>OZ005661.1:211556921-212010686 GCA_963930645.1 Salticus scenicus | reverse complement strand
CTTGAACGTTCTATATAGAACTAGAATTGTACGTTTTATAGATGGTACAAATCAAACATTTTCAGAACGTTCTAAATAATACCATTTCTGAACGTGTTTTAGAACGTTCTTTTGACACGAAACACGGTGTTTGAACTATTGAAACCGTTATTAGACGTTCACAGAACGTTCCTGTGCTACTTGGGGTTTTCCCTTTTCCGTTTTTATATTATGTTAGACATAAGTAAAAGGAAAGAAAGCCGTCCTCACCCAATCTCTGTCTATGATTATGCTAGAAACATAATTTTTACTTATTGGACGCCATTATTTTCTGGTTCAGAAGGTTAGTATAAAAAAAAAAAAAAAAAAAAAAAAAAAAAAAAATTAAGAAAGAAAACATATAGAAATAGCTTTGTATAAATACTTTATAAATAAAACTATTGCTCTTTTGTATATATATATATATATATATATATATATATATATAATTATATTTCACAACACTTTTATCGTGTTGTATCCATTAATATAAATAGTTTTTATTCCAGAGAATGCTTGAATTCCAAACTTTAAAAGTCAATTTTTAGCCATTTTCAAGACATACAGACGAGTGGCAAAATAATGTGTAATTTTCCGATTTAGCCTTTTTGTCAAATACCTAGAGAAATCTTGATAAAGTGCATAGAACTTCATAGGTATAAAAAACATGTTATTCCACATATATTTATGTAAAGATTTTGTCCAGAAAGAAAAGAAGGGATCTTAACGGGGGAGGGGATAATGTTATTTTATTTATAAAATTTTGCACTTGAAATGCGTTGTAGCTGTAGCATTTATTCTTGTATGTGGCTTCTTTAATTTATGTGTATTCATAATTTTGTCAGTATCACGCGCATTCATTGAGAATAAAGTTTTTTTTTTTTTTTTTTTAACTTTATTGAAAATTTGCGAAACATTTTTTGCTTATATAACATAAAGGGTTTTCAGATCAATTTAATGCCATTTCTAGAAAATTTGACATAGTGCATTAGACATAACATAATACAAATATAATATAAAAATATTAATATAAGATGAAATATGAGTATTTTTACTAAATAAGTTTTAACTTTGCATCCACAAATGGTGACAAAGTTTTTTTTACAAAATTTATTATCCAAATACATAAATACTCTGAAAAAATAACCAAAGCAATATCAGGGAAATTTAGAAACATATCATCGATAGAATTAGTTAAATTTAAAGCAGTATGAAAGAGAAGCGAACGATAAGTGGTTTTATAAAGATTTCAATTTAATTAACTTACAGTGTATTCCCAAGGACATATTAAAAATAAAAATATGCATTACATATTTATACTTTTGCTTGTCTTTCATAGTGCTTAAATTTCAACTAATTCTGTTGACGATATCTTTTTGATTTTTCACAATGTTTGCATGAGTTCTATACATTTCACTAAATAATACCTAAAAATTTTTTTTCGTTAAATCTTGTGCATGCGCAGATAAATATCTTTTAGTAAAAATGCTCATTTTTTTGCATAAATTTAATGTTCTTACTCTCTGATTACAGAATGTTGTGTCTAATGTACTATGTCAAGTTTTCTAAAAATGACTTATAATAAATTAAAAACCGTGCTTATTATAAATAAAAAACTCTCGAAAGTCTTTAATTTCGTTAAAGAAATTTTCTGTGATGGTGAATTATTAATGATAATTAAAAAGAGCGTCATAAAAATATGTTAAAGCTACAATAAATTTCAAGCATTATTAATTACAAGATGCTGCCAAATATGTAAAAATATAATTTTATTAGTGGTTCTTTTGTTATCTTTGGGACATTTTTTTTAAACATATGTGATATAACATGTTATTTACACCCACAAAGTATCCATCAAATGTTTCTCAATATTTCCGACAAAATGTTTAAATTCGAAAGTGTCGCTTTTTTTCTTATTTGGTCCCCCATCATCTGTATACGTATATAAAGATGCACAATAATTATTCTGTGGATTACATATGTGCTTATACTTGTGTGTATTCAGACTAGCTTTATCTAAATTACTATTTGATTATTAATCATAAAATTGACAGATTCATTAATTACATACCGTTCAATATACTCTTTATAAATATACGGCATTGTAGTTCTTAGATACGGTACAACGTATGTCTACTATGTACATATTTAATATTTATGAGTTTTGTACGTTATACACCAAAAATGATAAATTCGGAACAATAGTTTAAATATTTCATGCATACGAAAATAAAACTTTAAAAGATTAAATTAAAACAATATTGTGCATTGTGTTTTTACATAATGCCCAATGTTACATAATGTTTTTACGCAACCAGATACCCCCCCCCCCCCCCAAAAAAAAAAAAAAAAAAAAAAAAAAAAAAAAAAAAGGATTATATTAACCAAGAGTGTTGTTTGTAACATTAATGTTCAGGTTCACTTAATTATATTTTTGTAGATCTCTACATAATTCAGATGAAAGAAAAATATAAAGCTACGCAGACTTATATATTTTTATTTATTTAAATTCGCTTAACCCTTTCAAAGGCTTTGGAATACATTATATCAAACCTAATTTTAATTCCCAACTGTAAAAACGTGTCCAAGAATTTTTTTTACAAAGTTTTACTTTAATAATATAGAAGAAAAATTCAATTTTTTTTTTTTTTTTTTTTTTTTTTTTTTTTTTTTTTTTTTTAAATCTCTTATATTTGTTTGTACGTACTGGTGGCAGTTAATTTTAAATGATCAAAATTATCTTGTCCCTCAAACGGTTAAGTGAGAATAACTTTTACACACTTAACATAAACATATTTGGTTACAAGAAGAAATATTTTTAGAAATTTCTTTATTAGCTATATATTGAAGAATGTTAAATATTGAATATAGCAGACATATTTTCGTAATCAATTAATTAAAGAGGTATAATAAAAACGCTTTAAAGATTAAATTGAAATACATGTATGCAAACATTCAGATGCATTAAACTTGTCTATCACAGTTGACTTAAGCAAATTATTACAGTAAAATTCACGTCTGAAAAAGATGCATTAAATCTGAAAATGGAATATGAGAAAAATAAAGGGAAAAAATATGAAACTGTATTCCATATTTTATGTTGTGTTTTTATTCCAAACTTTATAACAATACTCTGTACTTTAAGAATTTAAATTTGCACATTTTTTACTTTTTTTTTTTTCTCTGATACAATATATATATATAGTCGAATCTAATTAACGTAAACCGCTTAACGTGAATAGTTTCCACAATCCCCGCTAAAACAAAGGTCAGTTTCTGAGTTACTGACAATATAAACTACTGATAACATGAACAATTTTTTTTATTCCCCATGAGATTCCCGTAAACGAGGTTCGACTGATATATATATATATATATTATATATAATGTATGTTGCTTGGTAAAAAATCAGTAAATAAGCTTAAAAAAAAAAAAAAAAAAAAAAAAATTATGCATCTAAATATCTTATGATAAAATGAGTATTTATCAACAACAGGTGGATCTGTTATTATTTAAGTACTACAATGTTAAAGATGACTGTACCTCTTTAGATTTTGAAGCATGTATTTTATAGCCCCTGCTCTTTCCATTATATTACCATTTGATTTCGATGAATATAATAAAACGAAAAAGTACATTTTCCTTTAGAAAGAACTGAATGAATAAAAAAAAAAACAATTTAATTTTAATTAAATTTTAATTTTAATAAGTTTAATCTTTTCAGCTATATACTACCATTGTTTCCAATAAATACTACAAATAAATAAATAAATAAATAAATAATAATAAAGATTTCTCTTTTAAAGAAATTATTTAAAATAAACAAAAGTAAAAAGCTGTTATACTATGAAATTTATACATTATGCATAAACATAACGGTTATAAATAATATTTTATTTAAAATTTAATGCTTTTTTTTTTTTTCCTTTACTTCATTACCATTTGATTTGAAGGTAACAAATAGGTTATAAATTGAAAATAAAAGAAACGCAATAGCCGTTTCAGGTCAAATTATCAGTCCGACTCTTCTTCAAGTGAAAAAAGAAAGCACCGAAATATTATTAAAGCAACTACGCATTCGTAAATTTTAAGTGAATTTCGGAGTAGTGCTGCTATATATTAGTATTTTACAAGAAAGATATCTTACGAACTGTTATATAGTTAAACGCAACTCACAAATTATCTTAATTTCAATCTATATATATATGTGTATGTATATTTTGTCAAAAATATAAAAACATGAAACTTCATACAATATTTTAAATAGCTAAATGTGAAATAAACTTTTTTACTTTAAAAAATATACGAATTTAAAATAAATGTTGGATAAGAAATTAATAATCTCAAGAAATTCTGCCATAAAACGGAAATTTTAGAAACTGTTGTTATAAAAATTTCTTGTAAAATTTCTGTTTTTATTTCTTATTAAATTTCTGTTTTTAAACATGTTCACTTAATATTTACCGTAACTGACTGTAAACATTTACAACATTAAATTAAATTAGCATTTTTATAAACAGGCTTTTACTCACATCTCTTGAGAAAATCGATGCTATTGAATTTAAGAAAACTAATACATAATCTCTTTTTTAGCATTTATTACATGGATATTGAAACTGAAATATAATTTTCTGTCTGACCAGTAGAATCACACGTACATGGTCATAAACGGTTATAAAAATTAAAAGAATAAAATTCATAATATTTAAAAAAAAAAAAAATAAAAATTATCTACGTTATTTAATTTTTGAAAATTCTCCTTGATTTTGCAATAATATTGTCTATTAGTATAATCTGAATACATTTGTGCTTTACTTTGTAGATCGATTGATGAGTTAATTTTTATTTTTGTAATATTTTTAACTGTGGAATTTTCATGCAATTATTTTTTTTCTAATTCAAACATTATATATATACATATATATATATATATATATATATATATATATATATATATATATATATATATATATATATATATAATAAATCCACAAAATAAATGTACAGATGCATTTAGAGTATATTTATAAACTATAATAATATAAGATCGAAGTAAAAACTTAAGACTAAAGCATTTTAAACAATTTAAAAAAAGATTAAAATTTGTAATTTTAATATTTTTAAACTTTGGTAGTATTCAGGAAATGTTAATATATTTAATATTCATACATTTCAACTCATATAGAGGCACTGTGAAACATACGCTGTGAAATAGGTGTAAACTCCACATTTTTTAAATATGAATATTTTTGCTTAATTTTACCACATTTAGTTACATCTTTCATTATAAAAGTGAAAAACCTCTTATTGCATTAAAATCCCATAAATGGCCTTACATTGTTTTTTCAGAAAACTAAAACTTCTAAATATTTATAAAAATGAAATTTCTAAGATTTTTCACATAATTTATAAATTCTTACTACTCTGATTTGTTTTAAACGCTAAAAATAAATAATGCTTACAAAATCTTAAATTGTTTTCCTACATATAAATTTGCAAAATGTTCGTTATTTCAAAATCTATTTAGAAAGAAATAATTCACTTTACATTGAACGACCCATTATATGCAATGCAAACAATTCTAAGACAATAATTTCAAAGAAAGATTTTCAACGTCCACCATACCCTTATTAAGACTGACAAAATAACACAAGCACACATACCTTAAAATTAGATTTATAAGAAATTAATATATGTTTTTTTCTCTTGATGAGAAATTTAAATTATGTTTATTTTTTACACAAAAATCCCGCTTATTTATGACAGAAAAAATATTTGATGTCATAATACTATTATGACATATAAGTTTTGCTTGTAAAATTTATTCATTGGTAATACTAATATTCAAATGCTGTTAGAAAACAAATTAGTAGTTAGATTTACTTTAACAGCATTTTTCAATTTTTGAGCTAAAAAAAAAAAAAAAAAAAAAAACTTAAAAATAATAAGTCAAGCTTTTTAGCATCTGATTAATAATTATATACAAACTTTTATTATAAGTATGAATAAAGTATTAATAATGTATCAAAATATATGTATGTAAGATATATAAAGTAAATTCACTCTTACGTCTCTCTTTGATAATCAGAAAGTCATCAACATGAGAAAATTGATATGAAATCATTTGGTTTTCGCGCCTGAAAATTACGGAACTGGCAACCCTTGTTGGTAATTTGGCGGTCAAGTCAAATTTGGCAGCTTTCTATTTTGAGATAAAACAACACAAGTAGTCCTTTTCATTTTGTGGCATAGTCATTATTTAATTATTAGGGGGGGGGGGACTATTTTTGTTTTATGTAGTTACTTTAATGAAAAATACAGAACTCAACAATTGTATCAAAAAAATGTTACAGAGTTTGTATTTAACAATATTTTGTTAAATAGTTTATTTTTATGATGAGGCAAGATATAAAAATTCGTCGTGTATTTAAAATGTTGCATTCTTGTTTTATTGAATTACATAAAATGCCACTTCAAGGAAAGCTTATCAAACTAAACAGGATGATAATTACAAAATCAAGCTAGTACGTCGTGGCCATTACAAAACTGTATTTTATATTTTCTTAAACAAATCCACGTTGTTCAATTAAAAGCAGTTATTTCTGCATTTTACATTTATGAAAAAAATGAGAGAAAGGAAAAAAGCCAATAATGGAAAAAAATATTATTTATTTATTTGTTTATATATATATATATATATATATATATCTAACTAAAAAATAAATGAATTATTTCAAATTATTACAGAAGCTTGATTCAATTATTCATTTTAAAAATGGTGAGCTATTTCAAAAAATATTAAAAAAATTTTGCCGGCACGAAAGAGCGGGTGTGAATGATGCTACTCCATATACTGTCGGCAGAATTATTATTGAAGCTCTAGTAAATCAAAATATTTGCACCTAAACTGTTTTGTTGAGTAAATATTTATCGAGTCATAATCTTAGTCTTAAGCTGTTTATAAAAAAGTAGATTGATGATAAAAATTAGTGATCAAACTAATATCTATATAATATTTCTCTAACGTGGACCAATTTCAATTTTTTTTTTTTTTTTTTTTTTGAAACGATACGATAGTGGTAAAATTAATAAAATACGTCAGGATAAAAAATAATATTTAAAAATGAACAATATTTAAGCACGCGTATTCAGTTCAATGATCTAATAAAGAAAACATGACGATATTTGTTTGAGGACATTATTTTATGAGAAATGTATTTTTGAAAGTTATTTCTGCAAAATCTTTGCAAGAGTCAGTATAAACCTAGCAATATTTCAAAGGTATAAACAGAATATGATATATTATGATAAATTGGCTACAAAACGCAATCATAAAAAATATAATCAAAATAAGATTTTTTTTTTTTTTTTTTTTTTTTTTTTACAAAAAATTACGCCAAAATAAATAAAATGCCATTGCATACTTGGCGATTAAAATTTAAAAGGCGTCACAGGGGTCCTTTAATAAAACCATACTGCCTGCGGAAATATGAAAACTGAGTCATAAACCATGAATTTTATTTTGAAGCTTTTCTTTGAATAATACTGGTTTCACTATTGCACAATATTTATTTGGATCTAATAATAATTTGGCTTCTGGTAAATTAAAATTTTAATTAAGGGGTGAAATTGATATAATATTTATAAGTTTCAAATTTTAAATGTAAATAAGAAAAGAAATAAAGTGCGAAAATGCCGCACGGGTTTGCTAGTATATATAAAACGTGGATGTGTGCTTCAGTAATTTTTCTGCCGAATGTACAAAAAGTTTTTTTGAATTATTATCAGTATTGTATATATATATATATATATATATATAATCATTTCACAACCATTAGTTAAAAATAATCTGTGTATTTTTATACCAAACTTTATTCTAGATGACTGCACGGGTCGAAATTTTTTCCTTTAAACCTTTAATTTAATCCTTTGCCGGTCCTATTGAATTTCCCTCTCCTTTTTTGAATGTTGTCAAATTTAAGGATTTTTTTGTTCAATATCCACCAATAAATTTCTACTGCATCGGTTGTCTAATCACTTCGAAGTTTATTCGTCCATTATGTATAGCAAATATCACTCCTCAAAATTATTGGTGTTCGTTAAATAGAAGAGTCCCTCAATTTGGCAATACTATGTACAGCGGTTTAGAGCATTAGGGCCGGCAAAGGGTTAATATAGGAGAAAATAAATAAATAAATAAATAAATAAAACATTTTTTTAGCTGTTTTTAATTATTTCAACCTCAAGATTTGATCAAGCGTATGATTACAGATTATTATTATTATTATTATTTTACTTACATCTGTCAAGAAGAAAGTATTGGATTCGTGAAAATTTCCGACTTTCGATTTTCGATGAATTCACACAGTTTGTGATTTTTGGAATATGATTTGACTATTGTTAGAAAATGTCTTTGTATGTGTGTCAGAAAGAAAATTTTGGACTCTGTTTCTCACGAGCCAGTGGACAGCATTTAACCAAACTTTATATTTGGCTAGACTTAAATTACTGCTAATTAGATTTTAATACGTGGCTTTCATAACATATTGCTTCTATATTGCAATCCTACTGGACAGGCTCTATCTAATCATCTATAGTTATAAATACACTAAGCTTGTACATGTGATGGAAATCATGTAAATCTGTACTGATTTTATTTGGGTACAAAAAGCCAACAGATGACAATTTAATTTCGTTTCTGTTAAGGTAAAACCTTGCTTCTAAAGTATACATATTTCGTATGTTATTTATTGTTATTTAAATCCACCAAAATTGGTATATGATATTTATATTATTAAAAGGTATGCTGATTCAATTCGGATGTAAACTATCCTCAATGTGGCGTTGCTGTTAGTGTCTGGGATTTCTAGTTGCCTATACAGCAGCACCTATTGGTGAAAATTGTACAAAATTATGTGTATAGAAAGTTAATTGTGAGAAGCTAAGTTTCTTGAAATTTTGTGCGTATTAATCGTTGGTGACGCTATTATATAGAATGGAATAAAAGGAACTTTTATAGCCGTCACAGTATAACTAGTTTTGCTTTGTTTCTGTTTTACTAATGCGCAAGATATTTATATTTTTATTGAAATATTACAGAAATTGCTACATTTTTACTAAATTTAGTAATAAACAAAAGAGAAAAATCAAGCGGACCACCTAGTTTATAAAACACCTACACCCTACACCTAAACATACACTTTTGTACGTCTAAAATTTTAGTGAGTCCCCATATCAAACCACTTACGGTATACCCATACTTTCAATAAAAAATACGCACGGTTACGATGTAACTGAGGAGTTATAAAATAAATTTTTGAAATTAGAGAACGGATAGACAGACAATGGTGTTGACAAACTTAAATTTTAAGCATACTTTTAACTTGTTGGAAAGTTGAAAGCGTTTAACAAAATTTAAAACACACTTCGATCAATTTTCGCTTATTATCCTCTAATATATCTAAATATTTCTATATGGCCTTATGAATCATAAGCTAACAATAAAATATTTTATAGGAAACATGCTTTATGTGCATACGAAAAGTATTTGATAATTTTATTACGTTTCATGTAGCATATCTAAGTATGCTTTAAATAAACATTAGCAGGCTTTGCCCGCTTTGCTGCGGGCAAAGCCTGCTAATGTTATAAGTATATTTAAATAAATTCTCAAAATTCCATGTCATCATTAACAAAATATCAAAAAAAAAAAAAAAATAATAATAATAATAATAAATAAATAAATAAATAAATAAATAATCGCTGAAATCAATCGAAACTTAAGTTAATGTTCCTGCTGCGTTTGGTAATGGTTCTCCCGCTCCCAACATGATTAGTCTGGGTTTCCATTGCTTTCGGCAGCGTCTTACCCACTTTTTACTCTTCCTCTTCGGCGGGTAAGTTAGAAGTTTCGCGAAATACCACCGAAGTGCCTATTGCATACACTTAATCAATACCCACCAACCAAAATTCGACATTCTAAGATAATTTGAAGCAAAATTTTGGATTTCATAATGTGTGAAATTTGAAGGTATCGCAAATTTTTTTAATAACGACCGTCATCATGAATGAAGACCATCATCAATTAAATCTCTTCTTTCATTTGACAGACACCTCACTTCTCAACCCAAATAAATAGATAAAAATAAATAGATAAAAATAAAATAAAAATTACTATTTAATTATGCATTATCAGTATTTAAAAAAGACTGTTTTTATTTAAATATTAATAACAATTTGGTGGGACACTCACACGGCTTTCTCTTACTCTTACCTAGCATTTGAATGCTATAAATGCAGATTGCAGGAGGGGGGGGGGGACCCCGTTTAAATATATTGCATAATGCCTACTATAAAAAATTCTTGGCTATTATTAAATTTAAAAGTTCATTCCAAATTTTTCAGTCAACTTTCTTTCTCACCACTCTTTCAAGCTTATTAATCTTGAACAAACATTTTTAGCAACCTCAAAATAAACTTCAAAATACAAAATTTAAATTATCTGCAAATATTTGTTTTAAAATTAGCTGATAACAGGCATACACAAAGATTAACCATTAAAAATTTGATTTTAGTATTCAGGGAACCTCAAAACGTGTAATTATAGGAAAAAAATAAGCTTTAAAATTTCCACTTAAAAAATTTCTTTGTTTACTCTGTAGGTTTGAAGTATTAATTATCATTCCTAGGTAGCCCTGTAGATGAATGGAGAATGATTTTCGTGCCATATTTTACACTAAACATACTTTTATGCATATAAAAAAATATATGTTAACTTCTTTTTCTTTAGTACAGGCTACAGATATCAAACTGTAAATAGCAAACAAATTTCGCTCACATACCTAATGTATTTGAGTTCTCTTGGATGTCCCTGTACAAGAAACATTTGCTTGATCTCAAGCAAAAGCTAAGTGCAGCATCCCCTTACTTGATTCAGATGCAGAATACTAAGTTTTCACATTCTGGAATTATTTGTTTTTGAAATGTGCTGATACCTGGCATACATGTACAGGCATACACAAAGACAGACACACACACACACACACAGATCAAATATAAAAACCTGATTTTGGGATTCAGGGGACCTCAAAATGTGCAAAAATATTGCAAAAAATCAGTTTCAAAATTTGACCCAAAAACAATACTTTCGGGTCAAATTTTGGATTTTTCTTATCCATATCTGTGGATGAGAGAAAGAAAAGAAAGAAAAATATATGCGATAGTTAAATAGAGGAAAAAAATAGCCAAATTAGCGAGAAAACTGCCAAACCGTTTGACTTCCTGTAATAGCAGATGCTTGCTTATCGTTAAGTTAAAGCGCGAAAATTTTTGTCACATTCTGCAATTCTGTTGATGGAGTGCAGACCGAACCTTGTGCAGTTTGCTGATCAAGCAGTAGATTACTTATTCAATAATAACATCCGTGATTAGTTTTTTTATCTAAACTCTGGGTCTGGAGAATGCATAAAATTTTCATGACAGAAGACAATCATTTTTATGCTATGTAGAAGATCTTAGAAAATTTATTTTTCTAAGGGTTTATTATTATTATTATTATGACAAATGAAAAAAAAAGAAAAAAAAAGGTGATATCGAATTCTTTTGAAAGATAATCATAGTGAAAATTTTTATCCACCCCTCCCTCATCCCCGTATACTTATTCCTAGGGGAAAAAACAATGTCCTATGAATAATAATAATAATAATAATAATAATAATAAACTGTTTGACTATTACTCGTTATACAGCCAAATTGAATCAATAATGTATATCAAATGTATGTCACACAGAAGGTTTGGTGAGTATATATATTACAGGAGCTGATAGATAGCCTTTCTAGTGAGTGGAAAATATTGGAACGTGGCAGTGCCACCTGTCGTCCAATATGCACCCAAAGGCAATCTGTAGAGTTTTACGTAATATTAATTTCACGTACCAAATTTACAACATTTATAAATCACAGAAGTTGAGATTTTTCGTTTCCGTTATGAGATTACATTGCAACATAGCCACGCCACCTGTTGGCCGATGTGCATCCAAAATGGACCAGTAAAGCTTTACATAAAATCGATTTCACTTATAACTTCAGTGTATCACAAAATTTAAGTGTTAAATCACAAGAATTAAAATATTGCCTTTCCGTTAAAATGATTAAATTGCAAATTAGCAACGCCACCTGTTGGACAATGTATACATCCAAATTGTATTAGCAGAAGTTATGATGATATATACCAATATATTAAGTTTAATGCATTTGTACACTATAGAAGCTGAGATATAGCCGTCCCATAAATGGAGGGTTTCATTACATAGCAGCGCAATCTATCGGACGATATATCCCAAATGAAATTTAAATAAACTCCAATTTAGGGCAAGATCTAATTATGTAACAAGTTTGGTTGAATTCCATACATTGATTCATGAAATACAAAATTCACAAAATTTTTCCCTGAGTTTAAAATTTTGTAATTTTTTTTTCACCTCACCGCTACTGATTCTTGAAAAGCATTCTTTACTTACGTGCTAACAAAACGTTAAACTGAAAATGTAAAAAATGCTCTATTCTCTATCAAGCTAAAAATTATAAATTTCGAATAACTTACAAAGTTTTTAAATTAGAATGTTACAAATCTCTCAATAGGATTCTTATCAATATCATAAGCGATATTTTAAAACTGGTCCGATCTCTCTGCAATCATTTGTTCTTGAGGTATCGTGTACATGGACTAACGGGCTATCACGCTAATGGGTGCCGATACACATTAACAGATACCATACCAACCTTTTGACTTCCGGATTCCTCACGCCACAAAACGTGTAAAAAAATCAAAAACTGTCAAAAATCAAAGTCAAAAATTTTCATGATTAACCTAGTTTCCCAACCAATAGTACTAAAAAGTCATTTTGTCATATTCGCTATAATTACACTGTTACAGAACGTGTTATGACGGTGTTACACTTGAACGTTCTATATAGAACTAGAATTGTACGTTTTATAGATGGTACAAATCAAACATTTTTAGAACGTTCTAAATAATACTATTTCTGAACGTGTTTTAGAACGTTCTTTTGACACGAAACACAGTGTTTGAACTATTGAAACCGTTATTAGACGTTCATAGAACGTTCCTGTGCTACTTGGGTGATTATCATTATTATTTGCAATTAATTGTGATTATTTACTAAAATCTAAGCTAGCTATAAACTAAAATTTTTGAAGAAGCACCATAAAACAGAAAAAGAAAAAAAAAAAAAAAAAAAAAAAAAAAAAAAGGAAAAAAAAAATCACAACAATTGTTTCGGGTCAAAATACCACGACACTTCGTCTGGCGATCAAAGAAGTCAAGAGGGCTGCAACAGAAACGGTAAGTCATAAAACCGTTTTGCATATTATTAAAGTTAATCAAAAGTCTACATAAATAATATACAAAACCTGGAATAAATATTTTCTTAGTTATATAACATAAACTTTCTACATTTTTCAAAATGTCTGAAATTATTAATATTTAATAATATTTTGTTAATTTTATTATATCAATTTAATTTAATTTTATTATTTAATATTAATTTTATAATATTTAATAATATTTCATATATTTAGTATTTTTCTTTTTTGGTTTAATTTGTTTTGACAGATCACTGAAAACGGTTTTTTGTGCTGTCACTTTGTTTGCAGCACTCGTGCCTACTTTCTTTACCGAGCAAAAGGTTATGACGTTTTATTTCGATTTGAAACAATTATTGCGAGTTTTTATTTATTTATTTATTACTTTCTTCAATATTCAATAGAAGAGAATATTGGATTCGTAAAAATTTTCAACCTCAGAATTTCGATGAATTTACATGTTTTGAGAGGTCTAGAACACAATTTGATCATTTTTAGAAAATGTCTGTCTCTCTCTTTCTCAGTGTGGATAAAATTTTGTGGCATCTGTATTTCAGTAACTGCTACTGCAGAGAATTTCATAAAAACTGATATGTAGTTGTAACTTGACATAAATGAGTGCCTATCAACTTTTAGTGAAAATCGTCCAACAGGTTAAGTTAATATTCTGCTTTTTCTAAATTATTAACATGGTGGTATAGGACAAAATTTCGTGTAAATGTACATAAAAAGAATTATTTTTTTAACTAGTGGATCTGCAGATAAGGAGCCTCAACGTTCTATTTGCATCAGACATTTTTCAATAGGTCATTTTTATTTATTTCTTATTATATAATAGTATATATTGATTCGATCGACTTATTACCATAATCAGATACATTCCTGAGAGGGGCTGCCGCCCCCCTCAACCCCCCGCTGTATCTCTCTTTCTATACCTATTTGCCTATCATATAATGTGTTACGGAATTGTAAATAATTGCATTTATTTTTGTATAAATTTTTTCAAAGAGGCTTAGTAAGTCGATAAAATGCTAATTTTGTGCATTTCTAGTCGTTTTAGCGTTAAAATAGCCTAATTTTCCTTTAAAAACGAATTGAAAAGCTCCAATAAGGGAAGAAATGGATTTGGCGCCAAATTTGGCGACTGTTTCCCTCCTTGGCGATTTTTTTTGGCGACCTTGGCGAGAAAATCTTTATTAGGGATATACCAAATATGGAAGCTCCAATCTCATTGGCTGATGAGATACGATAATTTTCCAGAACTGTCTGTGTTCGATAGAATAGTATAAAAGGAGCATTTTTTTAGCCAAGGCTTCCAATCTTAGATCTGTGTCGGTTTCGTCAAATGCTTGCTTTGCTTTGAGCCTCTTTGAATAAGACTTGCTTTATGTGTTATTGCTAAACAGTTTGTACTGTTGTTTTGCTGTTAACGGCTGTTGTTTAAGCTATGTTTACTGGTTGAATTGAAGCTGATACTTGGTTTATAGACCTGTATTCTTCTGGAACTTTCTGTGAATAAATCACTGAATTTTTGCAAGTTTCGCCTTTCATTCTCGGACAACTTACAAACCCCCAAGTACGCAACAATATGCATTCGTATTAAACGACGGTCTTGTATTATTTCCCGGAAATTCATAAATACCGAATTTCATACAAAAAAAATTACATAGCATATCGGAAATATTTTGCGTAACCTTTAAACTAGTTATCAATTCTATGCCCACAATTTTCAACAGGAAAACATGCTTTTAAAATTCTAATAAAATTTCATTATATTTGATGGGGTGTAACCATGTTAAAATAAACTTTTAAGAAATACCGACTATACACCATAAAAGTACGAAATTCCTTTATGTATCCCGGAAAAGTAGCCACAGTCATTATAAACGCCAATAATAAGAATAAATCTAATTAATTATAACTCATTAATCTTTCAAACTAATTTGACATCATTTGGATGATTACAGTACATACTCGGAATTATTTTGTGTGGTCCCATAAATTATTTAGTCTATACATAACCTTTTTTTAGAGTAAACATGATTTTAAGCATCTTTATAATGTATGTTAACTTTATTAAGTTCAATTCAGCATAAACGCATTAAAGTGCGCGCTTAAATTAAAAATTCGTCCATAGGCTCTAATGTTACGAAATTCTTTCGTGTGTCTTTGTAAACGAACCATAAACATTGTATACACCAGTAAAAACTATTCAGCTTATTTTGCGTTTAAAATTAATAATTGTTCCAAATTTAACATCGTTTGGATGACTAAGTGACTTTGTCAGAACACTTTTGTAAGGTCCTGTACATTAATTAGAAAGCTTAAGAGCACATATTTTCTTCAAGCAACATAAGCTTAAGCATCTTACTCACGTACTCTAGTTTCATTTTCTTCATTGCAAAGTAATGATATTAAAATGCGTTTAAACGAAATTCACCCCATACGCCGTAATGCTAAGGATTTTGGCGTGTCCCTGTACACAGTTTATAAAAAATATAGCAATGAAAATTATACAGCTACTTATATGGAAAGCTGGAATGTGTGCGCCAATTTGCAAGTCAATCGAAGGATTTTTGCGGCCGCTATTGCGGTACATACAAATTCTTCCCATAGGCCGTAAGGATAAGAAAAATTTTGGCGTGTCCCTGTACACGAACAACAAAGGGAATACATACCTAACACTATACAGCTAATTCCGTTGGGCTCGTGAATATGTGTACCAAATTGAAGTCTATAGCGTTATTTTTGGGGCCGCTATCGCGGTACATACAAATTCTTCCCATAGGCCGTAATGATAAAAAAAACTTTGGCTTATCCCTGTACACGAACTACAAATGGAATACACACCCAAAACTATACAGCTAATTTCGTGGGGATCATGAACATGTGTACAAAGTTTCAAGTCAATAGCGTGGTTTTTACGGCCGCTATCGCACGACAGACAGACAGACAGACGGACGGACCGACGGAACCCAAAATCCTTTTGAGTCTCAACAGAGGGCCTCCACTGACGTTTCGGCAAAAATTGAAGTCAATAGCTTGATTTTTGCGGCGGCTATCGCGGTACATACAGATTCTTCCCATAGGCCGTAATGATAGAAAATCTTTGGCGTGTCCCTGTACACGAACTACAAATGGAATACACACCTAAAACTATACAGCTGATTCCGTTGGGCTTATGAACATGTGTACCAAATTGCAAGTCGAAAGCGTGATTTTTGTGGCTGCTATCGCGGTACATACAAATTCCTCCCATAGGCCGTAATGATAAGAAAAACTTTGGCGTGTCTCTGTACACGAAATACAAATGGAATACACTCCCAAAACTATACAGCTGATTTCGTGGGGCACATGAACACGTGTACCAAATTGAAAGTCAATAGCGTGATTTTTGTGGCCACTATCGCGATACATACAAATTCCTCCCATAGGCCGTAATGATAAGAAAAAAATTGGCGTGTCCCTGTATACGAACTACAAATGGAGTACATACCAAAAACTATACAGCTGATTTCGTGGGGCTCATGAACACGTGTACCAAATTTCAAGTCAATAGCGCTATTTTTGCGGCCGCTATCGCGCGACAGACAGACACAGCCCAAAACCGTTTTGAGTCTCAATGTAGGGCCTCCACTGACGTTTCGGCAATAATCATTATGAAATTAAAAAGAATTATTCATCATTATGATACTAAACTGAAAAAAAACTTTTGCATATGCAGAAGCGTCGCTTCCTCAGCCCATGGGAGAAGTCCCCCCCCCCTCTCCTGAATGAGCAAAGTTTCATTATGGATGTCTTTCAAAACAGCTCGGCAATACCTTTAAAATTTAAAATAAAGTTATCGATAAACCGCATTTTTTGAAGGTGTCATATAGAGAATAAAATGGACTTTCTTTGAGTATTGTGTTATACTACTTCTCTAGAATAGAAATCGTCTGCATTCTCAACTTTGAGGGGGGAGGGGTAGAAGAATTTCAAGGGAGGCATGAGTAAAAAAAAAAAAAAAAGCAAAAGTAACTGTAATTTACTCAGTTTTACGGGTCACAATGTAACGTATTTTTGACATTATCGCATTTTTTGTACGTCACAGTTAGAATCTAATAGCCAAAATCTTGTCAACGACAAACAGTGCCCCCACTCATTAATGCTGTGAAAATGACTGGTGTTTCATGTCAACCACACATAGATCCATGATTACCTCAAATATATTCTAAGTGTATTTAATTCTTTGATTTCATATATTCTAATAAAAATATGTTCCACATTAAGATATATATAGCAATGTTAAATTTTGTGGATGAAATTGTCTATATTTTCCTTTAATAACCAGCTTCAGTTTCAGATGATGGTAGGGAATGCAGAAACTCACATCAGTCTTCAAAAGGGGAAATAGATCTAGAAAGGTTGAAAACCTCTGTTTTATGGCAAGTTTTCGTCTTAACCTTCTATCACACCCCTTAATTTGTCGGGCGTGTTTGGAACACCCTATATATATTCAGGGTAATTGGAAAATGTCTCGCAAAATTTAAGAACCGTTACTGAAGACGAATATCAAACAATTCGCAGTACAATGTGCGTCTCGAAATCTGCGTGAAGGTGGTAGAGGGCGCTGTATAGACAGTCGAAATAAGCTGGCAATGTGGTAATTCCTTTTTTATGATGTCAGATGATATCTTCTTGTTCTGCATGCTATATGAAATCACAACGGCATTGCCGGCTTATTTCTATTGCTCTATATAGCGCCCTCTGCCATCTTCAAGCGGCATTTTCAGACACGCATTGTACTGCGAATCATTTTATATTCGTCCCATCTAATCCCTTTTAAATTTTGGCCACACATTTTCCGATCACTTTTTTTTTTCTTCTACTAAACAATAGGCTTCCACATTTTGTAAAATGAAAGAAATCTATAAACAATTTAAGAAAATTTTCTTTCCATTTTTATTCATCAGTATGTTTTAAATTCATACATTTGCTCAAAACAAAATATTACTTCTTAAGTTTTCCCAGTTGAATACTTCATTGAAAATTCAGAAAGTGTATCATGAGAGATTTAAACCGATGTTTTCTTTGGGTTCTTTATCAAATCTTTAAGTTCTGAAATTTGCATATCTGTTAAAGTATATTTATAGAAAAGAACGTAGATGTTATTGGCAGACGATGTGAATATTTCCAGCTTGTTATTTATCTTCTTTTCTTTAAATAAGCGAAGTATAAATAGTTGCCATCGGCACTTTCTAAAAATTCTGAAATGTATTATTTGTAAAGATTCCATGAATATACATACTTTAAAAATTTCGAATCAAAAGTTTTTTTTTCTTTTCAAGGAATTTCTTAATTCTTGATATATTGAAATCTGACTGGTTTGCCGAAATTTATTTTTTATTCTATTCTATATATAAAAGAATTAATTACACAGACCTGTGAAATTGAAGTTTTTGAAAAATACAAAACAAGATTTTATTGATTTCTATGTCATTTGTTTTTGTTTTTTCGAAAAAATCGATATCTATATTAGTTCCCCATCAAACTATAGGTATTGGGAACTTAGGTAATCGTGAAAATTTTCGACCTCGGTTTTTTGACTTTTTTACACGTTTTCAGGTGTGAAGAATACGAAAATGACAAAATTTGTATGGTGTCCGTCTGTAGGGTGTCTGTTAGTGTGTTAGTCCGTTAGTTTGTTAGTCTGTGTACACGATATCTCACGAACAAATGATCGCAGAGAGTTTTAAAATATTACTTTCGACACTGGCAAGAACCCTATTCGTTTACAACATTCGAATAAAAAACTTCGTGAGTAATTAGAAATTTACGACTTTCTTAACATTTGAGAATAGGACAAAATTTCATTTAAACGTGCATTAAACGGAAACTTTTTTCTGTAAAAATGTCAGACCAGTTTTAAAATATCAGTTTTGATGCCGGAATGAACATCAGTAACTATAAACATGCTACTTTGAAAATTTCGCAAGTTATTGGAAATTTACGAATTTCTTAACATGGCAGTATGGGGCAAAATTTCACATAAACGTCAATTTTGAGAAATATTTTCATCGTAAAGATGTCAGACTACTTTTGAAATGTTATTTAGGATACTGGCATAAATATCACTGACTATGAATTTTTCAATATAAAACTTTCGTAAAATATTAGAAATTTACGAATTTCTTAACATGGCAGAATAGGGCAAAATTTGACACAAGCGTCAATCCTGAGGGATATTTTCATCGTATAGGTGTCAGACCATTTTTGAAATATTTAGGATACTGACATGAATACCATGGAGTATGAATTTTCTAATTTAAGAAATTCGTAAGTTATTTGGAATGTACGATCCACTTAAAATGGCAGAAGAATACAAAATTGAGTATAAACGGCCATTTTCAGGATCATAAATATATCAGACAACTTCAAAGTAACATTTATGATACTTGTATGAACATGAATGATTACAAATATTCTAATAGAAAAATTTCGTAAGCTATTCGTTATTTCAGATTTTATCAACATAACAAAATTGAAAATTTTCCATATAAATATGCATTTTGAGGATTGTTTCATTGGAAATAGTAGCATGAAAACTAAACTACGAAATTTACCCTAATAAAATAAATTAATAGATTAGAATAAGATAAATATATCGAAGTGAACGGTGGATAGCCTATTAGGCGGGGATTTCATTCTGTCACTGTGCTAACCCTTTCGCTACCAGCGTCACATATATGTGACGATCCGATTTTCTTGCCTGAGCCCGGCCTCGCAAATATGTGACGGTGTTCATTATCAGTTTGTGATATTGTATCACATATATGTGACGACGGGGCTACCAAAGGAATTATCTATCTAGAGCCCAGTGTCACTTATGTGTGTCAATTTGCAAAATTGCTAATTTCACTTAGTTAGAACGTTATAGATACATCACAAAAAAATAAATGACTGGTATCACACTTATATAATAAGACGTCTGGGCTGTGGTGGCAGTTTTTCTCCTGACGCTCTGGTAGCGAAAGGGTTAAGCGTTTTTAAATTCATTTCTCTTAACATGATAACTATATGTTAAGAGAATGCCCTGTTCTTGAAATTTATGAATATATATATATATGATGGGGAACTGAGCAGAGTCCACCTATGCCAATAATTTTCTCGAACAATTCTGCACGTACTATCTGGCAACAGTGGTTTTTATTCATTTAAATCTATGAAAAATGATTGATTCTTGGTGTAGCAGATTGTTTTTTTCAGCAGTCGATTTATTTTTTATATGCTTAAATGAATGAAAACCACCGTTGCTAGATCGAGCTGCCTTTGGTCGAGAGAAAAATGAAAAGTTCCCAGCGGTACTTTTTACATCAAATTATGATGCAGTTTCTAAAATAATATCACTAGCTACTATTTTATTTGTTTTTATTAAGGTAACTTACATAAAGTAGGCAACTAATCAGATGAGTAAATATTATATATTTGTTGAAAATCGAAGTAAAATTGAATTTTTCAAAAAAAAAAAAAAAAAAAAAAAACGTGACGTCATGGAAATTTTTCGTTACACTTTTGGAAATCAACACAAAAATTCATAAAGTTCAGCTGTCAATTCCCTTGTACTTTTTACATCGCAGTCCTGTGTTACTAGATTCGTGAAAATTTTCGATTGATTTACACATTTTAAAATGTCTCAACGAGTTTTGATCATTTTTAGACTAGTGGATCTGCAGATCAGGAGCCTCAACGTCCTATTTGCATCACACATTCTTCAACAAGACATTTTTATTTATTCCTTAATATATATTGTATATATTGATTTGATTGACTTGCTATATAAACACATGAGTTCCTGAGGGTCCTTGCCGCCCCCCTCAACCGCCCACTGTATCTCTCTTTCCATACGCACGTACGCTAATTTCATTTTGTTGATTTGCACATGTAATGATGTTAAAATGCGTTTAAACGGAATTCTCCCTATACGCCTTAATATTAAGAATTTTGGCGTGTCCCTGTACACAGTTTATAATCAATATAGCCATAAAAATTATACAGCTATTTCTATGCAAAGCTTGAACGTGTCTGCCAATTTGCAAGTCAATAATGTGATTTTTACGGCTGCTATCGCGGCACATACAAATTCTTTTTATAAGCCGTAATGATAAGAAAAACTTTGGCGTAGTTCTGTACACGAACTACAAATGGAATGCACACCAAAACCTATACAACTGATTTCGTGTGGATCATGAACATGTGTACCAAATTTCAAGTCAATAGCATGATTTTTGCAGCCGCTATTGCGCGACAAAAAGACGGAACCCAAATTTTTTTTGAGTCTCAACAGAGGGCCTTTACTGACGTTTCGGCAAAAATGTCTGTCTGCCGATCCACAATTTTGTAGACGCTGTCTCTCACGAACCAATATACGAAATTCAATTTATGTTTATATTTCGTTTGACATTACTTTAAGTTGGGGCTTATTAGCTTTTGGTGCATATCGCTCATCAGGTGATACTCTCGCTCTGTTTTTTCAAAGTTTTTAATATAGCGAAAATTCATACAGAAAGAAATTTCGTATAAATGTACATAATGAGGGAGGACTAGTTTTAACTAAACAATGTTCAATAAAAAAAATAGTTATAATAGTAATAGTGAATCAGAATCAAATGTTTGTATATGTAGGAGCTTCGCTGTCTGCCTAGGAATGTCAAATTTCAACATGAGTTGTCTGAGAAAAGTACTGAGTATGTAGAATCTAGTTTTCAATCTGAGAAAAGTCATAGATATTACTAATTAAGTCAATATTACTAGGGGTGGGAATCGATTAAGAGTTTTAACTGGGTTAATCGTAGTTCATTAATCGATTAATCGGATTTTTAATCGGTTTTCATTTTTAATTTTATTTCAATGATGAATAAAAATCTCATATTATATATATATATATATATATATATATAATTAATAAGTTTGACTGAAAAAAAAAATTTTTTTTTCAAAATTTTTTGTCTAATCAATTATATCAGTTTCATAACTGAAATTTAAATGAATTTTCAGAGTAATAATTGGTGACTTTAAGTGTTAATTTTATATAAATATTTTCCCTTCTTCTTCATTTTTTTTTTTTTTTTTTTTTTTTTTATAAATTAATTTTTCGATCGATTCATTTTGAAAGAAACATTAAATGAATTTGCACATATTTTAGTTTTATATTTGCAGGCCTTGTCCATCTCGCTTGGCACTATTTTTAAATGAATTCTCAAAATTCCGTATCATTATCATAAAATTCTCAAATTCGTGTATTTTAGTTCTTCTTTGTCACTTCGGACTAGAACACAGAATATTATTTTCTATTTCTACTTCAATAGTTACTATCAGCAATTCTGAACAGACAATAAACGCTTGAAGATACTGTGAAACTCTGTTGAAATTTCCCCCATCAGAGGGATAGTAGAAATCTCAATCCTTTCTTTCTTTCTTTCTTTTTTTTTTAAATCTTTAGCATTTCCATTCTTTGTAAGCTTCTTGTTTTTCAGAATACTATTACCCTAGCCAACACTTACTGTAGAAGGCCACAGACAGGTGTTGTTGCTCCAGCATGCACATAAAGCGGCATTTTGTTTAATAACTGTCCTCCCCCTTTTCTCTATCAACAAAAGTGCAACAACTTCTTTTGAGAGGTTTTATTTTTATTCATTCATTTATTTATTTATTTATTATTATTATTATTTGCTTTTTCATTATTTGATGGATGTTTCTTAGAATGTTTGTTAGCAAAATATAAGAAAAAATATTTTGTAAGCAGAACAACATTTTTTCTTTAATTCGTAGTTTGAAAATTAATCGAATTTTGAAAAAATTTAATCGAATTAATCAATCCGATTAACTCGATTAAAAAAATTGATCGGGACTAAGCATTGATCGATTAACCGAACCGATTAATCGGCACAGCCCTAATTATTACTAATAAAACATAGATTTATAATCGAGGTGGGGAAAGTGATTCCTTTTTACTCGGGGAAAGATTCTCTAATGCCTGTTTTCCCCCAAGTAAATAGGGGCCACGGTAGCCCAGTCGGTAAAGCAGCGGCCTCATAATTGGAAGTTTGCGGGTTCGGTACTCGAGCCGGCCAAAGACTGTCGTGTACACTAATGATGGCTGGTGTACGTAAAATCTGTCGTGGCTGCTATGTCCTCCATGTTCCCATCAAAAATTATATCTCTGGGGGTCACCGAAGCGGGAGAGTCATCCCTTCCGGGAAGGATCAAAATTGCGATGGCATGTCTCCGGACCATCTCTAGGGGTGAGTCCGAGACCGTCGCCAATTGCCCATCTGCGCAGCACTAGTGCGACGTAAAACCCAACCAACCAACTAACCAACCAACCCCAAGTAAATATACACATAGATAATTTAGGAAATAAAATTTATGTACTAAAAGTGAATGGAAAACTGCAGATACAGTTTCAAATTATTTTTATTTTATTTTTATTTATTTTTATTACTATATCTATTAATTTAGTTAATATTTAAAGTTAAACTGTTTTTATGTACTAAAATTAACGTTTTTTTCCTGTGCCGCTGCTAACTACATTTAAAAGAATTTTGAAAATTTTATAATACTTAATAATATAAAATCTGAAAAAAATATCAAACTATAAAAAAGTGTTTCATTAAAAATTGAAACAGTATTTAAAGCATAATAATAACAAAGTAACTGATTATAAAATTTACATTTTTCATAATTCAGTCATATATAATTTACTTTTCATGATAACTTATCCTCTTTCTTTTCCCATACTTATTAGAACGATTAAAAGCCACGCAATTTTTCGCCATTTTAAAAATTCATCAACATTCTATTCTATAAGGAAAGGGCACGGGACGTCACTCGCAGTCAAGTTATGGGTAAAGTGGCATAACATTGGCATTTCCACCAATACAGGTTGATCTTTTGCCACTCGAGAGTGGCAAAGATTGATTGACGGAGCGTTTGTTTGTAAACATGGTTTGGTTTGGTTTGGTTTGATGAGTACATGAGATTTATTGCTTGCCTCTAGGGCCGCTTATATCTCGAATAATTCACACCACATCGGTTTATAAGTCTTTATTTTAAGAACATATACAAGAACATGAAACAAGGACAATACATACATCCATGCCTTCTCCGGGATTCGAACCCGGGCCCAACTGTGTAGAAGTCAGGGTCGCTAACCACTACACCGTCTGGGCGGCTTTGTAAACATGCCCTTTCCTTATTGCAATTGCCGAGTTTCGTGCTCTCTAATGGCTGATTCCAAAAAAAGTTTTTTCAGCATCAGAAATCTTTGCTCGTTTACATGGAGTTGGTTGGTTGGGTTTTACGTCGCACTAGTGCTGCGCAATGGCAATTGACGACGGTCTGGGACTCATCCCCAGAGGTGATCCGTAGACATGCCATCACAATTTTGATCCTCCACGGAAGGGATGGCTCTCCCGCTTCGGTGACCCCCAGAGGTATAATTTTGATGGGAACATACGATATGGGGATGATATATCTATAGAAATTACTATATCTATGAAAAAAGTACTCGTCGTTAATTTTAAAACAAAAGGTTGAATCATAGATTTTTTATAATATTAAACAAAGCTATTATTATTTTTACTTTCCGAACACTATAGTGAGGAAAGTATTGTAATCATGTCAAAAATCTGAATTTGAGATTTTGATGTTTCTATACACGTTTCGAGGTCCCCTGAGACCGTTTTCACTATTTTTACGATGTATGTATGTATGTGTGTATGTCTGTGAGTGAACACGCTAGCGTCTAAACGCTTTGTTCGAATAAGCTGAAAGTTGATACGTATATTGTAAGTAAACATAGTACGAACCCTATTGATACGAGTACGAACATAGTACGAACTCTAGCACTTATAGTTTTTTCACAGGGACACCAGGAAACAGGAAAAATTCTTTATCATTGCGGCCTATGGGGACAAATTTTTAAAAGTGCGATAGCGTCTAAACGCTTTATTAATCTGAGCAAAAAAATTGTACCCATGTTATAGGTCACAGTTGCCCGAATTGTATAGATTTTGGTGAATTTAGCACATACAGTTTTTTACAGGGGCACAAAGAAAAATTCTTTATCATTAGGGCCTATGGGGCCAAATTTTTAAAAGTGTGATAGCGTCTAAACTCCTTATTAATCGGAGCAAAAAAATTGTGCACATGCTATAGGTCACAGTTGCACCAACTGTATAGATTTTGGTGAATTTAGCACTTACAGTTTTTTTACAGGGACACAAAGAAAAATTCTTTATTACTATGGCCTATGGGATCCAATTTTTAAAAGTGCGATAGCATCTAAACGCCTTATTCAATTGAGCTGAAAATGTATATGAATATTATAAATCACTGTTGCACTAACTACACTGTAAAAAAATAACTATTACCAGCTGCAAGAAACTCTCTGTGATTGGAGAAAATAATTATTTTATCCAATCACAGAGAGTTTCTTGCAGCTGGTAATAGTTTTTTTTTACAGTGTATAAGCATTTTGGGGGATCTAGCTTTTATAGGTTTTCACAGGGACACAACGAAAAACTCTTTATCATTATGATCTATGAGCTCAAAGTTCAGCAGTGTTAAATAAAACATCGTGTAATATATGGAGAAAAATACTCAAACACTTTATTATGGTTTTCTCTCTTTTATTTGTTTAACAACTCCTCTTTCTTTACTTTATCTACAAAACTGTTCATTACGCAATGTTCGGAAAGTCGAGTGGAGTCACTCCAGATTTTTTTTCTTTTTTTAACCAAGAAAGAAAATAAAAAGAATTTCTTCAAATACAGCCTGTAAGGCACAAATTCGGCTTTCTTTCCACAATTAGCGGTATACTTTAATGAGACAAACATTTTCTGCACTAGCAATACGAAGTTGATTTTGTTTATTTCTTTTTTGAAATCTGATATGTATACGTCTAATTTTTTTCGATTTAACCCTAAACGCTTTTTAGCAAAATATCATCTCTTTGGGATAATGTTAACACATGCCGAATTGATGTGAAAATCCTCATATACGAGGGAAAGGTTAGTCAAAAAAGATAATAAAAAAATAATTTACTATGATATTTACTTGGAAACAATTTTTATTTTTCCACATAATCTTCAGTAACGTTGATGTACGTATCCCACCGTTTTATTAGAGTCCCAATTCCAGCTGCATAAAATTCTTTGGGTTGCTGTCTCATCCACAGAAGGACTTCATGTTGAACGTCGTCGTCATCTGCAAATTGTTTGCCTCCAAGATGTTGTTTCAGTAAACCAAACGGATGACAATTTTTCGGGCTAAGTTTGGGCTGTGAGGTGGATGCTGTAGCATCCATAAACAGGTAACATTACTTAATGAATATTTTTTTATTTAATTCCTTTAGCCCACAAAAATCGGACCACAGCACGCTGCTATTCTATCGTACTATCATTCAGCACCATCGCCATTTTTGAAACTGCATTATGTATGCGTGTGCATGTTACCTACTCAATCTGAATTGAATATCATAAAGCTGTATGTTGCTGTCATCTATCACCGTTCTTTGTGGATATCTGTTACTACTTTAAATCCTGCCATATGCATTTGTGACTTACTTAATGACTTACCCTCGTAGATATTAGGATTTTCTTGTCAATTCGGTACGTATTGCCATATCCCAGAAAGCTGATATTTCGTTAAAAAGGGTTAAGAGCCAAATAGAAAAAAAAATAAATTATAGGTATGCGTATCGGATTTCAAAAAAGAAAAGCCAAATTTCTCCCTCATTTAAGGAACACCCTAATATATAGCATATGGCAACAGAATAGTAGAATGCAGATATATACATATAGGTATGCATATGTGTGATTCCAATGAATATACTCTATCCAATTTCAATGCTACTTACACAAAAGAAATATTCTTTCAATAAAAATGCAAATACCAACACATAAAAACAACATAAATAATAATATCCACTTCATGAGAATTCCATTTTATTGTATAGAATTTGAAATATCATCTGATCATGACATTTGCTTTCTTATACGTTTCTATGGAAACAGCTTGAATGGCATATTCGCCAGTAAACACATCACCAAACGCAAAAAGAAGGTATTCTAACTCGTTCTTATTTTCCAAGAGATGAATGCAGTGATTGAAAAGAAAAAAATAAAATATTTTTAACGACGGAATTCGTTCCTATTTTTCTTTCATGAGTTTTTGAAAAGTTGTGACATTTTTAGCAGATTCAAATTTAAGGAGATTTATGTTTACACAGCACATTTCTATTGGAAATATGCAAAGGAAAATTAAATATTACGCCTCTAAAAGTTATTAAACTATTCTGAGATTACCTATTGCTAGATGGTGACAAATCGTCAATTGTAACCAGTTATCGCCAAAATCGCTTATTTAGATGACAATTTTTTTGTTCAGATATTTAAAAAAAAGCCTGTTTTTTAGAAATGTATTTTAATATTTATAAATATCTTTTAAAAAAAAATCCTTAGAATAATCGAAATCCACGTATTTAAATAAAACTTCTAACAGTAATTTTTTATGTTTACAGTCAAATTTGGTTAGGATATCCTCAATTATATTGTCAATATGTTCATATTATTCATATATTGATATATGAAGCATTTCTAGGCTGCCATCTTGAGCAAAAAACGGTTAACACCATTTACTTTGCATGTCAATACGCCATATGTAAAGTCCTTTTATGTCATTCCTCCAAAGCGTTTCTAGGCAGCTATCTTCAACAGACAACAATTAACTTCATTTGCTTTGCATATTAATACGGTCGTATGGCAACTCCCCTCATATCATTCCTCCAAAGCGTTTCTAGGCTGCTATCTTGAGTAGACAACAGTTAACTTCATTGGCTTTGCATGTTAATATGCCGTATGGCAAATCCTCTCATATGGAATGACCCACCTCCGCTTAATTTCCTCCAATTTTACGTAAGAATTAAAATAATAGATTACGCAGTTTTCTGTTGAAAGTTTTAACAGTGTAGATTATGCATAGCTGACAACAGAATTTATCCCGGAGTATTTTTAGCCCCGTCTTTATTTCGCAGCACTTAATTTAAGAATTCTTTCCAAAAAATAACTTCGATAAAATAAGAAAAAATTACTCTTAAAAAAAAAAATTAGTGATATGAAATAAAGGCGAGCTTAAAGATAATCTGGAATGAATTAAGGTGTTGGTAGCTGTGGATTATGTTGTGAGGCACGATATTAACTATGATGAAAGCAGACGATTTTCCATTTCGGAAAGTTTGCCCCTACAGACCCCCCCCCCCCCCCCCAACCAAAAAACCACATTTCAGATTTTAATGAAAAAAAATATTTGTTTAAAACCCTATTTATGGTTCAATAATTTATTGTCAAAGCTGTATTAATGTGTATATTAAAAAAAAACTCATTAAAATATTAATAGCCTCTTAACCGGAAATTAACTGACTTGTGGAACTGGAGCGGAGAGGGTGAGACAATCCTATACTATATTTTTATAAATCAAATCGTGTTTTGAATCTCAAAACATGTAAATCGATCAAAAATATGAAATAACGTAAAAACCGGCGTATGAGCTGCAGTCAGTACCGTCAAACTGAGGGAATTTTTAAATCAATAGTCACCAATAATTTTTACGAGTGACATTTCATTAATGTAATGTCACTCTTAAGCTACTGCGACAACTCTTCGAAGTGATTAGACAAACGCTATAATTGAATTTTAGTGGTGGCTATTGAATAAAGCACCTAGTGCGGCCCATACGCCGGTTTTTACGATATTTACGAATCAATACTTTTAATTAAAATGTAGAAGAAAGTAATATCTGAGTAGTAAGACAAGAAAGAGTGTCGAAAGAAAGTCAGTTTTATGGACAATAAACGACATCTTATTTAATACAGTGCAGCCACATATCCGAAAACTAGCAGTGAGGACACGTCCAAAAAGTTGGGAGGGATGCCAGGGTGACAGACAGTTTGAAATTTGGAAATCATCCAGTAATTCCGTGCTCTATGTTATTGCTCATTTTCTCCGAGTCAGATGACTGTCACCCCCTATTTTAGCATTGGACACGTTGAGTTAGCACTTGCGCAGATGCTTCAATGGTTTTAGGAAATGTGGTCGAAGAATACATACTTTCGGATTTTTGCCAAAAAATTGGGGGGGGGGGTATCCAAATCGTTCTTTCGGATACCATACAATAGTTCAATTTACATATATATATTTTTTAGAATTAAAAAAATAACCATAAGAAAAAAATTGCAGACCCGGGGGAAGGAATCTGATCTTCTAGAAATACGAGAAATTTATTGTCAATCATAGTTTTTCTTTTTTTAATTTGCAGTGATTGGTTAGAAATATTCCTAGCTGTATATATTTATATGAAATTGTCTTATTGCCATATTAAAAATTATAAAAGGGGACGACTTCGCAATCTGTTGAGCGATATTCACTAAAAGGTTGATAAGTATCAATTTACGTCGATTGCAGCTACTTGTAAATTAACAAGAAATTATGTCCATTAAGCTCTCCAGATAGAGGTCGCAAAATTTCTCCTTCTCTTTCTCAAACACACACGCGCAATTAAAGACTAATCCAGTTTTGGATTTTTCACAAAATAAATTCGTCGTAATCTAGACATTTATTTAGTTAGTTTCCGAATACAATACTTTCTTCTACTGACAAAAGATATAAAAAATTAAATATGTAAAAAAATTATAAACCAAGCTTTATTGCATTTTTTTTTTTTTTTTTTAAGAAAACAGTCTTCAGTGCAATATCTTATCTATAAAAAGCCTACGAAAAGATTATTTAACACAAAGTGTTTGCGTTCCGGATTTTTTTATTTTATTTCCCACCAGTAATTCCGAATTGTACTTTTGGCAATACTTAATTGCTAAACATTATTAAAAAACTACTAATATTATCACTAATAAAAAATTACTGGTGGAAAGTAAAACAAAAATCTGAAAATTGTCTTGTTTGAAGAAAATAAAGCAACATAATTTTTAATTTATCGAAATTACATTATACACAATGCTGGATAAATATGTTATGAGAAATCCATTTTTTTTGTAAATAAATTGTTACATTAAATAGTATTATTATCAGATGTAAAACGTGCAGGGATGGAACACGGGCGCAGAATTCATACCACTATCAATGTAAGAAAATTTTCTACCTCTTAAATCGACGATATTATAGGCAGAGAAATTTCTTAAACACATTCCGGTATGAATTCTGCGCCCGTGTTCCATCCCTGAACGTGGCTAATTTTGTGCATAATAATGCTGTTATATAGCACAGGGCGATTAAAACGGTATGCATGAGGTAAAACAATTTTTATTTAGAACCACGTGTTTTCCTTCAGCGTAATTTTCATTATGCAAATAGCAGTATTCAACTGAGGACGAAAAAGCTCATCAACAAAGCAAGAAAAAAGCGCATGATCGAAGAACCTATATTCTGTATGTTTGAGCTTTGCTGCGTCACGGAGACACGGCCGCGTCTACTAGCGGTTCTTTTCAATAATGGCTCTCGACGGAAAATTGAAACTGCGCAAGCGCAAGAACAGGCTCTCGATGGAGCTGAAACGAAATGGTTCAGTCCATTATAACAGTAGGTGGAGAAAGGAGGGGAGGGTAAGTAGTGATGTGATGTGATAATAATGGCTCTTGGTCTTCCGACTTGGATTTTGGATACTTTTGGCTATCACAGAAAGGAGCGGGAACATTCGAAAAACTAAAGCAATAATAATGCTTTTGTTCGGGATTTCGTTTCATTTTTCGCTGTATGGTATTTTAGGTATATCAAAAATTGGACCGTTTTTTCAGAATCTTCGACTCAAAAACATATGTGTACCGCAGTGGCGTATCTAGGATTTTTCCAGGGGGGGGGGGGGGGGTCCGTCCTTCCGAATTTTTAATTATATATATTTTTCAAATTATATATATTAGAATTAATTATATATATTAGAATTAATTATATATATTGGAATTAATAAAAAATATATATAATTAATTTAATTATATATATAAACTAAATTTAATTATATACATAATTCACAATTTTTACAACAAATTATTTTCTAATCTAAAATATTTTCAGTCCGTGCAAATGCTTACAATTAAGTTTAACAATCTTTTAAAATATCATAATTCCTTGCTGAAAATAAGAGTAAGAAAATGAAAAACAGTAAAAGAAACTCACCAATTAGAAGATCAAACTAAAAATCTTTAATTAGCGACGACATAACGTAGAGCCTGTACAAACTGCTACAGTGTACCTTCTGTTACGTTTATTTAACAGTTTTTATTTGTTTATTTTTATTTATTTATTTATTTTGTTTATAGATTTATTTATTTATTTTAAGCAAGGGGAAAGAGGTGATTTTTCATTTAGTTATTTAACTCAATTCAACTTCAAATTTCAATGAACGTTTCAGGAGTCATTCTTCTTGATGATATAAATGAAAATATACTTTTAGAAACTTTTTATTTAATTGAATTTTCATTATATATATATATTAATTTAAGAAAATTAATATATATATATATATATATATATATATATATATAAATTTACTCACATGAACAACATTTCCAAATTCAAATTTCTCAAGTTCTATAAGGGATAGAGAAGTTTCGAACCCCTCATTTTACAGAAAATTTTATAAGGTTTCATTTGATATGCAACTTGATTATGCTAGGTAAAATGAATGTATATAATTTTTCATGATGTTTGGAGATTTTTTTTTATCCGGAAAAATATAATACTGAATGTCAAAGAATGCCAGTTTTGTGTCTTACAAGCAATATATTAGGTTAATTGGTTGTAGGGTTCAAAGCCGATTGACTACTCTATGGTCCTAGGCCTATGGGTGGAATGCCCTATGTGGGAGTCTTACTAAAGAGTCCTAGCCCGTATTTACATGAGTTTTGGAGAAAACAACGGAAAACTCCGAACAGCTAGTTCGATGAGCGCGACCTGGGATCGAACCAGGCATTTCCTATCTACCAATTTTGAGCGCAGAACCGCTCGGCCGCTCTGGTAGATGCAATATATTAAGAAATTCTTCTTTTTTTTCCCACCTTTCTGTCTCTCCTTTCTTTGTCAAACGCTCACGTAGACGTTTTCTAAAGATGGTCAAACCATGTTCAGGACATCTCAAAACACGTAAATCTATCGAAAACTAGAGGTCGAAAAATTTCATGAATCTAGTACTTTCTTCTTATATATATAGAAGAAAGAATAAAGACAAATATGAAACAGACATAAATTTTGTGACAGAACATCTTTGCTTAGGAGGTGCATTATTTATTTATTATGATTCATTTTAATTACAATTAATTTGCCGGTAAATATAGTAATTATCTGAAATGCTCTTTAATATAACAATTTAAATATTCTATGTTATCATTTTAGCTTTACAAATATTAAAAGTTGTAAAAAATCTCTTAATGTAATGTATATCATAACGCAATATAGGTAAATTACCTGATTTAATGTTCCTTTTTTTTTTTTTCTTTTTCTTTCTTTCAGTTCCAGTTTTCTTGGTATTAAAATCATAAAATAAGACAAATATCAAATTCATATGGCTGCTAAACCCATTTAAAATAAATATTTTTCACAATGAGAGGATTCGACCTTCCTGCAATAAACTATGCATTCTTTCTGGATACAAAAACGGCTTCACCAGTGACCGAACGGGTTTGTGCTGTAAGCTGTAGACGGGAAGTGCCTGGATCGACCACAGGTCACGCTCGTCGACATAGCTATTTGGAGTTTTCCATGGTTTTCTCAAACTTGCGTAAATGTAGGCTAAGACCCTACAGAAAGACCTCTGCGGTTGGCACAAGGGCACACCACCTCAGGCCTATGACCATTGTGCAGTCAATGGGTCTTAATCCCAAATACCAACACCATACAAAACCTTTTTCTCGCTAAAATTCCAGGTGTTTCTTTATGAATTCATAATCGCCCATGATAATCCTCCAGATCCCACTGAGATACCACTTTAAAAAATTCAGCCTATGAAACAAACAGAATCACAAAATACATGTTCAGATATCTTTCAAATAATTAAATTTTTAATATAATAATTTTTTATAAATATATTTAGTTTTAACAAGAAAATTTATGTTACACATCAAATTTATTTTATTCGATTATGTTTTAGCTAAATTCGATTATGTTTTAGCTCCCTCTGCTAAATAGTTGTTTTAGTACTCATTGCTAAAATTCATTGCATTTCAACTTTAAAAACTAAGTCTTTTAACATGTTCGCACAGTATATGGTAATTATAATACATTTTTACTTGCGCAGTAACATTAAATTTTTATTATAATTCTTGATCCCATTGAGGTAGTGTTTGTGTTGAGGTTAAAGCCAATTGTCTGCACTAGGGACCTAGGTCCAAGGGGGATGCCCTCTGTGGGAGTCTTTCTAAGGGGTCTTAGTTTAGTTCGTATTCATACGAGTTTCGGAGAAAACCAGGGGAAACTTTGAACGGCTGGGTCGATAAACGTGACCTTGGAGTTGATCCCATTCTAAAAAGTTTGGGTTATATAGCTTTTAATACTGCAAGCACACACACACACACACGTATATATATTTTTCAAACTTTAAAAAATAAACTATCTTTAAAATTTAATAAAATAAATAAATAAATTTGTAATTAATTTTAGTTGCGTAAATTAAGTTGCGTATCAACTTAAACCTTATAAAATTCCCTTTAAAATGAGTGTTCAGAAATTTATCTGTTCTTTATAGAACTTGTAAAATTTGGTATTGGAAGCGTTCAAATAAACTCAAAAATGCAAAAATTAAAAAATTTCATACAACGAAAATTGAACGAAGTAAAAGATATCTAAAAGTATCTTCTCATTTATATCATCAAGAAGAATGATTCCTGAAAGTTTTATTGAGATCTTAAATGGTCAGGTTAAAAATTGAAACATTTTTTGGTTCATTTGGCATGGATTGACTCTCAAAACATTTAATCTTTAAGAAAAAAAAAAAAATATTCAAATTATAAACATGTACACATGTATAATTGCGGCCTAGTGCAACCGCCCCTGTCTAAGCCCAATAAAAAAAAAAAGTTGATATAATAAATTAATCTATTATAAATAGGTTATTTGTTAAAGCTTACTTTAAAAAATCAAGTAAATAAATAAAATGAAATTAAAAAAAAAAAAAAATAAAAAAATAACAATAACCAAATAAATAGAAAAAAGTAAAATAAAAATAAACCTCTTTTCTTTTTTTCTTTTCTTTTTTAGGAAATATTGATAAAATTAATTAAAGGAAAAAATTGTTTTGGTCATTAAAAAAAAAAAAAAAAAAAAAAAAAAAAAAAAAAGTTTACCTTTTATAATACATACTGCTTGTACATCCCATGAGCTGCTCGTCAATATCCCACAAAAGCAATCCATTGAAAGAACACTGGATATGTATTTTTTAATTAACCAATCAGTATAACAAACAATATTCATTGAATTAAACAGAAACAGATGTTCTATATAATAATAATAATAATAGTAATAATTTCACAGTTTGGCAGAATAAATAAAAATGAGTCAAAATTCTCAGCTATTTCATAGAACTAACAAAAATTCTCAATAATTAATTAATCAGATATTATAAATGATGCCTAAAAATGCCTCCCCCTTCCTGCTTTATCACAAAGAAAATTTTACCTGTAATTTTAGATGTAAAGTGGAAAAAAAGAAAGAAAGAAGAGAAAAAACAATAATAAGGGTAAAGTGGTTATTATTATTATAACATTTTATGGTGTTTATTCAAAGTTTTGTACTTACTATTTTTCTACTACGCTATTTTTAAATAAAAACTATAAATTTTATAAAATGCTCATTTCTACATAAAATATTATGTAAAAGAAAAACAATGTGATATAAAAAAATATGTTCAGTTCTGTCATTAAAAAAGAAAGCAAGAGATATGAAAAATGGAGTTGAAAAAAGTATTGTTTAATTATAACTAAATTACATGTTATTTAAAATGTAGCCACAGATTAATCAAATCTAAAAACTCAATTATGTAGACCATAAAATTTACGTTTAAAATTTATACACATTTATTTATTTATTTATTTTTACCATCAGCTATTTATTTTGATTTTTTTACTACGCTATTTTTTAATAAAAACTGTAAATTTTATAAAATACTCATTTCTACATAAAATATTATTTAAAAGCAAAACAATATGATAAAAAAAAAAGATGTTTAGTTCTGTCATTAAAAAAGAAAGCAAGAGAAATGAAAAATGGAGTAGAAAAAAGTACTGTTTAATTATAAATAAATTACATGTTATTTAAAATGTAGCAACAGATTAATCAAATCTAAAAACTCAGTTATGTAGTCGATAAAAATTACGTTTAAAACTTATACACATTTATTTATTTATTTTTTATTTTTTACAATCAGCAATTTATTTTGTTTCGCTATGACTACACCTTGGAATATAGCTTCGCTCTTTCCCCTCCCACTACTACAGCTACGATTATACCTACTTAGAAAAGTAGATTATTCTTACGCTTGCGCAGTTTCAATCTTCCGTCGAGAGCCATTATTGAAAAGAACCGCTAGTGCCGCGTCTTATGATTTGCTTGTTGCAGAACAGACTGAGAAACTCTTAAAAGCATTGAATCTTAATGTACAGAACTTTTTCTACAATAATATCGCAATCGTTTGCTGCCTCTCAGGACGCTAAAGATTTTACAAGACTAAGATTCAGTAAATCATCATGATGCTTACATGTTTACAGTTAAATTTATATAAAAAAAAATTCTGAAACAATATATTGGTGGCAATAACTTTTTTTGGTACCTTATTTAATTTCATTTTTTATTAATGTTTTCTGGTATACGCAGCACATTATAAAAGTAACGAAATTCGTAATATGTCAAATTAACATTTCCAAATATTAAAAGATGTATATAAACGAATTTTAGCACTGTCATAAATTACAACCTGTATCTTTAAGAAATTTCTTACACATTCAGTATTTTAAAGATTCATATTTGCCAACATCTTAATTAAAATCGGAAGATTTTTAGTACATGCCTTTTTTTCTACACCAGTATAACTTCAGGGTTATTTTTGGCAAATTTAATTTAGATTAAATGAGAAGAAAAACACTAAAAATATACTAGTGAGAAAAGGGACGGATACTAAAAAATCTTCCAGTTCATAGAAAGATAGAAAGTATGGGAAAAAAAAAAAACTTTTAACGGCACCGGTTTTCCTAGAAATATTTCTAACGTATAAATTCACAATAGTAACTATAGTAAAAATATAAGAAATTTCCGTAAAAAAATATTGATGGCCGAAAAAGCGGAATTCTTTCATCCCTGGGAAATTCCATATAAATATTTTATTTTTACATAAAGCTCAATAAGAAAGGTTAAGTACGATTTAAAAGAGTTTAGCAGACGAATTAAAAAGAGAAAAAATTGGATATTATTTTTGAGAAAAATATTTCAGATTGGAAAATTTGATAATATTCAAATACGGATTATAACTGAAATTCAATATACTTTTTTTTTTTTTTTTCTTCAAAGAAATTTGGAATAATTTAATTTCAGTTTCATGTTTTAAAAAGAGAAATTTGCAACAAAAGCAGTATTAATTATTACCGGAATTTATATAAGATCTATAGTATAAAATAATATTCTATAAACAAGCATGCATAATTCTATATATTTGATTTCTTTGTAAAAAAAAAAAAAAAAAAAAAAAAAATTAGGGCGCAGTTTCAGATGAATTGTGTAAAAAAGCATAAAAAAAAGCATTTTTTTTTTTTTTTTAATTTCGTTATACAAGCAAGAACGACTTTGAATATTTGCAGATACACTTATTTTGAAGCAAATAAGTTTCACACTTATGAGTTTTGAGTATTCTAAGAGTGGAGAGATAGAGAAACTTGTTTATATACTTAAATTATGTTTTGAATTTGGGGTACAATATCTCATACATAAGATGCAAACTATTAATAATGACCGTAAATTTTGAATAACTACAGAGCTGTATGCACCTTAGTATTTGCTTTTGATTGCATTGTTATCCGAGGGGCGGCGGGGGGGGGGTGACACAGGCTATATTTTTTCTCTGATTCTTCCACCAGTATTTTTCTTTCCAAATTTTTAACACTACGATTGCATGATTATGTAAAATATTGTCATGTAAATATATTTGTGCAAGTATCGGGGAAAAGAGGCGGGTCTGTAACCACCCGGTTATCACCATCTTATCAGTGTCACATCGTTATATTCATCGAAATTGTTTTTACCATATGATGTCAATAAAGATACGATATGAATTTTTCCCGGCTCAGTACCGCCTACTTTTTTTTTTTTTTTTTTTTTTTTTTTTTTTTTAAACCATCTATTTAGACGATTTACAATCCTTCAAAGAAAATTTGTGAAAGCTGATAATTTTTATTTGAATTCATTCACATTTTTTCATGATATAGCTAAAAAAAAAAAAAAAAAAAAAAAAAAAAAAAATTATTAAATTCTTTGTATAATAAAATTAATATTTTTATTATAAAATAAATAATTTTTATTAATTTTATCATTAACTAACAGAGATGCCAAGTTAATACTAACGAAAAATCAATTTCATACCACAATAAAGAAAAAGTAAAACATACCCTATTGAAATTGCAGATACTTTTTACAAGAAAAGAGTACATTGAAATATTTCCGGTATTATGATTACGGACAATATTAACTTGGCATCTCTGCATTAATCCCCTAAACAAAAATATTATTAGCATTGGCTCATCAACGTGTTTTACTTGTTCAGTTGCCTTGAGAACATAAAATTAACTATTCTTTTGTAATTTGATATCAGCCTAGATATCAATAATTCATATAAAGGCATAAGCGATAAGGAAATTTGAAAAAGGTGCATTGCTTTACACAAATTGCTTCAAAATAATTTTAAAACTTCGATTCCCCCCCCCCCCCCCTTCTGAATAGTTCCATTTTGTTGAGCTTTAAAGAGTGGGGGAAAGGATCTCCAAATGTTATCGCTGTCCTGAGTCATTAAAAATCATAGCCAGATTTTAACTTTTTAGTTTTTCTTTGTTATTGAAACCAAACCAAGCTTAAATTAAAGAATGTGGTCGGAAAAATTGGGTTAGAGTGCAAATTTACTGCACCAACACCGATTGGGGCAAGATATGACCCCCTAATAATTTTTTATTATTTCTATAAAAACCAGCAAAACACGTATCATTGTAACAACGGGTGGTTCAGTAGTAGCAAACTTGACTTGTGGTACGGAGGTCCTGAGATAGCGGTCGTTTCGCATTTATTTATTTATTTGTTTTTATCTTATTAAAAACGTAAAATAATTATAATTAAATTAAACTATCAATTTTAGAGAAAATATTAGTTTTTTTTTTTTTTTTTTTTTTTTTTTAGGACTGAGGGCCTATTAGTCTCAGACAGGGATTTTTGCGTTGTCGTTTTCGATAGTTGGACACTTGTCGAAATCATTTTTCGATAGTTGGACATTTATCGAAATCTAAAATTTATCGAAAATATAATTGAATAATTTGAAAGCGATGTTATAATTGGAAAGAAAAAAAAAAAAAAAAAAAAAAAAACTAATAGTCCTCCGTCCTAAACTACATTTTGCTTTTGCCAGAATTTCATCAAAATCTTTTTTTTGTTTTTGAAAGAAAAAGAAAAGAAAATTAATATTAATCAGTATCGTTACAAGATATATCGAAAAAGTTTTTTTTTAAATAATTTTGAATTAGGAAATAAATAGTGCGCGTGCAATAATATGAAATAAAAATAAATAAAAATATGAATTTAATGATTTGATTTTTATGTAAAACACGATCGCGTGCTATCTTAAAAAGTAGATGTAAAATTTAAAGTTTAATTTTCTTGGCAACAATTATAAATTAAAATAAATAATTTAATGAAAGTTAAGAAGTTAGAATTTCTAATTTTATATTATGATATTGTCAAATAGCAGTAGAGTTCAGTCGTGTATAACATATGCGCCGATGCGCTGCAAAAAGACCTTTAACTCAGTTTTTTTCTTTTTATTATTTTATTTTATTCATTTTTTTTTTTTTTCCCCGAGTATTTCAAATAATAAGCATTTATCATGAATTTAAAAAAGTATATTTCTTTCTTTCTTTCTTTATAAAGAAAATCATTACTACTAACGAATATAGTTTCTAATTTATAACAATTACGATTAAAAGTAGAAAAATCATGAAACCATAATGAATTTTCACAATGAGAAAAAGAAATAAGAAGATTGGTCACAATTATTTTAATTACAGTTTTATTCATTGTCAAGTATTGTTCGTCACGAACATTCTGTTGGATATTTTGCTTTTCGTCGAGTTAATAGATTTATAAAAACAATATTTACAGAGATTTTGAATTTCTTGAGTTGTAAACATATTATAAAGTTCTTCCGACGCCACCAAATTTGACAATTGTTTAACCCGTTAGTAGTCGCTAGTTGGTCGATTTGCCGCCCATCCTTAAGTGTTGTCAGATTTTTTTATTCGATAGCCACCAAAAATTTTTAGAAGTGGCATTTGATATACATAAAACGCGAATAAACTCGAAGAAACGTCGATCACATCGCTTTTTAAAATTATTGGTGACAGTTAAATAAAAAGTGCGCAATCTGTAATAGGTGGCGCTGTCTGTAGCGACTACTAGCAGGTTAAGGAATTGTTTGAAGTTAAATGCGGCATCCAACGTTTAAGTAACAGCTGTTGCTCATTCCGGATTTTTCAAGCAACAACAACAAAAAAAAAAAAAAAAAAATGCATGAATAATAATTAAATTGAAAGCAGACGATTAGCTCTTACCATTAGTGATATCGACAAAAAATAATTGTTAAAAATTCACATAAAACACTAGCACTTTAACGAAATTTTATCTAAATTTAATATAAAAATACTTTCTGTTAAATTATGAATTTCTTTTAATTTAATAAATTAGTTAAAAATTAAATTATTAAAATTGTCCGCTCTGAAACACAACTAATATTTTTCTCTTAAAATAAGAATTTAATTAAAAATGTAAAAAAAAAAAAACACATTTCAGTTGAAATAAAAAAATTAAAAGAAAAAACGCCTTGCGGGGACTGTCTCAGAACCTCCATATCGCAAGTCAAGCTCGCTAACACTTCACCACCCGCCCTTACTACGATTCGTGCTTTGTTGGTTTTAATAACTAAAACAAGTAGGGAGTCATATTTCGTCCCAATCCAATTGGTGTTATAGCAAATTTATATTCTACCCGATGTTTTCGACTATGATTTATTTAAGCTTGGTTTGGTTTCAATAGAAATGTTTTTTATTCATACTTCCTTGTCAGATATAGATATACTTGAAAGTACTGCAAAATGAAACAATCACATTAACACTTTCGCGACTGCTGACATAGATTCACGTCATTTCAAAATCTATAACTCCACCAGTGGGCGTTTCTTTTGCAATTTGCATGTTGTCTATTTTTTAAGAATATACCCAATATTCATATTTGTACAATCAAATATACTATGGATACAAATACTTTGATTAGAAAAAATATAATACAGAGTGTCCTTAAAGTTCCAGTACTGACGCTGATGTATTTTTTATTTACAAAACAACAAACCTTAATACGATTATTTTTATGCTAATGATAAAAGGCACATTTAAAATAACGGAGGAAAAAATAGAGAACTTGCATTTTTAATAAATGTTCAAAATGTCCACCTTTTTCTAGGAGGCAACGCTGAACTAGTTTGCGCATGCAGGGCCTGATTACCCAAAAGGCTCAGGAAGCACAAGCTTCCCCTCTAAAATTTAAGAGGGGACCCTAAAGTGACTAAAAACAGGTTCTTGGAATTTCTGTTTCATATTTTCACCCTCAGATTGAATTTTTTCTGAGAAAGGTATATAGGTATATTCTGAGAAAGGTATATATATAGAGGGGATAATTTTTAAGATTTGTTTATTTTTTTTTTTTTCAAACGATGCTCTCTGGATTAAAAAGAAAAAAAAAAATTCTTGGCTGACTGTTATTAACATAAACATTTATTTATTTTATTTCACATCTAAAACTTAATTCTCATTATGTGCATTTATGCAAATTTTCCTCTCATACTGCCATGTTAAAAACTGGGGAAAAAATGGGATGAAAGCGGCATATTTTGAAGGATTGATCCTCAAATGTAATTAGCACCAATTTAAGTCAAAGTCCAACTAAATATCTAGTTAAGTTAAATTGTATTAAATTGTTCATAGAATACAGCGTTCAAAAAATTACTGATACACACAAAGATAGACAGATAGTTTTTTAATGAAGTCAAATCGTGTTCAGAACATATCAAAACGTGTAAAACAACCGAAAAACGGGAGTCGAAAATTTTTACGTATCAAATACTTCTTTCTTATACATGCAGAACAAAGTAAAAATAAAAAGGTTACAAATTTATAATTGTCCTAATAACTTTCCCACAGTTATATTATGCAAATATAAATTTGGATCCATAAACTTATTAGCGCTATTAAAATAATAATAATAAGAAATAATAAGAATATAATTAGAAAATTAATGACTATCATAGCTCATTTTAAACGGACCAACGAGATATTTGCTGTACTTTTCTAGAAATCCTAATATTTTAATAATAATTCTAAAATCAAACGCTTCTAAAAATGATTAAATAAAAAACACAAAACCAAATTAAAAAATGAATCACTTACTCTTACACTTTTTATGAGATCATTTAACCTTTTAGTATCTTGTACGCCGCAGACTTGGCACGAAATGGCGAAGCGAAATGAGAGGGAATTTCAAATCAACAGCAGGTGAATCGCAGCGCCCTCTATGCATTCGAATTGCAACTGATGGCCCGGTACCGGCCTTATAAATCGTGGCCGCAATATGGCAAACATAATGTTGGCCGTGTGCTGGTACCCTGCAAAAGGCCAGCTGTTATTATGCCGCTTCTGAGCCACCGGCCTTTTCACTGTAGGCTGGCTTCAATGCTGGCAGCCGTAAGCGGCCCACTGCTTCAGCTACATGTGGCAACCTGCAGCTGATGGCAAGTGCAAGATGCCAGCTGTAGGCCAGAACGAGCCCATCAGTATAAGTTTTGCTGGGATTACCTATTTTCATCATACTGCTAGCTGCCAGCAGCGATCCACTAACTGGCCCACTAACTTATTTTTAACTTACTGCAGGCTGCCAACAGTGGATCGATTGAATATGGCCTACTGACGGCCGGCGTAACATATTCCCTACGGCACCGTAACTTTTACCACCGACGGGCCAGCTGCAGCTACTGTTGGCAACCAGCACTTGGCCTCGTGTTGGCCGTCATCTGTGGTTTTGCTGGGTAAACATCTTTGCATCTTTCATACGATTTACATTCAAAATAAGCTTCAAACAGCGAAATTCTCTGAATGCGTGATAAAAACATTTCACTATGAAGAACAAAATAAGATAAAACTTTATTCTCACACAACTTGAGCGAGAAAAGAAACAAACTATAAAAAATAAAGAACTGGTGCAATAATAAGCAGTCGATAAAATTTAATATTAAAAAAAATCATGAACACAATGAGTTCTTTAAGTTGGATTACTGGAACTTTTAGGACACACTGTATAATTGCCGAAACGTCAGTGGAGGCCCTCTGTTGAGACTCAAAACGGTTTTGGGCTGTGTCTGTCTGTCGCGCGATAGCGGCCGCAAAAATAGCGCTATTGACTTGAAATTTGGTACACATGTTCATGAGCCCCACGAAATCAGCTGTATAGTTTTTGGTATGTATTCCATTTGTAATTCGTATACAGGGACACGCCAAAGTTTTTCTTATCATTACGGCCTATGGGAGGAATTTGTATGTATCGCGATAGCGGCCACAAAAATCACGCTATTGACTTGCAATTTGGTACACATATTTATGTACCCCACGAAATCAGCTGTATAGTTTTGGGTGTGTATTCCATTTGTAATTCGTGTACAGGGACACGCCAAAGTTTTTCTTATCATTACGGTCTATAGGAGGAATTTGTATGTACCGCGATAGCGGCCACAAAAATCACGCTATTGACTTGCAATTTGGTACACATGTTCATGAGCCCAACGGAATCAGCTGTATAGTTTTAGGTGTGTATTCCATTTGTAGTTCGTGTACAGGGACACGCAAAAGATTTTCTATCTTTACGGCCTATGGGAAGAATTTGTATGTACCGCGATAGCCACCGCAAAAATCAAGCTATTGACTTCCAATTTTTGCCGAAACGTCAGTGGAAGCCCTCTGTTGAGACTCAAAAGGATTTTGGGTTCCGTCTGTCCGTCCGTCTATCTGTCTGTCGTGCGATAGCGGCCGCAAAAATCACGCTATTGACTTGAAATTTTGTACACATATTCATGATCTCCACGAAATTAGCTGTGTAGTTTTGGGTGTGCATTCCATTTGTAGTTTGTGTACAGGGGCACGCCAAAAATTTTTTTATCATTACGGCCTATGGGAAGAATTTGTATGTACCGCGATAGCGGCCCCAAAAATAACGCTATCGACTTGCAATTTTGTACACATATTCATGAGCCCAACGGAATTAGCTGTATAGGGTTAGGTGTGTATTCCATTTGTTGTTCGTGTACAGGGACACGCCAAAATTGTTCTTATCCTTACGGCCTATGGGAAGAATTTGTATGTACCGCGATAGCGGCCGCCAAAATCCTTCGATTGACTTGCAAATTGGCGCACACGTTCCAGCTTTGCATATAAGTAGCTGTATAATTTTTATTGCTATATTTTTTATAAACTGTGTACAGGGACACGCCAAAATTTTTAACATTACGGCGTATGGGGTGAATTTCGTTTAAATGCATTTTAATATCATTACTTTGCAATGAAGAAAATGAAACTAGAGTACGTGAGTAAGATGCTTAAACTTATGTTGTTTGAAGAAAATATGTGCTCTTAAGCTTTCTAATTAATGTACAGGACCTTACAAAAGTGTTCTGACAATGTCACTAAAACATCCAAACGATGCTAAATTTGGAACAATTATTAATTTTAAACGCAAAATAAGCTGAATAGTTTTTACTGGTGTATACAATGTTTATGGTTCGTTTACAAAGACACACGAAAGAATTTCGTAACATTAGAGCCTATGGCCAATTTTTTAATTTAAGCGCGCAATTTAATGCGTTTATGCTGAATTGAACTTAATAAAGTTAACATACATTATAAAGATGCTTGAAATCATGTTTACTCTTAAAAAAGGTTATGTATAGACTAAATAATTTATGGGACCACACAAAGTAATTCCGAGTATGTACTGTAATCATCCAAATGATGTCAAATTAGTTTGAAAAATGAATGAGTTATAATTAATTTGGTTTATTCTTATTATTGGCGTTTATAATGACTGTGGCTACTTTTTCGGGATACATAAAGGAATTTCGTACTATTACGGTCTATAGTCGGTATTTCTTAAAAGTGTATTTTAACATGGTTACACCCCATCAAATATAATGAAATTTTTTGGAATTTTAAAAGCATGTTTTCCTGTTGAAAATTGTGGGCATAGAATTGGTAATTAGTTTAAAGGTTACGTAAAATATTTCCGATATGCTATGTAATTTTTTTTTTGTATGAAATTTGGTATTTATGAATTTCAGGGAAATAATACAAGACCGTCGTTTATTAAGAATACATATTGTTGCGTACTTGAGGGTTCGTAAGTTGTCCGAGAATGAAAGGCGAAACTTGCAAAAATTCAGTGATTTATTCACAGAAAGTTCCAGAAAAATGCAGGTCTATAAACCAAGTATCAGCTTCAATTCAACCAGTAAACATAGCTTAAACAACAGCCGTTAACAGCAAAACAACAGTACAAACTGTTTAGCAATAACACATAACGCAAGTCTCATTCAAAGAGGCTCAAAGCAAAGCACGCATTTGACGAAACTGACACAGATCTGAGATTGACCGCCTTGGCTAAAAAAAGGCTCCTTTTATACTATTTTGTCGTGCACAGACTGTTCTGGAAAATTATCGTATCTCATCAGCCAATGAGATTAGAGCTTCCATATTTGGTATATCCCTAATAAGGATTTTCTCGTCAAGGTCGCTAAAAAAATCGCCAATGAGGGAAACAGTCGCCAAATTTGGCGCCAAATGCCTTTCTTCCCTTATATGGTGCTTTTTAATGCGTTTTAAAAGAAAAATTAGGCTATTTTTACGCTAAAACGACTATAAATGCACAAAATTAGCATTTTATCGACTTACTTAGTCTCTTTGAAAAAATTTATACAAAAATAAATGCAATTATTTACAATTCCGTAACACTTTATATGATATACAAATAGGTATACAAAGAGAGATACAGCGGGGGTTGAGGGGGCGGCAGCCCCTCTCAGGAATGTATCTGATTATGGTAATAAGTCGATCGAATCAATATATACTATTATATAATAAGGAATAAATAAAAATGACCTATTGAAAAATGTCTAATGCAAATAGGACGTTGAGGCTCCTGATCTGCAGATCCACTAGTGTATATTTAATGTATAATGAATGGTTTATATTCGTAATTAAGTGTGAATACAAAAAATTTTGTTCTTAAAAAATTTTAAGTTGGTAGAATAACGCCTACAAGTGGACTTTACTGGCAAAAGGATAAAAGCATGCAGTCGCCACAGTGTTAACATTGAATTATTTCTGAATAATTTTCAATCGCAAGTGTCACTGTCCACGCCCTTTTTTAAGTGACTTTTCAGGGATGAGAAATGTCTGCTTAATTTCTTTTACCATTTACAGTAAAACCTCGCTTATCCATTTCTCATTTGGCTTCTCACACAGCACACTTCCTTGAAACAATCTTGGCTTTCAAGTGAATTTACCATGACTGAGCAAAGTTGCTAATTCAAGGATATCTCAGACCAACTTCAAGTTTGGAAAATTCCTCATGCCAAATCAAGCACATTACTGGCTTTAAATTTCCTTGGCGTCAAGCAACTGACCGCGCATGCTCTTCTTATTTGCATATAGTAGCATTGCTAAATCGGTTGCATTATGTTGTTGTCATCTCGTGAAATACGAAGCTAGTGCGGGTAACATGAAAGTGAAAGTAAATGTTTATTGATTTATTTTTAGAATAATTTGTCGAAATAAAATAAAGCAAGAGGTAATGTTTCAAAGTGTACACCAGGTCCCAAAAGTTTAGTCAATCATTAAAATTTACATTAACATGAAAACTAATAAGGTACAATTAAAATTTGTGAGATAAGCAATAAATAAAAACAGTTTTGCTGATATACACATATGAATTATGATTAAAGGTTTGAAATTATAAAATGTACATTAAATGATATAAAAATGTGCTGTCCCAAAAGTATAGACACATTACAGCATTGCATGTTTTCTTTTACATTTTTGTTCACAAAATGAAATATTTTTACTGTCGTCTGCTTCTATAAATGCAGAATATTTTTTTATCCTTTAAATGAAATGTCGTCTGCTATATATTTAGCATAATCATTTAATGTGTTCAATGTATTGTTTTGTTTGTGATTCGGAAAAGACGTTTCCTGCGTATTCTGATAACAAATGCCACGTTCTAAAGAAATTTCTAAAGATGAAATTATTAAGATTTTACAATTAAAAGCGCAAGGACAAAATCCTGTACAAATAGAGAAGAATAAAGAGATCCTTCAGCAGTATTTACAGACTCAGGACATCAGGTGTAACATGGAATCCTGGAAAGCGAGTCGGAAACCAAAGAAAACAACGTTACGTGATGATAAAATGTTATTAAATAATGCTTCAGTTGATAATTTATCTGTGTATGCAATTGCATCAACTTCCAGAATTTCAAAAGTACTGTAGATCTTATCTCGTAAAATACACTGCTCGACATTGAAAATGGAACACCAAGAAGAAATGATAATAACGGAATGAAATTTGTTGGACACATACATTATAGTTATTTTTTTTATTTTTTTTTTCTGGGTCGCCGGGAGAAATATGTGAAGGTGTTCACATATATTTGGTTAAATTTTAATTGAATTTTTAAATAAAATAAAATCTAATGATAAATTAATGCATTATTGCAATAAAAAAATAATCAAATTTCAAGTGAGATATTATATTCGCATAATTTGTTCTCAGGCATTTGAAGAAAGAATTGTTTTTAAATGTCATTAAAAATTACACAATTTTAATTATACATACGACCTACACTATATATTAACATAAAATGATAACAGACATCATTCAGTGATCTAAATTTATATGGTTTTATATCTAGATCGTAAATAGAATGTGTATTCTTTTAAATAGAAAAGTACTTTATTTTATAGGATAAAAATAAAATAAAATAATATCTAACAAAATTCTGAAATTAAACATAATTATAAAAAAATAAAGTGTTCTCAAATATTCCTAAACAAGAAAACTCATTGTCAGAATTAATATATTTCAACACCGGATGTAATTTATTTGAAATTACGCAATATTAATGATTTCAGTTCATAACGGTCATTTCTTTAGTCAATCTGACACTTGGTATAATAACAACGCATTTCAGGGTTAATACATTTCATAACCGTCGTTTATAATTCAAAAATTAACATTGATTTATTTTTAAAAGCAAAAAATTGGAATTTGCGTTTATTTTGGCGAAAATAATGATAATGCAAATAGATGACTTCCCTTCCGGGCTGATCTTCCCGTGTCATCGAAAATGCAGACCCACAGTTTTGCTCTTTTTCTGAGACAGCGAACACGTTATAATTTTTCTCTGCTCTCTTTCTCTCTCTCTCTCTCTCTCTCTCTCTTGCGGCGTCATCGAATAAGTAGTTATATGCTTGAATTTGAACCTGCTATTTTAATGATGTGACTTTTGAAGTAAATAAAATACTACATCTTTTCGAGACTTTTACTTTTCTTCATTGCTTACATGACGTAACGTACTTGAATCATGGCAAAATAAATCAAATATAATTAACAGTTGGATTTCACCTCTATACTTGTCTACGTCGATGACTTACTTATAGCTGGTAAAAATCACAATATTGACACATTAATTGATCAACTTAGGGAAGAATATCCATTAACTGACCTTGGGGAAGCCAAATATTACCTTGGCATAAATATAGAAAGACCTTGTAAAGGGGTAATTATGCTTGATCAAAGTAACAAAATACAAGACATTGTAACAAAATTCGGGCTAGATAACGCACGGCCCTCTGACACACCAATGGAACCAGGGTATATAAAATTAACTGATAACGATAATCTCTTACCAAAAAACACAATGTACAGACAGGCTATAGGCGCGTTACTTTACATTTCTACAGTATTGCGACCTGATATAAGTGTTGCCGTTGGCATCCTAAGCCATAGAAACAAAAAATCCCAGAGCGAAAGACTGGGAGGCAATTTAAAGGCTAATTAGATATTTGAAAACAACCAAAGATATTAAACTAAAACTTTGTAACTCTGGTGAACCTGTTCTTACACTTGAAATACAATGGCAGATGAAACTTTTAGATGATCTGAACTTGCCGCAAGAACATCATATTGTGTTATATCAAAACAACCAGTCTACGATCAAGATTGCTGAAAGTGACAAATTTCATTCCAAAACAAAACACTCGCAGCTGAGATTTCATCTTATGAGAAATTTGATACAGGAAGGCCTCATCAAGCTTCAATATAAAGCTACCGAGGAAATGACTGCCGACACCCTCACAAAGACTCTACCCAAAACTGCGTTTAAGAGACATAGACAATATTTAATGAACAATTGAACCTTTCTGAGCTTACGAGGGGGTGTTGTAATATCTAACCTCAGAACTTATTAACACTTTTCATCTTATTAACACTTTTTTTATGTTCCGAAACTATTTCTTCCCGCCAATTGATTGTTTCATACACCTGCCTCATCACGTGACGATATGTCGCGTCACTCTACTACTACTGTTTTTTTTCTTTTTTTTAATCATGTAACATTTTTCTGTATTCGAAGGACGTTCTTTTATTGGTCCTCCTTCCATTATTTTTTGTGTCTAAGATATTAAATAAAGTAAAAAAGTAAAAATCAAGGCAATCCTCTATTACGCAGTCAATATCTGAATTATTATAACATGTAATTAATCTACATTTCTTTCACAGAAAAATAAAGTAGTTTCGTTTTTCTCAAAAACAGAAGTTGTTTAAGCATAATATGTGGATAATTCATCCAATATTTCAAGCATCAATACTGCTGATAAAGTGTCCTGATTTGTCTTCAATAAAATAGAATGCTTAGTACCTGTGCTGACCCAGGTAAGACAAACCTTTTAATTATTTGACTGTTGACTATTAAATAAAGAATTATTTATTATAAAAGTATATTTCGTAATAACTAATTGAGGAAGATCAGAACTTATAGCCTAATAATTTCATCAGTTTTATTATATATAAATAAGTTCAAAACGAAAACGTTCAGAAATAAGATTTTTACCATGTTTTTATTAACTTCGATTCTTGTTTGTTTGTTTGTTTGTCAAGTACAAATCTTGCAATCGATTTTTAACTAACTTCCCGACGAGCTAGATATTTGAAACTTTCAGGACAGCTCAGAATACGGTGACAATACATTTTTTTATTACTTTTAGTCAACTGTTTCAGGTCCCGCTGCCTTCGGCAGCGTTTACATGATTCTGCAGAAAATTTATTTAACTAACTTCTCGACTCACTAGACATTTGAAACTTTCAGAATAGTTCAGAATACGGTAAAAATGCATTTTTTTAATACCTTTAGCCAACTGTTTCGGGTTCCTGCTGCCTTCAGCAGCGTTATCAGTACAAAGCTTGCAATCGATTTTTCACTAACTTTCCGACTAGCTAAACATTTGAAACTTTCAGGACAGCTCAGAACACGGTCACAATACTTTTTTTTAAATACTTTTAGTCAACTGTTTCATGTCCCTACTGCGTTCGGCAGCGTTTATATGATTCAACAGAAAATGTATTTAACTAACTTCCCTACTAGCTAGACATTTGAAACTTTCAGGATAGCTCAAAATAAGGTGACAATACATTTTTTTTTAGTCAACTGTTTCAGGTCCCTACTGCCTTCGGCAGCGTTTATAAGATTCAACAGAAAATTTATTTAACTAACTTCCCGACTAGCTAGACATTTGAAACTTTCAGAATAGTTCTGAATACGGTGAAAATACATTATTAAAATATTTTTAAACAATTGCTTCGGGACCCTACTGCCTTCGGCAGCGTTACCAGTTCAAAGCTTGCAATCAATTTTTAACTAACTTCCCATTTGAAACTTTTATAATAGATCAAAAAACGATAGTAAGGAATTTTTTTGTTATTTTTTTTTTTTTTTTATCCAATTGCTTAGGGTTCCCGCTGCCTTCGGTAGCGTTTGTATCATTCAAGAGAAAATTTTTAAAAATGGTATATAGTAAGATCTTTTTATCTTGTAATTATTTCAATGAATTTCAGTGACTTTATTTGAATAGTTATCCTGTGGCACTTACGATAACTATGAAAAAATACGAAATAAAAATACTTTTAATGTCCTAATAAAAGTTTAAGGTACTTCTGCCAACATTTTGTTGGTTTTTTACGTTGTGATTCACGCATGAAATGTGAACATAAAATTAATAACAAAATTAAATTTATAAGTTGTGTAACTTTTTCTGTCCAGAATTGTCCAAAATTTCAAACACATTTTACTACTCTCAAAAGTATACATTTTAATATGTGAAAAGGATTTTCGCCACAAATCGCCCCTTTTAGAGAAAAATAAATTTTTATTCTGTTTACCCCCAAATTATCAATCGAGAAATTTATCTGAATAAGTGTATTCTTGAATGACAGAAAATATATTAAAAATTTATAGTGAAAATATTATAGAAATTAGATAATTAAAATAGATTTAATAAATCAGAATTTTTTATTTTTATTTTTTTAAATATTAAATAAAATAATTAATTTTACTTTAAAGGTACTGAAAAGTACCGTTAGACCCAAAAAGGGGGGGGGGATGTAAATGCACTGTAAAAAAAAAAAAAAAAAAAAATTGTAAAGTCACGGTATTTGACCGTATAAGTTTAGGGAAAATGACCGTTTTGAACGGTAATAATCCGTAAATTAATGTTTTGGAAGCATAATTTAGGAAAAAAACCGTATAATTTTACGGAAAATGACCGTTTTGCTAGCTAAACAGTCGTAGCCCGTAAAATGTTCTTTCGAAAGTATAATTTTTTTTATTTTTACGAGAAAAAGCCGTTAATCTACGCAAATTACTGTTATCTTTCACCAAACCATTTTCTTATGAGAAAATCTCTTCAAACGCTATCATTTCAGTGACATCAAGAGATAATTCCATTTTCTTCCATTTTCAAACTGAAACTATATGATTGTTATTTATACTAATTGAATGTGTTTAATTATGCACGCATGACGCACAGAAACATCCATTGGTTTTAATGAGCTATTATTTTCTTAATTTAATTCAAAAAATTTCCATCTGACTGAAACTGAGTAATTGATGTTGATGAAATTGATTTGTCTATTAACACGAAAACTTTTAAAAAGAAAGCTGAAATGGTTTCTTGATTTGAAGACAGATTTCTAAAACACAAACTACAACCTAATTATTGTTTTATCCACTAAACGCATTTCTTTAGTTTTAGGTTTTTTTTTTTTTTTTTTTTTTTTTTAAGCATACAGCATTTTAATTGCTCTTAACCCTTTCGTTAAGCCTTAGAAAACTAAAAATTTTAATGTTGTTTCCACAATGCATTTTTCACAGTATGCTAAAATAAAGTTTATTTCAATATGAAATGAATATGCAATTAACCATTTGAAGGTAACTCTTATGATTATTATGTGTAATCTTCACTGCTTAAAAACAAAGCTGTTTTATCTGAATATGACCATCAGATATGTACATTACATCATATATAGCAGGTTCTGCTCTCGAAGTACTTCAGTCCTTTCTTCATTCAATGGATTTGGATTTTGGGAATAAGGCCGATTGACTGCTATAGGTCCTAGGCCAGAGGGGGAGTGCACTCCGTGGGGGTCTTTCTAAAGGGTCCTAGCCGTATTTAATCAAGTTTCGAAGAAAACCACGGAAAACTCCGAACGGCTAGGCCGACGAGCCCGACCAGGGATCGAACCCGGCACCTTATGTCTACCAGGTTTGAGCGAAAAACGGCTCGGCCGCTGGTGGGCTCCCTTCAATGGAATACAGCTTAAAAAAAAAAAAAAAAAAAAAAAAAAAACGGAAACTTATCTGCTATTCTAAAAAGTGCAAATATGCCTAACGCTTCATAAACACAGTTTGCAATCGTCCTTATAATGAAAACCTGTTTGGATGAATAAGAATTAGGCTATGGTTATTTCTCCTTTGCACCCACTATTGAAATTATACAGATCGAAAACCATGAAAAAAATCTTATTAATTGGAGATACAAATTCTCTGTATTTATGTAAAAGATTTATTATTATTATTCAAAGTTTATTCTGCGTCTCGGTTAATTTTCAGAGATGTCACTCACATAGTTTTCAAAAGTTTCATTTTGTTTTTGACAAAGGGTGAGAAATTCTCATCCATTATATACCTCTAATGAGAACCTTGAAATAAGACTACCTCCTTAGTGTTAGTGTTTACGAATAAAAAAGGCCCACCAGCGGCCGAGCGGTTCTGCGCTTAAAGCTGGTAGACGTGAGATGCTGGGCTCGATCATAGGTCGCGCTTGTTGGCCTAGCCGTTCGGAGTTTTCCGTGGTTTTCTCCGAAACTTCTGTAAATGAGGGCTAGGACCCCTCATAAAAGACCCCTTGGAGGGCACTCCCCCTTAGGCTTAGGACCTACAGCAGTCAATCGGCCTTATTCCGAAATACAATCCAGTCCGTTTACAAAAAAAAAAAAAATGATTTCGAAAAATAGTTAGATTTTCTTTCACGAAATTCAGTATCGTAGTCTTTATAAGAAAAAAAAAAAGCTTCTGTTTTTTCAATATGAGAATTGACAGACTTCTTAATTTTGTTAAAAATAAGAAATTTAGATTTTAAAAATAGTCTTAAAATAAAAGAATTTTTATGCATAGCTTGAACGTTAACAATTTAATCACGGTAAAAAATTTATGTAAAAATAAAGCACTTTGTTAAACATAAATACAGCATAGGTTGCTGTAAATTTGTATAGCTAGTTCTGTAAAAATAATTCAAGATTTGTTACTTCACATTGTGCTGTAAATCGGTTTAAAAAATTTTCCAGAAGTCTTTTGATGCGTATGACAAGATTTATCAACTATAGTCAGTTCTGATGTTCACTTTATCTGCTTTTATAAAGAAAAACATATGTGATCCCAAAGGCGCGGTTGGCAAAGAGACACAGGAGATTGTGAGTTCGAATCCCGGCTACACAAGACGGTTTGCTTCGCATGAAAATTAATAAATTAGATTTTTCGTGTAAAAAAATAAACAAGTTTTTTAGTGTTGCGGATTTCTCCCTGCACGCATGTGTAATAATTACACAAAACGTTTTTAAAGCATTCGAGAAACTCAAACTTTAACTTTTAATTTTACGGTTAATGCTACTTTTTTTGCAGGTTGATATGTTTCATTACAACGTAAAATTATTGGTATCAATTGGTACAGCCTTGACCTTGTAAGTCAAAGATCCGGCGTTCGACTCCCGGTCCAGGCATTATTTTCACTCAGTGGGAAAAAATAAAATTTCAATAAATATGATTTTCTTCCACAGCTGATTGTGTGATTTTAATAAAAATTGTATTTCTTTCTCTTATTATCTAATGGTGTTTTCCATTTCCCGCGGCTTATTTCTGTCGAGCTATCTACATGATAGACCAGAGATGTTTCTGCCTAAAGGTTGTCTGAGCGAGTAATTCTGACCGGGGTGTCGGCCTGGATAGCTCAATTGGTAGAGCCTTGACCTTGTAAGTCAAAGATCCGGGGTTCGACTCCGACTCCCGGTCCAGGCACCACCCGGTCCAGGTATTTCCACTCAGTCGGAAAAAAAATCAATCAATATGATTTTCTTCCACAGCTGATTGTGTGATTTTAATAAAAACTGTATACGAAATATACCTAACTGTTTTAACTAATGGTAAATCTATATACAACTACGTCAAACGAAAATTGATAGTAAGCGAGAATTCTTGTTCTTAAGTTTTATTGTTATTTTGAGCGTACTTAAGTTTAAAAATAATGTGTTGTGAAAGTATTTTTATGAAGAAACTATATTTTTTAAGCAATAAAAAAGCAAAATGTTATGTTTCATAGAGTTAAATTTAACACTATTAAAGTGTTTAAACTATATCTTACAATAATTTACCTGAAAATATGTATATTGTAAATTGTTGCTATTTTTATTGTGTGTACAAATGTTTGTTCACAAAATTTTTAATTATTTTCATACAACAGCAGTTTTGATATCATATTGTTAAACATTTTTATGTATATATAATAACCGTTCATACATTATGCCACGCTGACAACATAAAATAAATGATTTTCCATTAAATCAAATGAAATATATAAGTTTTATTGTTGTTCAGTATTTTCATGTTAGATATGTTAGACATTTTTTTTTAAATTATTAAAACAGGTCGCAAAATTTACAAAGAGCTTTGTCTGAACAATTCTAAGTGCATCATATTTAAATAAATCTAACAAATCGTACCTTACTATTTAATACAATAAATCGAGGGCCGCGGTAGCCTGATCGGTAAGAGCTGCGAGTTCGTGATCGAAAGATTGCGGGTTCGGTCCTCGAGCCGGCCGAAGACCGTCGTGTACGCTAATGGCGACTGGTGCACGTTAAATTCCGTCGTGGTCGCAAAGTCCTCCAAGTTCCCCTCAAAAATTATACCTCTGGGGGTACCGGAACATGGGTTTAAACTCAGCCTTGTCCCGGATCAAAATTCGAGTTCCTGCTGGTGCTGCCATCTATCGCCAGCTTCTGGAGCTAAGACGTACTTCCTCCCTAATGGGCGCTCCTCTGTTGAACGGAATGACGCACCCCTCCTGCCTTAAACCCGGTTAGTTCCACTACCGGGGCTCGGAATTTCTGAGTGGCATAAGAAACAACAACAACAACAACAAGATACATTGCATATTGAGTTTTTAGATGAATAACATAAGATAATTGAGTTCAATGTACTTCGAAAATAATCTAAAATATGTTCAGGAAGGATCATTTGACATATGAATCTGTGTAGGGGGGATGGGGGGCTCAATCCCCCTTTCAGTTATGGTAAATACAATTATTCAAACAAAAAAGAAGAAGAGAAAAGAAGGCCGTTATTAATTGACCTTTAAACTTATCAGTCTTGAGTGGCAACCTAATACGAACTTCGAAATACCAAATTTGAATTTGCGCAGTTATTTGTTTTTAAGTTATGTTGATAATTATATACATACAGATTAACCGCTTAAAATTGGACTTTCGTAATCAAGGAACCTCAAAACGTGACATTATACGATAAAACAGAGTTGAAAATAGAATTTCAAAAAGTACATTGTTTATAGTATGGGCATGAAAAAATAACTTCCCTTTCTAAGAACAGCAAAGCAATTTCATCAATTACATTCAATAGAAAATAACCTTTTTCTCATTTTTGAGTAGCGTTGTATATTGTTTTTAAATAATATCCACTGCAAGTAATATTGTGCACTTAGATTTAATCTAACTTAAAAAACTTATAACACAAAATGAATTACAATTCTACCAATTTCGAAGAACTGCCCCAATATAGCCAAATACTTTGTGTAGCCCTGTAAACGAATGAAAATGATTTACATACCACATTTCACATAAAGCATGCTTTTATGCCTATAAAAAAATTATTCATTCCATTTTGTTAAAGTCAGCTTATAGATTTTACACTATACTTACCAGAAATTTCTAGTACAGACGTAATGTACTCGAATTCTTTTAGATGCCCCTGTACACAAGCCATTTGCTTGTCCTTACATCATACACATTTATAATAACGAGTTTGGACTTTCTGTTAATATTTGTTACTGAGATATGCTGATAACAGACACATACACATAGACATACAGATCCACCGCTAAAAATATGATTTTCGGAATCAGGGGACCTCATAACATGTAAATATAACAAAAACACAATTTCGAAAATTTGACCCAAAAACAATACTTTCCCTATCATATATATGAGTAAGAGAAAGTAAAAATTTGCATAAAAAGTGTTAAAAGCTTCTTTTCAGCATAAATTAAATAAACAATGAAAGGTTAACATAAAGTATAATTCACATCCATCTTGCCTCGATCCTTGTAGAAAGGTTTTTAAACGGTAGAATTTTATAGTAATTTAAATAAGTAAAACCGCCAGAAAAACATTTTATTATAAAATTTATGCTATCAAAAACGTACGCAACGATAACATTTTGCTACGATTACACTTTTAATAATGAAAAATATTCAACAGACGAGATTTTGGCGTATTTGTTGAACTTTTTGTTCAAACATTGCGCATACATTGGACAACCATTGAGTAAAATGGACTTGCTTAATTGATATCAGTATTGTTTAATTATATTACAGACACTTGAATTTGATCTATCACATTAAAAGAAAAAAAGAGAAAAAAAATCATGTATAATTAAAATGGTCTTTTGATGCATATTTCTTTTGAAGAAATACAAATTAGTAGGTATTTGATTGAGAAAAATCATGTAGTTAAGAAAGCGTTATGTAAAAGAACAAACACACAAAGAAATTCTTGTATTAGAATGCAGCCTTAAAGAAAAATTTTTGAACAGAATAACAAATTGAACATTTTTACTTTCTTCTTTATTCAATAAGAGAAAGTAGTTAGCAAATAATCGACCTCGGGTTTTTGATGGATTAACTCATTTTGAGAACACGATTTGACCATTTTTAGAAAACGTCTGTCTGTGTCTGTGTGTGACAAAATTTTGTAGCAACTGTATCTGAGGAACTACCGTGCAGAATTTCGTAAAATTTGATACGTTGACATAAATTAGTGCCTATGAGCCTTAGGTAAAAATCGTCCAAGGAGTGGCGTTGCCATCACACTTTTTCTAAATATTTAACATTGTAGTATAAGACAAAATTTCGTAGAGAATTACTAAATATTATTATAAAGTGAATTATTTTTAAATAATGTTTATGGAAATAAAAAGACTTACTTTCAATAGTGATAGTCAACTGGGAAATATATTTTTTGTATATGTAGGAGCTCCCCCCCCTCCGAGGTGGTTAAATTTTCATTATGGTTATCTTTCAAAAGCACCCGTCAGTACCTTTAAAACGAATGGTTGAACAATCGATCTGCGATAATTTAAAATAAATTTATAGATTTTTTCTCTTTCAACTACAAGGATAAAAAAAATGCATTTTTTAAAAAAAAGATGTCATATAGAGAAAAAAAGAAATAACTTTCTTTGGATGTTCAATGTTACATTACCTTTCTGCCACAGAACCTGTCTGAATTCGTCATGTGAGATAGTTTAAATCAATAATAATGTTAATAAATCGTTTATACTTGAGTGAATTTTTATAGGAAAATATAGAAGAAAGTTATGTGGTGGCCACAGCCTATTAGTTTCTATAAAAAATGCAATATGTTTGACATACATTTTTGTGTTTTAAAAAAATACCAGCAAAATATGTAAATGGATATAAATTACCTTTTATACCAACGACAACACGGAATATTGCGTGTAAATATTTTATTGTATACAGCATAATAATATACCTATTTAAATTTGTACATTGAACAATTTTTTAAATATCGATGGAATTTGAAGGGGGACTGCGTTCACCAATGCTGAACTGACACACATTTTAGGTATTTTGATTAGTTGCTATATTAGATTAAAAAAAAAAAAAAAAACTTTAATTTGCTTAAAGTATTGGTATACATTAAAATGTGTAAGCGATTCTTCTTAGTATATGAAATTCGCGTGTAAAAATTTTCAAGTAACGATTTCATTAAACTTTTCATGCATAACCGATATTTAAAATTTTTTATTTTGACGGAATGTCAGGTAAAATTTGAATAATGACCACACGAAGCAATATATTTTTTAACATATTATTATGCTCAGCAAAAAATAATATGAAAACAACGTTTTTTTTATTTTTTATTTTTAAATATTCTCATTTTTTTATTTTTAAATATATGTTGTAGAAACCTATTATTGAAGTTTAACAGTAAAAAATGGCATTGCCAATATAGATTTTAATTTTTTTTTTATTATAAAAGTAATTACTCACAGTAAAACACGAAAAAAAAAAAAAAAACTAATTGGAACATTTTTTTTTTTTTTTTTTTTTTGTGGAGAATTGTACTTTAAATTATGTTTAACCCCTTAACGCGCGGTGTCCTCGCCACGAGGACGCAAAATTTAAGATCCAGCTGCAAAAATTCATCCCGGAAATAGTTTAGCAAAAATTCACGTTTATAACATACCAGAAAAGGCCGGTTTTTTAAACCTTAAAATTTAAAATTTCTTTTAGTTTCACTTAGTTCATGAATTCCGGTGGAAGTATAATTTAAATGTTTCAAATTGTCTTGCGCCGCAAAGGGTTAAAAACGGTTATTATGGTTAATTATGTTTTTATGTTTAAATATGTCATTGAGTGATATACTACTGCATAGTTTTCCATTATTTAAAATTTATTTTAAAATACTGTTATTTGAATCGCTTTAACTCAAGGAGTGGCATTCCAAAATTCGGGAATTTGCAAGTAAGTTCTATCTACTTAAATATTTAGGATCCAATGCTTAACAACACTTCTGAAAATTTAAAAATACTTCTGAACTTTGGATATAGAATGTGAGCATATGCCTAATGATTTGTACAATAGGAAAAAAAACTATTAAAAATAAAAGAAAGAAATCATGAATGTAACTGTAAGAAGAAATTAATTTAATATTTTGTAATTATTTTTCCTTTGACTAGCTTGACTATTACAAAGTAACAAAATAACAAAAAAAAAAAAAAAAAAAAAAAAGAATGCAGATCATAAGAAACATTTCTTTATATTAAAAATAAATATTCCACATACGCTTATGAAACATTAATTTAATGTAAGAAAAAAAAAAAAAATAGATTTCTGTAATGATTTTATGAAAACAGAAATTATTTATAACCATGGACCTATATACGTCAAACATAAAACTATGAGATACTAGATACACATTGAGAAGATTATTAAAAACAAACTTCTTTTTAATGTTTTTTTTCACTTTGATTTTAAAAAATACTGATATTTTGCATCTGTATAAAAATGTGTATATTATTCATGATATATTATAATAGTATTTAAAAATTTGGATGAAAATAAAAATAATATTCAATTATGGAAATAAGTAAAGTTGTGAAACTTGGATTTCAACTCCCTAAAAGAATTTTACGCAAGAAAAAGAAGTCACTCAGACATTTTTTAATACTTTCAAAAAAATTCGAGAAGGTGAAGACTGTTTTTTGTGATGACAGATATCTCTCTTTCAAAAACAGGAGACTGCAAGTGATTGGGCGTAATTCAAGCCTGCAGGAAATAGACGTTTTACTAGACTCATTTGTTCAGGAAGAGGATCTAATTCAAGAGCTAGATCTTGCTTATCCATTTAAAATGCTTTATAGCACATTTATAATTCGAAATCCAGATTACGAACCCCAAATTTTTAGAATTTTGGAAATATTTTCACCTTCTGTTTGGGTTAGTATCGTATTAACTTTCATTTCGATGTTCTTAATAGGTTATGTTGCTTTTAAATCAAAGTACACATTCAATAAGATTTTGCTTCATCACTTGGCTGTCTTCTTAAGACAAAATACAATGTTGAAGCCTCTACACATGTCAGGAAATCTTTTATTTCTCACTTGGATCATGGGAGCTATGTTTCTGACTCTGGCATATAATTCACTATTTCTCTCATTTCTGATAGTTCCACCAATCAATAAAATTACCGACTTTGAAAAACTGGCCCAAGCTGTGAGTAAAGGATATTATCAATGCATTTCTTATCCCCATGATTCTTCATACAAAGAATTAATAAGATCAAAACATAAAATATTTCAAGTAATCGGTAGAGATCTTTTAAGTAATAACTTGAGGTACCATGATGATGTTTTCAAAAGATTTTTCAACGAAACGAGCAGTAAAAATATTGCCTTTATTGCGAATTCTAAATTTATTGAAATAATTTCCACAGGAAATAAATTTGTCTCAGATGACCGTTTTTATGAGCATCTGACTGGAATGATAATCCGAAAAGATTTCTGTTGTAAAAACGTGATAGATGCGTTTGTACATAAACTAATTGCTTCTGGTTTGTATCAGAAGTATATTGATGATTACAGGTTTATAAACCAATTGCCTGCATTAATGGAATACCGAGATGTAGACACCAGTAAAAGAAGCTTAACTCTTACGGATATCGCTTCGGCATTTATATTTCTGCTGTCGGGATACTTTATATCTTTACTTTTACTAATAGGAGAAATACTTTCATATAAATGGAAGAAATTGAAAATGTTTAAGAGAAAAAATAAAATTAAAAATCAAGTACTTTATAAAATGCAATAAGTAGAATAAGAAATGCTTTGAACTGCACTACTTGGAAAGTAAATTAAGATATCGTTTAAGCAATACTCTGTCATGTTGTTTTAGTGCAATTAGAAATTAAAATTTGATTAAATATACAGAAGATTTATAAATAAATAATTAAAGACATTTATGTAAACCTATGCCATGCAGTTTGACCTTTGAAAATACTACATTTAATATTAAGGACCTATCCGCCAGAAAAAAGAGTATTTATTGGTGTATTCATAGTAAATTAAATATTTAATTAACTGTAAAATATTTAACTAACTATAAAATACAGTCTAAAGCAGATAATGTGTACTGGGAATAAATAGTTTTAAAGAAGAAATGTTTGGACCATAATAGAAGAGTTTGAATTTACCGAAATGTACTAAATGTGCATACTTTTTTCATTTAAGTGTTTTTATTTATTTATTTTTATTTGAAGTAATTGCACTTAACTGCATTCTAAAAAAATATACATTTTATGTAAATACATAGATAGACTTATTAAATTTATGATTATGAAAGTATACTGCTTTTGGTCAAATATCATGCTATATCTTCAAGGTACTATACATTATAAAACGTTCTTGGTTTCAGAAGACCTTTACTAGAACGATATACTTATGATATATTTATTTTTTTATTTTTTATTTATTTATTTATTTATTTATTTTTTTTTTTTTGAAGAAGAAGAAATCAGAAAGTTATTTATATGTAATTTTATGCACGCACTTTATGCGTTAAAGTAAAAAAGCTCATAATTCACAGAAATCTAATAACAAATACAGTACGTTAAGAAATTATAAGACCACAAGCATATTGCTGCATTTCTGAAGAAGAGAGCATAATAGGCAAAATTTCAGTTGTGTACTTAAAATTGATCGTGAAACACATCCTTTACTAATTCCAACTTTTAAAATTAAATTTCATTAAAACTTTTGCATTTTTCTAAAAATAAGACTGTGACTGTTAAGAAATCATAAGACCACCTGAATAAATTAGCTTATTACACATAATGTCAAACTCAATATAACACGCATGCGTCAGTATGTCGTAAAAGCATTACCTAAGAAGCAAAGGCTTTGGTTTTGAATGTGTTATCTATGACTAATTTGATGATGCCCTCGGGGTAGAGAATTATCGGAGTGCAAAGTGAGAAATATTTTACTTTATAAAGGTTCTGGTAAATCTGAAACAAATATTGCGAAGTTAATGAACCATTCTAAACTGCAATTCACAATCCTATAATTTGAAAATATTATTCAAACAAAATAAAACGATGTAATAGAAAAAAATATTTTGACAGCACGTGATAATAGAAACATTTTTCGACTAACAACTAAAAAAGGTCTTTCAACTCGTGAAGTTTCAAAACGTTTCAGCAAGAAAACTTCACATGTAAAAGTCTGGAAGAGTCTTAAATTAAATATTAATACGAAATTGAAGAAAAAACGAAAGTCATTGAAAAGCTATCGAAAAGAAAGACTAAAATGAGCTAAAAATGTCCTGTCATGGAATGATGAGTGGAAACAAATTATATTTTCTGATGAAAAGAAATTTAGCCTTGATGGTCCCGATTGCTACAAACATTATTGGCATGACTTGAGGAAGGAACCAAAAGAATGCTTCAGTCGACAAATGGGTGCAGGATCAGTAACGAATTGGGAAGATTTCATTTATGAGGGATTGTGGGATTTACAGCAGATTTTGGGTCATGCGAACTATTCACAATATAAGTATATGCTATATGATAATATGATACCGTTTGGACCTTTATTAGGTGGTGCTAACTGGATGCTTCAACAGGACAATGCTGCTTATCATATATCTAAATCCACCCAGGAAAAGTTTAAAAAAGAAATATAATAATGTTTTGACATGGCCAAGTTGAAGTCCAGACTTGAATCCCATGGAAAACCTATAGGGTATATTATATCATAACGTTTATGCTAATAATAAACAATTTTCATCTGTCAATGAACTGGAAGTAGCCATTGTAAAAGAATGGTGCACTATTTCTAAAACTGTACTTAGACACATGATTACTTCAATGAAAAACAGACTGTTTGAGGTCATCAGGAAAAATGGAGGACCAATATTATATTAATTTTTTATACTATTTTGTTCTTTGAGAAGTAGTCTTATGTTTTGTTAACAGATTATTTTTCACTTATTTCTAATATAGATTTTAATTAAACATTTATTGCATTATACCAAGTTCTTGCACATTAATTATAAAAAATATACAGCAATATGTTACTTTTTGTACTCAAATTATGATTAGAATCTTTATTTTTCTTATAATTTACAAAATTAAAGTGGTATTATAATTTCCTATCGGACTCTAAAACATTTCCAGAATTCATCTATTGTAAAATGTAATATCTATCTGGAAAATATAAAATCTATCAGTTGTGTTGATTTGTATTCTATGAAAGAGAACAGGGTGTTCTGTTTGTATCTAATCTTGATATAATAATCTCAGTTACATCATTTCAGTTCGAAAGACTGTTTGTTGTTATTAAAGCTGCCAACTTGACCGATTTTGCTTTACCAACAATGTTTCATAGAAGTCTGTTATAAATTTTGTAGTGGATTTTAACGAGTGAAAAAGAAGAAATTTTTTAATCCGAAAATTGTGTTTAGAAAACCGTGCATGTTGGCATTTATGTCAGGGTGTCGATAGTCGAAATTATTTCCTTGATTCTTTCACCAGTATTTTTCTTTCGAAGTTTTTAGCACTAAGTTTGCACGATTAATTAAGTACAATTTATTATATAAATACCTTGGTAGAAGAATGAGGGAAGAATTGGTGGAAGAATCAGGGAAACTTTCTCGACTGTATGTGTAAAAAAAATATCTTTATGCATTTCTTTTAATAAGGTAAACTAAAATAAATAAATAAATAAATAAAAATAATATTTATTTGTTTACAGCCTGTAAGCAAGTTTTATACATTAGTCCTTAATTTTTTTTTTTTTCTATATAGTATACTTAATATTTTTAAATTCAGAAAATCAATTTAATAAAAATAATGGAAAAAAATTAATTCATCCATTTAATAAATAAAATCCAATTTATAAATATAATAAAATTATATAATATATATAATAAAATTAAACAAAAAAAAAAAAAAAAAATATTTTATTAAATTCTATAAATCTAATTCATTATTTTATAAAAATCAATCACTTTTTAATTTTTGATTACATTTTATATTAATGATAAATACGTTTGCAAATATTTATTTTATGCCTTTTAAACAACGTTGATTCTTCAAATCTCATTTAATTCCATAAAGAAAATAATTTATTTTTCTAAATTACTTTTAAAATAAAACGAGTTTGCGATTTATATTTCATTTCCAATACATAATCGTGTTTTTAACTGTCAATACATTCCTAATTATTTCTTTTTCGGTACAATATCGCCTGCAATAGCTTGATTTTTGAAAATTTCATTTGTTTTCAAATAACAATAACCCTTTCTTCTTAGCTATGTGATCGATATTTGGCTTGTGTTCCATCGCCGATATTTCTTTGTGCATTTAACAACGGATTGAATATACTAAAATGACCGATTGAAATACTTTTGGTGCTTTTATGGGCTTTAATTTGTAATTCACGTGACTATTGGCAAATTTTACACTAAATTTTTCTTGTACGCCTAGTCGTACTAAAATGATATTTTTGCCTTTTCTCTCTTTCGAATATTGTGTGAACTCTAGGAGCCTTCACACACTGGCAACTGGAAAGCTTCAACTTCGGTTTCTTTTGCTATTTCTTTGATGTGGTTTTTGAGAATCGAAGCTCGCTCACAAACCCTTTAGAACGATAATTGCATGAGAAGGGGGTCTCTTTTGTAAAAGAGCAATAAAAAGTAATGTCCTTCATTGTAAATGTGTGCAAAATTTCAAGGGTCACTTTCGGACAATAGATAATTTATGAGTTTAGAAGCTCTGTATGGTGCCAGTGTCTGAAGAGTCCTTAAGTCGAAGCTGTTGAAGGTCATTGACGTAACTATACATCTATTCAATATTAACTGTGCTATCTTTATTTTAGATGGTTCATACTTTATTGTGATCACCCGTAATAAATTGTGTTTTTTAAATTTTCTGTCAGGATAAAATTATCGAAATAATTTCTTAAATTGAATAAACTTACATACATGATTAGATGGAAGAATTTAAACAATATTAATATTTTATAAATTATTTTTCTTAGTTCTTGTATATAGTACTTTTACTTAAAAAGTGGAAACCCAAATTTAAAAATTATTACTATTACTATTATTGTTATTTAATTTTGAACATTAAATAAATTTCATTAATAATTTGATCCATAATGTAGCAGAGTGAATTGTTTTAAATGAATAATACTATTTTCTTTTATACCTTGAAATGGATAATTATTTTTGCTCTCTAACTAATAAAACTATAAAGGAAAATTTACAATAAAACTAATAGCACTCATAAATGCGTACAAAAATGCTCCGAAATAAATATAAAAATAAATATTTTTAAAAATGAAACAAAGTGCTTAAAAATGTAACAAAATTGTTTATTAATTTGTTTTTAATTTTGTTACTTTTTCTACAATATAAAAATATTTTTTTTTTTTTTTTTTTTTTTTAAATAGGAAAAAAGAAAAAAAAAATATCGTAGCCATTTTTTTTTTTTTTTTTTTAAATAAGTTATAATAGATATAAATTTATATAAATCAGAATTTTATTTAGGACGAAAAAAAATTTTCTTCCAGTCTTTTCTTCTATATGAAAACAAGTGGTAACTGTTTTATGTTATTTAGCAACAGTTACTATGTGCATTTATTAAATTTTTTTTGCACATTTTTTTCTGAAGTTAGTTTTTAGGAATGTTTTCCATGTAAAATCTTATCTCACATCGAGGTATCATAAACACACGTGTCATTGTAGAAAAACCACAAACTTTATTAAAAAAAAAATTCACTTTACAACACGTATAAAATGGTACATTTAATTAAAATTATCAATTAAAATTACAACTTATCAAGGTCTTTCGCCCTGACCACCAGGGCATCATTAGGACAAAGCCCCCCCCCCTTTTTTTTTAAACGAGTACAGCAACATTTAAATTATATATACAAAAAAGATTCATAGTACAGTTACAGTTATTATAGATGAAACAGTTAAAACAGATGAAACAGTTGAAAACAGATGAACCCTAGATGAAACAGTCTGAAAAACTAAATTTAGTCAAGCTTCGATTAGTTACCATGGAGACTTGTTGTGAGAACAGATAGTGATACAGACAGACATTTTCTAAAAACTATTAATTCGTGTTCTGGACATCTCAAAACGTGTAAATCCATCAAAAAACGGAGGTCGACAATTTTCACGAATCCAATACTTTCTCTATATTACATATAGAGGAAAGTAAAAAAATAAATTATAAATTATATGTATATATATATATATAATATTTTTACTTTCTAATGCATGTAATATAGAGAAAGTATTGGATTCGTGAAAATTTTTGACCTCCGTTTTTTGATGGATTTACACATGTTGGGATGTCTAGAACACGAATTAATAGTTTTTAGAAAATGTCTGTCTGTCTGTATCATTTTTTTCTGGAAAAGGTATCCCACGAACCAATGAATGAAATTTAACCAGACTTGGTATTTACTTGCACCCTGACATAAACTGGTGCTGATTAGATTTGGGGATCAATAGCTCAACAAGTGGCGCTGTGACCGCATTTTTTCTAAATTTTTACATGGCAGTATAGGACAATATTTCGTATAAATGTGCATAATGAGAGTTATTTTAAACTTGTGATTGTAAAATTAATATGAATTATTGATAATAGTAGTAGTTAACTAGGAAAAAAATTTTGTGCATGTGGGGGCATCGGTTCCTCTTCACGGGGGGGGGGGGGGAAGTACCCCCCTGGGGTTAAAGTTTCAAGATGGGTATCTTCCGAAAGGTATCGTCAATACCTTTAAAACGAATGTTTGAACTATAAATCTGTGATAATTTAAAACAAAGTTATCGATTTTTTTTACTTTTAACGAAAAAAAACTACGGAAAAAAAAAATCGTATAATCTGTATCTAAGTCTACCTCTTTTACCAACACTGTAACATGTAAATGCAATGATCCTTCTTTCTCAAAATATATTGACAGAGACCATGGACGCATTATCACTGGCAATCACAATTTTATTAATAATTATCAATTAAAAAAATTCATGGCGATTTTGGCACCAAATTTAGACTTCCAGTAAAAACTAGCATTCCACAAATCTTTTAACAGCTTTCTTATGACCTAGATTTATTTATTTATAAAATATCTATTACTCATAATAAACCTATTGCCTACTTCACTCAATGGAAAGTTTTAGTGTTACAAAAAATTCAAAATGCGTTATTTCTCAATTCTTCAAATCTGGTGTTTTTTAAAAAATCTGTACTTCTTAACTCAATCAAATCACTACAGGATGAATTTGTGATTACTTATGTTGACAAATCACCTAATAATTATGCCATTATTTGTAAATCCTACTATCTCTCTATTTTAAACTTTTCTGTCACTAATAGTAACATCTTCAGTTTAACTAATAATAACCGTATTATTAATAACCGAAAAATACATAATTACTATAAACTACTTCAACTTCCCTTCAATAACTTTAATTATCCTTATATAGTTCTCATACCTAAGTTTCACAAATCTCCATCTAAATTTCGCACTGTCACTGTTGGGTGTAACACTTACAACAACAATGCTAATAAAGCTCTACTGGATATTCTGAAACAAATTTACAATTGTACTTGCAAAGTTGATAATTTACACTGTCTTAAAAATAGCTTTCAATTAATTCAATACATGAAATCGCTTGATTCAATAGACAATATTATAACTTTTGACTTTCAAGATCTTTTCAAAAATATTGAGTTATCAGATCTTAGTAATATCATTTACAGTCTTTTTCAAGAATATAAAACTCAAATTAATCTTTCTCACAATTTTAAAGCAGAAAAATTTAAAACACTTCTTAACTTTGTTACACATAATAATTATATCTTTCAAAACAACAATATCTATTTGCGACAATTAGACATCCCACAAAGAGGTTGTAGCTCCAGTATTTTGGCAGATCTCTATCTTTATTATTATGGAAAGCAAACTTGCAAATGATGATGTTCGATTTTATCGTTACATCGATGATATTATTGTATTTTATCTCAACAAGCACTCTCAAAATGACCTTTCCTTCAATTATCCACCTAATTTAAAGCTAACTCAAAGTACTGTAACTAATCAATCAATTAACTTTTTAGATCTCAAAATAATCATTGATGGTAATAAAATTTACACAGATATCTATGACAAATGGCAAGATTTTAGTTTTAAAGTAAACTTAGTTACACATTCTAATTCATGTCTGCATCTTTCGGTATTTAGAAACATCATCATTAACCATTTATTTCGAATTAACAATTTATGCTCTGCGAAGTTTAAAAACAAGACTTTTAATAAACTGATCACAGACACTGCTAAAATGGGTTTTCCTAAAAACTTTGTATTTTCTATTCTATATCCTTAACCATATCTCTGTCAGTACAATACAAAAAAAAGAAAAAAAAAAAAAGCTGTGTACACTTTTGTGTATATTAACAAAAAAATTATAAAATAATAAAAGACAGTAAAAAAGGTGGCGGGTGGGTGGGCAGATGTTTGATTACGGAGGTGGGGTGGTGTTGTAAGGCTGGATGGTTGGGTGGGTTTGTGAAATTAATTATACAAAAAAAAAGCAGAAGGCTTGCACCTTTTACTTTGTATTACTATGCAAACTCTCTTTTTCCAATAAAATTTCAGTTTCTTCCTTTTTGAGTTGTCAACTATTTTTAAAATTCTAATTATATTATTAAACACAATGTAATCAATCAGTGAATTTCGTTGTTGCTTCGTGGTTTCATTGTTATTCATCTGCTCAAAATTTTGCTTTTTACATCCATATGACTCCTATTCTGGTCGTGGCAGGCTGGGTGAGTGTTGCCGGCGTGAAACTAGTTTAACCCCACAGGCAAGTCACAAGTCTTGCCGCCTGCCTCCTTCCTTCCTATCTTAGGTTTCTTAAATTATTTTTTCACAAATTTTGATGTCATTGGTTTTTCAGTGATCTTGTATCTGATGCTTGGCTTCTACTATGCTTAATAGATCATCTTTATTTTATATATATATATATATATGTTATTGAAGCAGAATTTTTGGGTCAAGGCTCCCCACGTATGGGAGGTTTGACCCACACAAAGGGAGGGTTGACCCACCAATATTCACATATTATAATATCTATGAACAAAGATAAGCTAGTCCTAAATTTTAAGAAAATTTGGCAATGAAATTAACGTGATAACAATAAAAGTTGTAGTTGATGAAGTAGCAACATTTCTAAAGTGTAAATTGAAAAAATTATATAAAAGAACACGTTCACACTACTAAAACAACTCTTAAATTAAAAATAGTCATTGCCATTAAGCTTTGTTGAAAAAGCTAGAAATGTTAAATAATAACGAATAGTTAGCATCACTTATACTCAGAAAAGTCAAAGTTAAAATAAAAACGTAATGCAACTCTTGCAGTTCCTCCAGCTGATATTGGATTTGGTAACTTTACCACATCATCCCTTGAAACAACAGATATATCTTCCACTTCTGGATAAATAAAGTAATTTGTTTCAGCAGTGAGGCGTAAAAATGTAACAAGAAACTCTCTCTCTCCACTTTCTTTGATTATTCTTCCTACGAAATGAGATGTATTAGGCCTACCAGTTTTAGGACTCACAAATTTTACCAGCACAAAATCTCCTTCTGACATTGACTTTGATATCACAAACTTATCTTCCCTGCTGTCTGACACATGACGGATTTTTTCATCCTCATCACTCGAGGTTTCAACCGGATTAAAAAATTTCCGTTTAGAAAATCTATTTGCTTTAGTAGCTTTGACAGAAGGCCGTTTCTTCGATGCTCTCAATGCATGCTCATTTTCTATTTATTCTTTAACTGGGGTATCTGTCAATATTCGAGACTTTGCTTGTTTTCTTTTATAGTTATGATTTCGTGGTCAAGCTTTCGGGAAAGATCGAATCTGGTTAGGGGTCAAAGATGCAGATTTTTCAATTTCTGGTTGACAGGTGAACCTAGTAGAAGAAGTGACTTGTGAACTACTACTATGAGGAATATAATCTTCAAGAATGAGAGATAAATTATTTTTAGGTTGAGAGGTACATGGAGGAGTAATTTGCGGAGAACTTGGCAAATTCTGTTTGCATGCAAGGTTGTGAATATCATGTTGACCAATTTGTGTTGTCTGAGAATTGGTTGGCTAAGGCCGGTTTGTCACACTGCAGGCCATAAAATCTGCCTCTGTAAAAATACCTGAATCAAGAGGAAATATCCCCGTAACAGTGAATCCTTTTTAAATGTTTATGGGGGTGAAAGCTCGTGGATACGATTTTGCAATGAGTTCAGGAATATCGTAAAGTCCAATTGGTTTTCCTGGATTACTCACCATAAAGTTATCACACGCTTCATTGTAGAAACTCTTAAAGGGTCCAAACACATATCGATCAAGTGGTTGCAATTTGTAACTTGTATGCGGTGGCAATGTTAAGAGTTCAATTCCATTATCTTTGCAGAATTGCAAACCTTTGGGCAGGGGTCGTACTCTCCGCCCTTTTTTCAGGACACTCTTATGAAAGAGAACTATGAAAATTTATTGCTACCACTATTTTTATAAAATAATATGTACACTGTATAATCATGGTATACTACTATAAGTATACCAAAAGTATTTCTACATGAAATTAGTGGTGGCAAAACAGGCGGAAATTTCTTATCTCTGAGAGTGTCCTGAAAAAAGGGTGGAGAGTACGACCCCTGCCTTTGGGAAATACATGACTTTCATGATTATCAAGTATGATAAGAACTTTTTTCTGTGTACTACATTTTGTATACTTTGCAAAATGTGTTAAAAACACTTCAAAGTTTTCGGATGTCATCCATCCACTGGAATGCTCAACAGCTTGTGTTTTGGTAAAAGAATGGTAATTGCTAAAAACAAAAATCATTTTATTTTATTTTTTATACAGTTAAATAATATATGAATTAATATTAGAGGCTTGACCTATGGGTCAAACCTCCCTTATATCATCTGGGTCAAGCCTCCCTCAATAGCCATTTGCAATTTCATAAAAAAAAATCAGGGAATTAAACAGTTATTTAGCAAAACTAATTATAGCACATATTAGCTTGAGGTATATACTTTAATCGTATAAATCTGAATTCTGATATTTGATTAAGAATATTTGCACAATGCCTTACAAATTTAATCAAAATTACTTACTTTTTGATGAGGAGAACACAAATTTTAAGCTTGTTCAAATAATAAACATGGGACAATTTTCAAACAAACATGGCTGTTACCTTGTATCAGTAGGATGTGCTGCCATGTGTTATAAGTTTTTGAAAGCTAAAAATAGCAGAGTAAAGAAAGGTGGGTCAAGCCTCCCATAGGGTCAACCCTCCCCAGTCTCCCCTACGTGATAAAAATAAATGGGCTGATTTTTCAGTTTCAATACATGAAAAAAAAAAAAAAAAATCAGATAAAATCAAATCAAATTTTGTTATCTTCATTTTTGTTGGCCTGTGTTATCCGATAAATCTTAGGGAGGGGGAGGCTTAACTAGAATTTGTCCAGATTAACAAGTACCATTTTTTTTTTTTTTTTTTTTTATATATATAAAATTATAATCCGGACTAAAAACACGGACAGATACAAGGACTAACTTTCAGTTTATACATTTAGATAACAAAAATGTCTGCACGTCCATTTAAGATGGATAAAAATTGATAGCGTCGCTTTCTGAAAACTAGTATATTGTGGCCACCACAAGACTTTCTTCTATATTTTCTATACAAATTCACTCAGTAACAAAAAAAAAAAAAAAAAAAAAAAACACTATTTTTTCGATAAATGTAAAAAAAAAATATCGAAAACTTTGTTTTAAATTATCACAGATTTATAGTTCAACCATTCGTTTTAAAGGTATTGACGAAACCTTTCGAAAGATACCCATCTTGAAAATTTACTTAATTAGAAAATTAAATTGAAGAAGATTTTTAAATAAAGTGGTGCGGAATAAAGGCGGGGCTAAAAGAACTCCGGAATAAATTAAAATATTGGCAGCTATGCCCATTTTACTATGCAGAATGATGCAAAATACTTGCATTAATAATACTACTGTACATGCCAACACACTAATAATTACTTCGTCAAATTGTTAGAATCGAAAAAATTCGTAGAATAGTCAGATTTTTTTTTTTTCTCTTATAATTGCTAATAAATAAGAAGCACTCCGAAAAAAAAAAAAAAAAAAGGATTGGTGTATGGTGAGGGAGCAGGACCAAAAGTTTTACAGAATATTAATTAAATGGTTGGCAGGTATGTATATAATTGCGTATTTTATAAAACTAAATATATTTCAAATGAAAAAAGATTTTTAAAAATTGTATTAATACACAATTTTATTTTTATTTTATTTCAGTATTACGTAGGTGCAATTTAATTACGTTAAAGATACACGTTTTAAAAATTGGCATTATATACCAAATATTAATTGGGCATATAAAATTAAAAAGCTTTCAGGATTTTTCAAGTAATTTTTGGCAGTTTTAATTAAATTATTTCTACTTCTCTGAAAGCAGAAATACTGCTATACATATTGTTTTCATTTATAAATGAAAACAGTACTTTTATAATTACAATAATCACACAGTTTAAAAAAATTATATATGAACATTTTATTTTTTCTGCACTTCGGTGTATAATTTTTCGGAGTACCTTTTTTATGAACATCTAAGAACGTAGCAACGACGTTGCATCTGAAGTTAAACAGTATAAACAAAGATAGTCATATTTTCTATGTTTAAGTAGATAAACATATTAAAATATGTTTATAACCAAACCTGTATCGCCTTAAAACCTCTAATTCTTCAAAATTTGATGCCGAAATATGAGTGTACTATGTTCGATTAGAATAATACAATAATTTGTAAAATTTTTCTTTAATACAGAAAAACATAATTATTTTATTTACAGGGTGTTATGTAAGTACAGCGACAAACTTGAATGACTTAGCTGCCAAATAATACGTTTGTTTGCTACCGTAAATTTCAAATAGAAATTTTTAATAAATTTATTAGCAGTTTTCTGCGATTAAACATGATGAAATTTTTTGTAAGGAAATTGTGGTATTAAAAAGACCGTTCAAATAAACAACTATATAATGGGAAATAAATCACATGATAAATACTCTTAAGAATTTCATAGAAGTCCTTGACCGCAAATTCCTGTTAACCCTGTAAGAACTGGTGCTTTAAGTTTTTTTTTTTTTTTTTTTTTTTTTTCTTTTTATATATATGTATAGGTATGGGTGCAGCTTATGAATATTAAAATTTATCAATATTTTCCGGCAAACGATTACATAAAATGATATGCATAGTAATAATGCTGCTTCTAATCGATGTATTATCGATGTATACGAATACTGTGTATGATTTTGTAATATGATGGATCGTACAATATTGTAAGATTTATAAGGTAGGCTGGTTTATGCTGCCACGAGAGCCGAACCATGCAAGAATTTTCTTTACCAGATAATTTTTCATCCGATTAGTAGTCGCAGTGGAATAGTATGCAACATTACACAAATGTAGAACTGGCAGGCATACGCTTAATGTGTTGTTTGGCAGGCGGCTAAACAAACGTACTAACAAGGAACATCCCCCACGTGTCCGGCTCGGATTTCAATGAAATTTGGGCGTTTCTGTCATATTTGATATGCTATCAAATTTTATTCAAAAATATGCGAAAAATTTGTATTTAATACTGAAAGTGAATATTCAAATGAATAATTCAGTTAAAATAATTTTCATTACTATAAATTTTCATTTGTAACTTAAACATGAAAGCGCAAAATCATTTTGCTAAATCATTTAGTATTTTTAAGTCACGCCCAAAGTCGGAGCTTACTGTTGATAAGTGGCTGATGTGGTTTTTAACATTTTAAAAAGTCAATAAATATAGAAAACAGGGACGATAGCAAAAATTTCTATGATCAAAAATATTTCGTACATGCCCTCTATCAGAAATTAAAATTTCATTAAAATCGCAGTCGGACACTTGGGTGATGTTCCTTGTAAGGACGATTCTCACTGACCACGCCATTCTGTATTTCTGAGTGTTCATTACAGTGTTTATGAAAATGGATGTTCAGAGTTGTTGCAGATCAGTGACTTATTTTTCTACCATCATGATTTCTACTATGCTTCGGAAATTACTTCTGTCTAGGGATGGACCGGATATCCGGAAAATATCCGGTATCCGGCATATCCGGCTGATTTTTCAATATCCGAAATATCATCGGATATCCGGATCAAAACCACCGGATATCCGGTTTTTTAATTTTGTTGTTGTTGTTGTTGTTGTTTTCTTTCATTAAGATATGGTGAGAAATGCGAAAAACAACTTTTGTCCCTCCGTTTGCGGGAAAACTTAAAAAATAACTTCTTAAATCACGTCACTAAAGAAATAATCTCATAAAATTCTACATTTATGTCTCCATTAGTTTTACTCGGCATTGCTGAGTAAGCAAGCAAGTCAGTCAGGAGATCTGCTTTTATAGATGTAGATTCCTGCAATTTTTTTTTTTTTTTTTTTTTTTTTTTTTTATTAAAAACAAGTATGTTGTGGCTATCACAAGATTTTTTTCTATACTTTCCTATATAAATTCACATAGGGGAAATAATTTATTAAAACTATTATTTATTAAAATTATCTAACATGATGAATACAAATAATTTTCATCTTACAAAAAACTAACACAAAATATCCAAAGAAAGACAGTTTTATTATGTACTAACAGTATTTGCCCCCTTCGCTGGTCATTATATATTTAAGGAAACTCTTTTCTATATCGCTGTGTTAAAAAAAGAAAAAAAAAAATACTGAAATCGCTCAAAAGCTCGTCTTAGGCTCCCGCTTCCGAGTTGACATAAATTAGTGCTATCTACAGTCGGTGTCAACCAATCAACAGGTGGCGCTGCTCTGCAGCGATTTCCACAATTTGAAAAAAGGCTATGTCTCAGGAACTACTGTGCAAAATTGCTTAAAAAATTATATGTGGATGTACCTTGACATAAGTTACAGCGAAGCAACTTTTGGAACTAGTTGCTCAATAGGTGGCGCTTCTATACAGCGATTTCTTCAGCTTAAGGGAAGATTATATTTCAGGTTCTAATGCGTATAATCAAACAACACTTGATATGTGATAAAGCCTTTATGAGATATTACGCCGATTCAATCTGGATGTATATCTACCAATATTTAGCGCTGCTACAGTACAGTTTGTCCCGAGAACGGGAATGCATGTTTCAACTTCTATGGCATTTAGCTGTACGAAATTTCATACATGAGATAGCCAGTGGGAAAACGCATTTTTTAAGATAATAGTTAAATGGTTTTTTTTTTTTTTTTTTTTTTTTGATATTTAGTATTAGTTTTCTCCAAGATGAAACTCGCCTGCATTCATCATGATAGATAATTTTAATAAATAATAGTCTTTGTAGTTGAACTGAGTGAATTTATATAGGAAAAACATAGAAGAAAGTTTTGCGGTGGCCACAACATACTAGTTTTACTTTCTATTACGCATGTAAATGGTAGAGAAGTACTGTTTTTTGGTCAAATTTTTGAAGTCGTTTTTGTTATATTTACACGATTTAAGGTCCCCTGAATCCAAAAATCATATTTTTAACAGCTGGTCTGTTTGTTTGTGCCTGTGTCTATCATCAGCATATCTCAAGAACAAATGAAAGCAGAAAGTTCAAACTTAGTATTCTAAATTTGTATGATATAAGGGATGCTAGACTAAGTCTTTCGTGAAGATCAAACAAATGATTCGTATACAGGGACACCCAAGAGAATTCAAATACTATGGGAAAAATTGTAGGTAAGTTGAGTTTAACAACTATAAACTGCACTAAACCAAATAAAATAAATTTATATCTTTATGCGCGTAAAAACATGTTTCATGTAGAATATGGTATGGAAATCATTCACTGTTTGTTTAAAGTAGTACTCAAAACAACTAGATTATAGAACGACAATACTTGAAAGCTGATGGAAGTGTATTTCAGGTTGTGCCGTATGTTATTAATATCGGATTATCTTTAAGTGTATCATGTGGTATTTACATAATCTTCAAAAGATACACACTGGCCAATATTTAAGCCATAATATTCTTTTTTATTGTTAGTGGAAGTGTTTTTCTATAATATTTTACCATGTCCAGGAAAGCTACTTAGGAATTGAAATTAATTCTTCATGGCCATATGGTTAATAACGTATTTTTACTTTCCGAACACTATAGTGAGGAAAGTATTGTAATCATGTCAAAAATCCGAATTCGAGATTTTGATGTTTCTATACGTTTTGAGGTCCCCTGAGTCCGTTTTCACTATTCTTACGATGATGTATGTATGTGTGTGTGTATGTGTGTGTGTATGTCTGTGAGTGAACACGCTAGCGTCTAAACGCTTTGTTCGATTAACCTGAAAGTTGGTACGCATATTGTAAGTCACCATAGTACGAACCCTATAGATTTTGGTGAATCTAGCACTTATAGCTTTTTACAGGGACACAAAGAAAAATTCTTTATCATTATGGCCTATGGGAGCAAAATCTTAAAAGTGCGATAGTATTTAAACGCCTTATTCAATTGAGCAAAATATTTATACACATATTATAGGTCACAAATACTCAATCTGTATAGATTTTGGAGAATCTAGCACTTATAGTTTTTTTACAGGGACACAAAGAAAAATTCTTTATCATTATGCCTATGGGCCAAATTTTTAAAAGTGTGATAGCGTCTAAACGCCTTATTAATCTGAGGAAAAAATTTGTACACATGTTATAGATCACAGTTGAACTAACTGTATAGATTTTGGTGAATCTAGCACTTACAGTTTTTTTACAGGGACACAAAGAAAAATTCTTTATCTTTATGGCCTATGGGACTAAATTTTTAAAAGTACGATAGCATCTAAACGCCTTATTGAATTGAGCTGAAAATTTATATGAGTATTATAAATCACTGTTGCACTAACTATAAGCATTTTGGTGAATCTAGCATTTATAGGTTTTTACAGGGACACAACGAAAAATTCTTTATCATTATGATCTATGGGCTCAAAGTTCAGTAGCGTTAAATAAAACATCATATAATAGATGGAGAAAAATACTCAAACACTCTATTATGGTTTTCTCTCTTTTGTTTGTTTAACTCCTCTTTCTTTACTTTATCTACAAAACTGTTAATTACTCAATGTTCGGAAAGTCGAGTCGAGTCACTCCAGATTTTTTTAAGCTAAATATTCACTGTTTTTTTTTTATATTTACGCACGTTTTGAGGCTTCCTGATTACCGAAATCAAGTTTTAAAGCTTGATCTTTGCCTGAGACACTTAGAGAAAATTAAAAACAAGTAATTTTAGACGATCCAAATGTTGTATTTTGAATTAATATGCTTGTTAGTAGAAAAAATTTATCAAAATTCATAAATTTTAAGAAATGTTGCGTGTGAAAGCTGTCTGAATAATTTAAAATGAACTTTTGTGTTTAATAACAGACTGGAATTCTATATAAATGTATATATAACGATAAAACGTGATGTTGAAGGGAGCGGTAGTCCCCCCCACACACATTATTTGTGAATTAAATCTGTTCAGAAGCCTAATTTGAATTGTTTTAACATAGGTTTATATAACAGTATTCGTTCTTTATACCTTAATTTCCAATTTGTATTTATAGTTTTAAATTCCAGGGTAAAAGAAAGTAGTGTGAGTGGCACACCAGATTATTTAAGTAAGTTTTAACAATTATATGCATAGCAAGACAGACAAAGCACGTAGTTCAGACAACATTGCACAATTTATTCTGTTAACCTAACTATTAAAAGTGACACATAAGCATAAGAATTGATATTAAAAAACTAGTATGTTGTGGCCACCACAAGACTTTCTTTTATATTTTCCTACACAAATTCACTAAAGGCAAAATATTTATTAAAGCTATTATTTATTAAAATTATCTAACATGATGAATGCAAATGATTTTCATTAAAGAAAACTATCACTAAATATCCAAAGAAAGACCGTTTTACTGTCTATAAATAACATTTTGAAAAATGCCTTTTTATAATGGTTGTCTCACACATCAAGTTTTGCACAGTTATATGCCACACAAGTTAAGATATAACCTTTCCGTTATCGAGGAAATTTCCAGTATAGAAGCGCCATCAATTGCACTATAAGCATCCAACTTGAATCAGCATAATGTCTCATAATGGCTTTCACATATATCAAGTTTTGTTTGATGATACGCAATAGAACTTGAGATATAGCCTTTCCTTAAACTGCAGAAATCGCTGTGTAGCAGCACCACCTGTTGATAAGTTGACATTAAAAGTTTATAGGTGCTAATTTAGGTCAAGGTGCCTCTACATGTAAATTTATATGCAATTGTGTGCAGTAGGTCCTTAGCTACAGCTTTCCCTTAAATTGTGGATATCGCTGTATAGCTTCACCACCTGATGGTCGATAAGCATCCAAATTGAACTGGTATAAGGTCTCCTAATGGCCTTCTTACATATTAAATTTTCTTTGATTGTACGCAATAGAACCTGATATATAGCCCCTTCCCCTTAAATTGCGGAAATCACTGTGTAGCAGCGCCACCAGTTGCGCAATTGACACCAAAAGTTGGTAAGCACTAATTTAGGTCGAGTTGCATATATATTATAAAATTAAATGCATTTCTGTGTGATAGTTCCTGAGATATAGCCTTCCATTAAATTGCAGATATCGCTGTATAGCAGCGCCACTTGTTGGTCAATAAGCATTCAAATTGCACCAGCATAATGTTTTATGATGGTCTTCTTACATATTAGTTTTGTTTGCCTATACAAAACAGATCCTGTGATATAGCCTCCCCTTAAATTGCGGAAATCGTTGTATAGCAGCGCCACCTGTTGGGCAGTTGACACCAAATGTTGATTGGCACTAAATTAGGTCAAGTATTATATGCATATAAATTTATATGTGATTTTGAGCAGTAGTTCCGGAGATACAGTTGCCTCAAAATTTTTTGTCTCACACACACAGAGAGACAGACCAAATGTTGATTGGCACTAAATTAGGTCAAGTATTATATGCATATAAATTTATATGTGATTTTGAGCATTTGTTCCGGAGATACAGTTGCCACAAAATTTTTTGTCTCACACACACAGTCAGACAGACCTTTTTCTAAAAATGGTCAAATCGTATTCTATACCTATCCTAACGTGTAAATCTGTCGAAAACTGAAGTCGAAAATTTTTATGAATGCAATACTTTCTTCTATTGAATACAGAAGAACGTAATAAAATAAAACTATTATGGCTTATTATCCCAATGGTATTTACATTTTTACTTTATTCTATATGTATATATAGAGAAAGTATTGAATTCGTGAAAATTTTCAAACTCCAGTTTTCAATGGAATTACACGTTTTGGGATGTCTTGAACACGATTTGACTGTTTTTAGAAAATGTCTGTCTGTTAGTTTGTGTGTGTGTATCACAAATTTTGTGGACGCTGTAACTCACGAACCAATAAACGAAATTTAACCAAACTTGGTATTTAGTCGAACCCTGACAATTGCTCAACAGGTGGTGCTGTGATTACATTTTTACTAAATTTTTAACATGGCAGAATGGGACAAAACTTTGTAACAATGTACATAATAAGAGTTATTTTAAACGTGGGATTGTAAAATTAATATGAATTATTTATAATAGTTATAGTTAAAAAGTAAAAAAATGTGCATGTGGGAGCATCGCTTCACCCCTTGGGGGGGGGGGGGGATGTTTAGTTTCTATCAACTTTTGGTGTCACCCTCTGATCAGATGGCACTGCTACACAGCGATTTCTGCAATTGAAGAAAAAGCTATGTCTCAGGTTCTATTCCGTATAATCAAACAAAACTTGATATGTGAGAAGGCCATCATGAGATATTATGCTGATTCAAGTTGGATAATTATAGGCCAATAAATGGCGCTGCTATACCAGATATTTTCTCGATATCACGGGAAGGCTATATCTAAATTTATATGGCATAGAACTGTACGAAACTTGATAGGTTAGATAACCATTATAAATATGCATTTTTTAAGATGTTTTTTATAGGCAATAAAACTGTCTTTATTTGGATATTTGGTTTTAGTTTTCTCTAAGATAAAAAACATTTCCATTCTTCATATTATATAATTTTAATAAATAATAGATTTAACAAATTATTTGCCCTTAATAAAATTGTATAGAAAAATATAGAAGAAAGTCTTGTGGTGGCCTCAACATACTAGTTTAATTATTGTGTGCTCTTAAAAAACTAAAATTTTCATGTGTACTGGGAAAGGGGACTGCCGGATATCCGATCGGATATCCGTATCCGGTAAATTAAAACAATATCCGGAACGCCGGATATCCGTATCCGGTTATCCGGTAAAATCAATATCCGGTCCATCCCTACTTCTGTCGTAATTTTCGGCATAAAATCCACAAGTCAGATAAGTCAGTTTTGCATTTGAAATTTTATTTCACAAAGAAAGTTCTATTTGTACGAGCTGATTCTGTTTTTCCTTTTTTTTTTTTTTTTTTGGTAGGAGAGGAGGGGGGACTTTTCTATTAAATAAAATTTCCTGTGCAGGAATATCACATCACACCTGTGAATTATACATAGGAAAGAACAGTAAATAGATCGTTTATAAAATTACGTTAATCTGTAAGAGCCCTCAATTAATTTGAGCCTTGGGTTTTAAGTTTTGATTAAATAATTAAGTTTTTAATTTGTACAGAAACAGTAGCTAAAAGCTCCTTTAGAGCGATATCAGTTTTGTTTGAATATCTAGATTTAATAACGATTTACAAGTTCTTAAAGAATAAAAACATTTCTAGCTATAGTTGAATTCTAATAGCTTTCAAATAAGTTTACAACGAACCTTATCAGTTAATTTGTGCATGAGAAATTTACCTGTTTGTTATATACCATTCGTTTTCACATTAGTCTCCGCCCATCATGCTTTGAAACTCCCCTCATTAACTTTATTATTCATATTTTATTTTATTTAAATGCATTAATATACAGTTTAAATTTTACAAAGAAAAAACTGATTTATATGTATTATAACATGCATTTATTTAAAAAAAAAAAAAAAAAATTATTTTGAAATTATAATAATTTTAGTTATTTTAAAATTAATAATATATAATAATGTATAAAATATTATAATAATATTATATATATATAATATAATATATAAAATTAATAATATATAACAATGTAACGTGCAGGGATGGAACACGGGCGCAGAATTCATACCACTATCAATGTAAGAAAATTTTCTACTTTTTAAATCAACGATATTATAGTTAGAGAAATTTCCTAAACAGATTCCGGTATGAATTCTGCGCCCGTGTTCCAACCCTGAACGTGTATCTTCTAGTTTCGATTGTATATTTAAATGCATTAACTTATAATTTATTTCTTACAATAACAAAATTGTATGTTTATGTGTACTATAATAAGCATTCATTTGTATATTGATTTAAAAAAAAGAAACAGAAAAATATTAATACAGAAATTGATACAGAATTTACTATAGTTTTAGAAATGAGGAGGATTGTACTTCAAAATACAAAGAACACTTTTACAAAATCAAGGTTGCCAACATTTTAATTTATTCCGGAACATTTTTAGCCCCGCCTTTATAGCATACAACTTCTTTTAAGAGTAAATTTTACTACGTAAATTTTACTACGTTTTTTTTAATCGTAATTATATATTGCTGAAAATTATTCTAAAAATAAAGTGGTTCAATAAGTCGGATCTAAAATAACTCCGGAATAATTCAAAATATTGGCAACTATGGCAATGTGTTAATTATTCAAAGCAGTAGAAATAAAAAGTGGGTGAAAGCTTCCATACACAAACATACTTTATTCCTAGTGCGGAGGACATGTTTGTTTGTTCATTTTAATAATTATTTTGTTTGAATTGCTTTTTTAAATTAATACATTTTCTACTGATGATTTACGCGTTTTGAAAAATAAACTTTTACCATGGTTAATTACAATATTTTCTATATTAACACACTTTAAATGAAAATACAAATAAATGCATATCATAATTTTGTGGTAAAGATGTGGTAATTCAATTATTGTCTATGAGATAAATAACGTGTAAATTAATGCATACAATTATGATCGAAAGTATATTAACAGGAGTCGTACTCTCCGCCTTTTTTTCAGGATTCACTAATAAAAAATTTTTAATTTATTGTTACCACTGTTTTTATGTAATATTCTCTACACCGTGCAATTATGGCACATCACTATAAACATATCCAGAAGTTTTTCTTCTTAAAATTAGTGGTGGCTAAAAAGACAAAAATTTCTTATCTTTGAGAATGTCCTGAAAAAAGGGCGGAGAGTACGACCCCTTATATTAATAAGCGGAATTTCCAAAATGTGATAGGCGGAGTCTCACTTTTTTAATACTTGTATAACAAATACAGGGGTAGTTCTCTTCGCCCATTTTACAGGACATTCAAAAATTAGGCATAAATTTCTCATCTCTGAAAAGTTCCTGAGAAAAACGCGTGGACTCTGACAAATGCTATTGAAAATTATTCAGAAATAATTTAATGTTAATGTCATTCTGTTTCATTTTGCAATACATTCAAGTATATCTAACAAGGAAATATGAATCAGTAAAATTTCTATTGAAACCAAACCAAGTTTCAATTAAAGAGTATGGTCGAAAACGTAGGAGAGAATACAAATTTGCTGGAACGACCCCCATGGTGGCGAGATATGACCCCTCTAATTGTTTCAGTTATTTCTACTATAAAAACAAAGCATGTATTGCAGTAAGAACGGATGGTAGATTGGTAGCGTGCTAGACTTGTGATATGGAGGTCCTGAGATCGAGTCACCGCAATGACGTTTTGTATTTTAATTTTTTATTTCAACTGATTTTTTTTTTTTTTTTCACATTAAAAAAAAAATTAAATTATTATTTTAATAGAAAAATATAAATTATATTAAAAAAGGTTTTTCTCTGCGCGGACAATTTAATAATTTAATTTTTAACTAACTTATATATTGATTTAATAAATTAAAAGAAATTAATAACTTAACGGGAAACACTTTTATGTTACATTTAGACAAAATTTCGTCAATGATTTATGCTAGTGTTTCATGTAAATTTTTAATTACTATGTTTGATCGACGTTATTAATAGCAAGAGTTAATCGTCTGCTGTCAATTGAATTATTATTCATGCAATTTTTCGCATGAAAAATCCTGAATGAACAACAACTGATGCTTAACTTTTATTTCAAATATTTCCTTAAGCAGTCAAATTTCGTGGTGTCGGAAAAACAGACGATAAAATTGAACACAGTGACAAATTTCCTCAAAATCATTTCACTAATTTATAATTAGTTTACATCTCAAAAATTCAAATCTCTGTAAATATAAATTTTAGAAATCTACTAATCTCGACGAAAAGCCAAATATTTAACAAAATGTTCGTGATGAACAATAATTAACGGTGAACAAAATTGCAATTCAAAGAATTGTGATCAATCTTACTCTTTAATTTAAACTTGGTTTGGTTTCAATAAGAATTTTAGTGATGCATACTTTCCTTGTAAGTTCTGCTGCTGTGTAAAGAAAAACTATAAAGGCAAACTCTGGCTAGGGTTTTTAATGGCCTAGCGCTGCGATGCTATTTGGAGATATTTCCCCAACTCTCCAAAGCTTGCCAAAATGAGATCATTCATAAGAAAAGAAGAATGTTTTAAAGTCTTTTGAAGTAAATAATAAATATTATTTATAAATAATTTAATTTAATATTTATATAAGTTCTTTAATGTAAAGCAATGCACCTTTTTTTAAATTTCTCCATGGCTATTATGTCTTTTGTTTTCTCGGTTTATATCAAATAACAAAAGAATAGTTAATTTTATGTTCAAGGCAACTGAAAAATTAAAGCACATTGATCAGCCAACGCAAATGCTAACTTCGTTTAGTTGATTAATGATAAAATGATAATAATAAATCGTTAAGAGCGGACAATACCTAATCTCGCCGGCAGCCTTCGCCCATGTTATTCTATGGGAAAATTTTTTTACATAATTACTCATTACCTAATGAATATTTTTCAATTCTGTTTTCCCATTTAGAAAATTCATAAGCGTTAAATTAGTACTTGTTTTCCAAAAATTTATTTTTTTTAATTTTAGCATTTTTATTTTGCGATTAGAAAATGAGAAAAATGCATTTTGTGAAAAATCGCATATTTTAACTCAAAATTAAAATGTAAAAATTAAAAAAAAGGAATTTTTCAAAAATGAGTACTCATTTAACGGTTATGACTTTTCTGACTGCGAAAACAGAATTTAAAAATATTCGTTAGGTAATAAGTAATTGTAGCAAAAAATTTTCCCGTAGAATAACATGGGCGAAGGCTGCCGGCGAGATTAGGTATTGTCCCCTCTTAATGGATTATAAAAAGAATTTAATCAATTTTTGTTCTTAATAGACATATGATAAATTACGAATGCAAATAAAATTATCAGCCTTCACAAATTTTCTTTGAAGGACTGTAAATTATCTAAATGAATTTTTTTTTTTCTTTTTTTAAGAAAATAACTTATTTAAATAAAAAATGGTAGATGGTACTGAATCGAAAATATTTATATTGTATCCTTATTCGTAAAAATAATTTCGTATAATAGTACATTAAAATAAGGAAAAATAGGGTAAAAAAAATTATAAAGTACCCCTTTCTCCCCCCCCCCCCCCCCCCCGAAAAAAAAAATATTCAATTTGTTGAAATTTAAAAAGGGGGGGAAAAATTCATTGAGTTTGGAAATTTTGGTAGAACATTCTTAACGGGTCTAATAGTGGTTAAACATATATATATATATATATCCACAATGGAGTGTTATCCCCCCCCCTTCCACCCCACCAAAAAAAAGAAAAAGTTCAATTTGTTGAAATTAAGAAAAATAGTTTATAGTTTTAAAATTTACGAAAATTCTCTTGAGGTGTCTAATAATGGAAAGCAAAAAATTTCGACAGCCTTAGGTGAGAGTCCCCCCCCCTCCCCCTAAAAGAAACCATATAATTCGTTGAAATTAAAAATAATTCATAGAGTTTTGGAACTTAGGGACAAATTTCTTGAGTAGTCTAATAATAGGAAACGAAAAGTTCATCATTCTCTGGTCTGGGAGCTTCTCTGCCCCCCCCCCCCTTTCACCCCATAATCGTAGACTTCGTTAAAAGCAAAAAACATCAGAAGAAATAATTTATATAATTTTTTAATTTTTAGGATATTACGCTTGGAAGTTCTCAATGGAAGAAAGAAATTCTTTGTTCCCCCGAAACCGAATAGTTCCTTCAGATTAGAAAATAATAATAATAATAATAATTAGAATTAGAATCAGTATTAAATATACAACTTTGGGAAACAACTCATATGGGGTATCTTAATGGAAAACAATACAAGTTCCTCTTTGTGGGGAGTTTGCACACCCTCCATAAAAACACCTTCGATATATTCCGTAAGTCTTCCATTTTTTTTTTTTTTTTTTTTTTTTTTTAATTTATGCAAAATTGTTTGTTTTGCAAAGACGGCTACTATTAAAAAGGGAAAAAAAAAAAAAAAAAAAATGTTTTTTGAAAAATTCTGAAAAAAAAAAAAAAAAGTCCTCTGCACTATGTGTAAACGAACAATTATTTTGCATCTTATTTTAACTTTAAAAATAATATTATACTTTTTAAAAATTAAAGAGCACGCTTTTATTGAAACGTGAACTAAAAAGCACAATTTTTCTACCTTTATAGTATTAAAATGCAGGGTAAGATAAAGTCGTGTGAGTGACACACTATAATATTTATATCTTTCGTAAAAAAAAATTGATTAATTGTTGTCATTCAACGTTATACAAATATGGCCAAATCCTGTGTCACATACGATAGAGTTTTATACATATAGATTTTTTTACTTGCCCCTAGAACCTTCCCCTGATGGGATAGGAGCATGGAAACTCTTGTATGTAGTACTGTAATCGACTATGAAGTCCTGTGCGAAATTTCACGCTAGTCGAACGAACAGAAGGGGTCGAAAATTGAATTGCAAGAATCCGTTGCATACATTAACAGTTACATCATATCAAGTTAATAAAAGCATTGTTAAATAAAAAGTCTAGAAATTACGTAATATTAACTGAATAAATAACATAATGAAGGAATGAGAATTTAGAATTAAACAAAAACCATTTTTAAAAAATCTCCCCTGACTGGGCTCGAACGTTAGACCTTTAGGTTCGTAGCCCGGAGCTTTACCTCAAAGCTACAGCGTTCACGTAGGAAAAGTCTTTTTTTACAATATAGATTTTTTGTTTGTTCCCAGAGCGGTTACAAACATACATACATACAGGTGAAGCTAATAAAAGCGTGTTAAAACAGTAAATTCAAAAATTCAAATGATAATATTTAACTTTAGGTAATAACAGGGTAAAATAAATAAGTAAAATGCAGGTAACACAATTTTAACCCGTTAGTAGTCGCTATAGGCAGCGCCACCTATTACAGATTGCGTACTTTTTATTTAACTGTCACCAATAATTTTAAGAAGTGATGTGATCGACGTTTCTTCGATTTTATGCGCGTTTTATGTGTTTCAAATGCCATTTCTAAAAATTTTTGGTAGCTATTAAAAAAAAAAAAAAAAAAATCTGGAAAAACTGAAGGATGCGCGGCAAATCGACCACTAACGGGTTTTGCCCCGTATGCCCTGCCGTTAGTCAGGGCCTGTCAATAAGCTTATTACTTACAAATAACTGTCTGAACATAGGATAAAAATTAAATGTCTTCTTCAAACTTTTCTGTCATGTCAATGGGCACTCTATTGCTCGTGACAATGTTTACACATTACTGTGCACAACAAGTCTGCTTTAACACATTTGTATTTTCTCCCATAACCTTGCGTACAGTCACATGAAACCAAATTTAGTATCTTTTCTGGAGCAGGTAATTATCTTAGATATATAGGAGAAAAGTAGGAATTAGATACTTTCCTCTTTGGATCAAAACGATATCCCAACCACATCTGTACTTACTGGTAAACCGTATGAGAATAAAGGTTGTAGGTGGCAAGTGAAAAAGGATGATAGCATTGCATGTCTGACCTACTAGTTTATTAACAATATTTTCATTTCAGAAATTGTACATCTCCTTTTTTTAAACTTTACTGAACATTGCAATCATAAATTTTTTACTAGTTTTTTTAGTTGAGTAACAAGTCGATCTTGGATCATTGAACACTTTGGGTACATCATAGAGATGGTGAGATCGGTTAAATGATTGAACCACTTGCACTTTCCTTTTTCCAAATACGGACAAAGTAGAGTCGCAGCCATTCCTTGCATGAAGAAATGGGATTGAATCCCAGCCATTGTTGGTAACAGAGGAACATTGTCGAGTCCTTGGAACTATAAAATCTTTTTTTTAAAGATTTCCCTTACCTTCTTTCACGAGTAGAATGTCCATCTCTTCTGCGGTGAAAGCTATCTGTAAAACAGTAAGGTCAACATCTTGTCCAACAACAACTTGCCTGTTTAAGTGAGAGGCATCAATCGCGTTTCTAACATTGAAAACATCTGTGACTTTTTTGCTATCCCCTCTTCGATACCAGAACTCGTAGGAATAATCGCTGAACAAGCTGCGAAATAAATCTTTCTTTGTTATTTAAATTGCTAAGAAATGTGGATTGAGTTTCAACAAGGCTTGTCTCATCGGTAAATAAAACATCCTGTAATTACGCTTCATTATTCGTCTTTGAATTTTTTTTTTTCATTTTTTTTTAAAGCATTTTCAGAGTAGCCACCAAAAATGACAGCAGGATTAAATTTGTAGCGTCGTCGAACGAAAGAGATGCAAGTATCATAATCATTACGGTATGTTCTTTTATCTGGCCTCATGACACGTTGGATGAAGTATCCTCCATCTATCACAAAAACAAACAAACACAAACACACACACACACACACAAAAAAAAAAAAACCCTTTTATATTAATAATCTTAAGAACTCGATTAGCTCCCCACTCCTTTTTACATGAAGGAGTTATACAATTTTTGGAGGAAAGCGAAGCGGGGGAGGGTCTTCTGAGGGAGGGGGTATTTTCTTTCTTTTACATTACTAAACTGTTCATGAATGTTATCCTAAAATTTCAAACATTTATAAAATAATTTCCCGATTTTTCTTAATCTGAAAGTGTCTTAAGGTTTGGAGGGGAAATAGGGGGAAAGCTTCGGGACGTAAAATTTGCCCGGGGAGGGAGACTTTTTTGTTTTACATTATTAGAGCTCTCAAGAGTATTATTTCAAAATTTCAAAACTTTACATATATTTACTCCTATATTATGTTCCTTTATAGTACCTCAATTTTCGTAATCTGAAAGAGCTATACAGTTAAGTGGGGGGGGGGGGGGGGAGGGGGACGGAAGTGTCTCCTCAAGGAGAGGGGACTTTTTTTTCTTTTCTATTTATGTTATTCTAAAATTTCAGTTTTGTATAAATTATTTTCTCAGTGTTTCTTAATCTGAAAGAACTGTATGGTTTGGAGGGAAAATAGGGGAGGAGGGGAGCTTTCGCCCAGAGAGGAGGAAAACATTTTTGTTTTACATTACTAGATCCCTCAAGACTTATTTCAAAATTTCAAAGCAATATACATATTTACTCATATAATAAATTAACAATTTATTATACACAACCTTTACAATTTTTTTTTTTTTTTTTTTGTAATCTGAAGTACCTATTCAGTTTGAAAAGAAAAGGGGGAGGGGGTCTCACCAGGAAGATTTTTTTATTTTTATTTTTTTTTCCTTTCCAGAATCTTCATGAATTTTATCCCAGAAAATTCAAGCATTTATAAATTATTATCACTGTCTTTCTTGACACTTTCGCGACCGCCTGTTTTTGTCTTTTTGGCAGCAAGCTCCACCTGCGGGCGTTATTTATTATATTACATTATTTTAAATTAATGTTTTTTGTATTCATATAGAAAATATAAATCAATATACATTACGATCATACTCTTTCTAATGAAAATATTTGTATCCATAATGCATTGATTGCACAAATGTGAATATTGGGTATAATGTTAAGAAATAATGTAACCAATGCAACCTAAAGAAACGCCCACTGGCGAAGTTACAGATTTTCAAATGACGTGAATTCACGTCAGCGGTCGCGAATATGTTAATCTGAAAGAGCTGTATTTGCCTAGAAGGGAAAAGGGGAAGCGGAGAAGGGGGGGGGGGCTTCCCACCTCAGGAAGGGGAAACTTTTTTGTTTTGCATTACAAGAGCCCCCAGGGTATCTATTCTCTGATCCGACTGCCATAGCGACCGTCTTTAAACAACGACAGTCATCAAATCAAAATTCGGAATGTGACATCACGTGATCAAAATAACTGCTGCCACAGACGGAATTGAGGTGTAGTCTGGTCGGAGAATAGATGCCCAGGAATGTTATTCCAAAGTTTCAAAACTTTATAATTTTTTCCCTTATTTGGTGTTTTTTGACTGTACTATGGATATGATAAGATGGTGGTAACAGGGTGGTTACAAACCCGCCCTTTTTTCCCGATGCTTACACCAATATATTTATATGACAATGTTTTTCATAATCAATCGTGAAATCGTACTGTTGAAAATTTCGGAAGAAAAATACTGGTGGAAGAATCAGGGACAAAATATAGCCTGTGACCTCACTGTATAAAAATGCATATAAAAGCAAATACTAAATAGCCCATAGTTAGTAAAAATTAACTGATATTATTATTATTATTATTATTAGTTTGCATCTTATAAATGCGATATTCTTCCCCAAATTTTTAAAAAAATGTGCATATTTTTCACTGCATGGTTTAAGTACATCAAGAAGTTTCTCTGTCTCTCCATGCGTAGAATGCTCAAAATTCATAATGTAAAACTTATTATGTACTTCTAAATTAGTATACCCAGAAAGATTCCGAATCGTTCTTGTTTCTATAATGAAAGGTAAAAATATGCTTTCTTTTTGTGCCTTTACACTTCTTTTTTGAAACTCCGCATTAATTTCTTTACAAAGAATCAAATATTAAGAATTATGCATGCTAGTTTTAGAATATTAATTTATACTGTGGATCTTGTATGAATCCCGCTAAATACTGCTTTTGCTAAAAATTTCTCTTTCTAAAACATGAACCTGAAATTAAATTATTGCAAATTTCTTCGAAGAAAACAAAGTATATTGAATTTCAATTATAATCCATATTAAATGTTTGCAATTTTTCCAAGCTTAAATGTTCTTAAAAAATAATATCCAATTTTTTTCCTCTTTTAATTCGCCTGCTAAACATTTTTAAATCGTATTTCATCTTTCTTTGTTATTTAGATGTGTGTAAAAATGAAATATTTATATAGGAGTACCCAGGGATGAAAGAGTTCCACCTTTTCGGCCTTGTATTACATAGCTGCCAATATTTCAATTTATTCCGGAGTATGTTTAGCCCCACATTTATTTCGTACCACTTATTTTTTAAAAGAAATTTTGTCTTATTTTATCGATGATATATATATATATATATATATATATATTGGAGGAAATTTCTCTATAAATAAAGGGGTTCAAAATAAAGGCGGGGCTAAAAGTACTCCTTAATAAATTAAAATATTAGCAGCTATGCCCTCAATATTCGATTACGGAAATTTCTTATCATATCTTTGTGGATATTATTGTGAATTTATAGGGTAGAAATTTTTCTAGAAAAATGCTGTTAGGAAAAAAAAAAAAAAAAAAAAAAACTTTATTTTCCATACTTGTTAACGCTCTATGAACCGCAAAATTTTTAGTAAACGCCCTTTTACACACCAGTACATTTTTAGAGTGTTTTTCTTTTTATTTTTATCCAAACTAAACTTGCAGAAAATTACTCTAAAATTACACTGGTGTGGAAAAAAGGGCATGTACTAAAAATCTTCCGATTCATCATTAGGATGTTGTAAAATATGAATCTCTGAAATACTGAATGCGTAAGAAATTTCTTATAGAAAGAGGTTGTGATTTATAAAGGTACAGAAATTCATTTGTATATTTCTTTTAATATTTACAAATGTCAATTTGACATACATAGTATTTGCCTCATTACGAAATTCAGTTCCTTAATAATGTTCTGCAATACAAATAAAATTAAATAATAAACCAATAAATTAATTGACTTCCACCGTTATATTTTGATTTAATTTTATTTATAAATTTTATCTAGAAACGTATTCAGCAAGTTGACAATATTTGACATATCTTGTAGTGTCGCTAGCGTCCTTAGAGACAGCAAGCGATTGGAGTAGTATGCTGGGACTTCCCCATATAGTAGAGTCTTCGATTTGCAGGGTAGCGACACGGGAGAAGCGGACGCCCACTTGATGAGCCGGTGTTGGATATGCTCGCTCCAATCTCCTCATATTTTTAAAGGAAAAAGAAAGAGATTAAAAGACTGAAATCAACAAGGACTACTGTGGATCAAGTATATTTAAATATGTGATATTTTTGAGTGTTTTTCAATTTTTCAAAGTATAAACAGTAAAATACATGGATGATTTAATTGATAAAATACATTTTTTTTTCTTTCTTTAATTTTTCGTATTCTATCGCTGGTCAAATTTTTACAACTTTCTTTAGAAGATAAAAATATATATTTTATTGAGCTACTGAAATTGAAAAATCGACTTTAATAGAAAAAAAAAAAAAAAAAAAAAAACTGTTTCAAAAACAGATAGATTGGTTTGCTATATAACGATAAAAATTAGAACGATATCAGTTTTGTGTGAATATCTAGATTTAATAACGATTTACAAGTGCTTAAAGAATAAAAACATTTCTAGCTATAACTGAATTAACAAAAAATGGTTATTTCTAATAGCTTTCAAATAAGTTTACAACGAACCTTACCAGTTAATTTGTGCATGAGAAATTTACCTGTTTGTTATGTACCATTCGTTTTCACATTTTCAAAAAATGAGTCTCCGCCCATCACGTTTTGAAACTCCCCTTATTAACTTTATTATTCATTTTTGATTTTATTTAAATACATTAATTTACAGTTTATATTTTACAAAGAAAAAAACTGTATGTTTATGTGCAATTATAATATTCATTCATTTGTATATTTATATGTATTATAACATGAATTTATTTAAAAAAAAAAAAAAAGTTTTTATTTGGAAATTACAATAATTTTAGTTATTTTAGTATAAATAATATATAATATTATAAGATGCAACATATATCTTTTAGTTTCGGTTGTATGTTTAAATGTATTAACTTATAATTTATTTCTTAATATAACAAAAATTTTATGTTTATGTCTGCTATGAAAAGCGTTCATTTGTAAATAGATTAAAAAAAAAAAAAAAAAAAAATGGAAATTATGGTAAAGAACTTACCTTAATTTTTTAAGGGAGGGAGATTATACTTTAAAATATATTAAACATTTTACAAAATCAGAATTTCCAACATTTTAATTTATTCCGGAGTATTTTCTGCCCTGCCTTTATTACATACAACATTTTTTTAGAAGTAAATTTTGTTATTTTATCGTAATTAAATAATGGAAAAAATTACTATAAAAACAAAGTGTTTCAAGATAAAGGATTGTCTAAAATAAATTAAAATATTGGCAACTGTGACAAAATGCGTTAATTATCCAAAGGAATGGAAATATAGGTGTGCATACTTTATAACTTGGAAGGAGTATAAGTTTGTTTGTTTATTTTAATACTTATTTTGTTTGCATTGCTCTGTAAAATTAACATATTTTATACTAATGACTTACGCATTTTGAAAAATAAACTTCTCCAATGTTTAATTACAATATTTTCTATATTAACATTTTCGCGACCGCTGTCTCGAATTCACGTCATTTGAAAATTTGGGCGGTTCCTTAGGTTACATAAGTTACATTATTTCTGGACTATATACCCAATATTCACATTCAATGCACACACAATGCACTATGGACACAAATACTTTGATTAGAAAGAGTTTAATTGTAACGAATGTTCATTTATATTATAAATTTGAATACAGAAAACAATGATTTAAACTAATGTAATGTAAAAGAAAAACGCCCACAGGCCGAGTGTACTCTCAAAAAAAAAAAAAAAAAAAAAAAAAAAAAAGACATGCGGTCGCAAAAGTTTTAACACATTCTAAATGAAAATACAAATAATCCATATCATATTGTTGTGACAAAGATAATATTGACAAAGATAAATTCAATTATTGTTTAACTGATAAATAACCTGTAAATTAATGCACATAAGTATGATCAAAAGAAAATTTATAAAGGGAGTTCCGAAATAGGCGGAGTGTCACTTTTTGAATACTTGTATAACAAATAAGCTGCTTATTTTTTCCTGCACTAGTCAACCGATATGATTCATAAACCTTTTTTTGGAAGCTTTTGGAATGAGACAATTTTTTAATCTCTGTATTAATAGGCAAGCATAAAATTTGTAGTCCCTTTTTAACATATTAATTATGGGAGCAGAGGGTTGAAAATGGAATCATTAGAAAGGTATGGTTAGCCAGATGCTGCGAATACAAAAATTCTTTTCTTACGATCTCAAGAAGGTATTTAAAAATACTTTGATTTTTTATGCATTTTCCCCCCTTTTTCCCTTTCATACACGTATTCCTTTACATTAAAAAACACCTAAAAGTGGAAAGTTGTTAAATCTGGCAATTTCATAAAACTCAAATAAAGCCATAGGCACAGTAATTTGTATAATGTCGCATCAGTATACGCAAGCTAAGTGATGACGTCACTGGCCGCCCGTGGAGCCACGAAAAATATTTCCTATGTTAATCGTCCATTGGATTTTTTTGTAAAAAATTATTTAAAATTAACGGAAATTATCTCCCGATTTTAATTCTCATATTTGGGTATAGTTATGTATAAGTTACTGTCTACATGTGTTAGATTGAATTACTTTTGCTGTAAAATTGATAAAATTTTAATTTAAAATTTAAAAACTGTAGGGAAGAAAATGGCAAACTTCAGTTTCGATTGTAAACATAAACATTTCATTTCAAAGGGTAATATTTACACATTAAATATCCAACTAATATACTAAATAAAAGGAAAATGGTAAATATTCTATCATAATTTGAAGTTAAATTTGTTTTCAAATGTCTAAGTAAAGTATCTGATATAAGATACCAATATGTTGCATCGGAATATATTTGGTATCTGTCGTTCTTGGCGGGAAAGAAAAAAAAAAAAAATCGCCAAATTATCTAGCGAACATGTTTAATTCCTTTCAAAAATCATGGCTATTTTAACAACGTATATTAAGAGAGCAATCAATAATATGAAACAATATTTCATACAACAGATATTACGAATATATACATCTGGTATGCATATTTTCGTATTACGTTTTTGATCGCTAAGTACAAAAAACGTGAAGGACGACATAGTTTTGAAATTAAAAATTTAAATTTTGTCAATTTGACAGGAAGATAACTTAATCTAGCACATGTGCACGATAATTAATTTATAATTATATCCAAATATGGCTAATAAAATCGGGAAATAATTTTTCTCAATTTTTAATTTTTTTTTTTTTTTTACAAAAAATCCAATGGACGATTAACATAAAAAATCTTTTACTTAGCCCCAACAACGGTCAGTGCTTCGCTTGCGTCACACTTCGCTTGCGTATATCTTTTGCATCAGTAAGAAAAAGTAGAAGATGTGGAAAAACTTTTGATTTCCGATTTTCGACAAATTTACACGTTGAGATTTCCTTGCATTTCAATTAACTTAAATCGACTACTTATTTTTAAAAAAGTGGATTTATTACTAACTGCTGCATGTATAAGAAGAAAGAAGACGATATCGAAAAAATTTCGATTTCCGTTTTTCGCTGAATTTACATGTTTTGAGCTTTCCTTACGTTTCAATTAACTGAAAATGACTACTTATTTTTTAAAAAGTGGGTTTATTGCTTGCTCTTGCGTATATAAGAAGCAAGTAGAAGATACGGAAAAACTTTTGATTTCCTGTTTTCGACGAATTTACACGTTTTGAGATTTCCTTGCATTTCAATTAACTGAAATTGAGTACTTATTTTTAAAAAAGTGGATTTATTATTCTTTCCTTTGCATATAAAAGACGAAAATATAACATTCAGAAAAATTTTAGATTTTCGGTTTTCGATAAAGTTACACGTTGTGAAATTTTCCGAACTTAATTCGACCGTTTTTGCAAAGTATCTTTCTTTTTGAGTTCAAACACTGTACTTTATGAACCAATGGAATAGACTCTATCGGCGTTACGTAATAAACCCTTGACACGTGACTACTACTGGGAAAAATGCAGAATTATAATGTTTACATTTACGTTTTATGGGGGAAATGTTTACATTCTCTAGGGAAATATTTGCATCCTAGAGGGAAATTCATAGAGAAATGGAGAATCAGTAGTCACATGTTGGGTATGATTTAGCCTCGAACCCAAAAAACCGAGAGAGTCTATTAATTTGATATTTGGTTGGACCTTGGTTTGACATGGTACCGATTAGCTTTTGGGCTGCACCACCCAACAAGGGGGTTTTCACGTTGCGATTTTCTCTCATTTCAGGAAAGGCTTAACATCTACAGAGAGAAATAGAAAAAGTTAAACTCTGCTGATTCAGTTAGAGTGCATATCGGCAATCAATTCCCGCATCTGTGTTGCAGTTTATTTCCGTTAAGACAAGGTAATAACTTTGCTTTGCCTTGCTTTGCAAAAAAAAAAAAAAAAAAAAAAAAAAAATGGTCGAGTTTCGACCGCTGGGCGATACTAGTAATGTTTATGTTTTGTAGTTTGCTAGAACAGTTCATGAGGAAATGCCGATTAAAAAATAACTTCGATTGTTACCGGAAGTTTCACTTGGAATAATTTACTGCTTCTATAGATATATACATATATCATTAGTATCATAAAAACTACAAACCATAATTAAATATCTTATGAAAGAAATATTTGGGATAAAAATGTAATTTTCTACTCAAATCTTTCAAAAATAATTAAGATAATAACAACAATAATAAAAGAAATTGTAATGAATAGATAGAAAAAAATAAGTTAGTAATTTTCTAAAAATTACTCATTACAATTAAAATGCAACTTTTAATAATAAATATGGCTTGTTACCACTGTACAATGTGTTTACATTACCAGATTTATAGGATAAGTGAATGCCAAAAGTTAGAAAATGAAGCTATGTAATATAATTTGTGTTAATGTAATACCATAACCTCCTAAACTAGATGCCTGTCGCGTGGCTCGGAAACTTGGCAACAGTTTAATCGGTAGACAGCGTCACCTGGTATAGATACTCGACTTTTTTATTCAACAGCCACCAAAAATTTTTAAAAGTGGGATTTGATACACATAAAAGGCTATTAGAATCGAAGAAACGTCGATTATATATATCATATATCACTTCTTAAAATTATTGGTGACAGATGAATGAAAATGTCGTTCAATCTGTACCAGGTGGTCGCTTGAACTTTTGCCAAGTTTCCGAGTCACGCGACAGGCATCTAGTTTAGGAGGCTATGCTAATACGGTCTGGTCTTGTGTACCCTAGCTCAACGATAACCTTGTGAGGATATGAGGTCGAGTCAATTGTAGGTCTCCGCGGGTAAGCGATGGGAAAATAAGATCGTAACGCAGCGCTAAGTTTTGAGAATTTAAAGTCTGTTACCAGCACCTAGTGACGTAATAGTTTGGAGTTAGGATGATGACGCCATCAGTTGATGACGGCGCAGTAGATGGAATGATTTTGTGCCGACAAGGTAGTCACTAAGGCAAAAATAGTTTGCGTGTGAATGCGATCAATTATTGGATTTGGGGAAGTGAAGCGATAGAAGTTGTCGGTTTGGATATAGTTATATAGCAGATGTAGTAAGGGTGTTTTTTGAGGTTGCTGTGGAGGCTAAAGTGGATGGATTTATGCGATAATGTATTTAGGAAGTGCTGAGTAAGAGTTATTGCGTTTTGCTGCGTTATTGATAGCGATCTAGCGTTCGCAGAGGTGGATAGTTGGAGCTTATCTAAGAATCTGAGAGCGGCGTTTCTACTTCTTCACAAGTAGTTCAAGAGTGATGAGAATACGTTTCTATATATTTATTGCTATTTACTTATTCAATTAAAATTCGAATTTCTCGGCGGCTAGTTATCTTCCTTACGTTTCAAGCTGAAATAAACTTTAAGTTTCTTTTATATTTAAGGGTCTTGTTTATCATTTAATTAAGTTAAATATCCAACTAAGATGGAGTGTGCTGCTACTGATGCCGGAGCGCAGACCTTACAGTAGCTTCCAAGTTTACTCGACACCCCCTTCCTCTCACTCGAATTTATGTCACTGGATCAGGAATTGTTAGTGAATTCTTCAGTAACATTGAAGAACATTTCGAACTGTCTAAAATTGATAATGCCGATAAATTTAACCTGCTAAAATATTCCTTAAAGGGAGATGCTAAAATGCGGTTTGAGAGTGTAGCTTCTCTTACACTTGCCCTGAATTCCACATGTGATACTCCAAAGAGGCGAATTAAACACAATTTTTCATCGTTCGCCGATAAATCCAAATTACGCCAGGAATTGAAATTCGCTTCTTTGACTACAAAAATGTCCTTCTTTGACAAACCTACTACCTTCCTGCTACATAAACTTGATACCATCAAGCAATTATACTTAACTTTGCCTTTTCTCGAGGTGTTAGATATTATCACACCTCTCTTTACTATTCCCATTCAAGATTATCTAGACATGAAGATGGCAACTTCATATGACACCTTATTCCAAATCTTGACAAAATATCAGGAACGGCATCCTCGAAAATCGGAAGGGAACTCTGATCGCAGGCGGGACAATGTACAAGCTGCCAGTGACTTTCCAAGACGTAAAAATTTCATCCCCCCCCCCAAATTCAAAATTTTAGCCGACCTCAACAAGGTCGTTCGCCCCGACAACGAAGACGTAATACTTACTTTCAGCACCCTCGTAATGGCCATTTTCCTCAAAATCAAAACTTTACAAGACAGGGTAGAAATGTTCGTGCACCTCATAATAACCAAAATCGTCACTTAAACTACTAAATGATTCTTGTGCGGAGTGGCAACAGCCACAAGATACCTCAGTCACATCCACCTGCCTACAAACTATTTGCATCTTTCCGGTGGACTTACCTAATTTAAATGTTGTGCTGCATGATGTCGTAACTCCTGCATTTTTTGACACAGGGGCCGAACATTCATTTTAATCTTATGAATCGTATGCTAAGTATTTTATGTTCAAACCTTTAAAGCATACTGACTTAAGTGTTACGACAACACAAGGCCAGGCGTGCATTTATCGGGGTGAAGTAAGGTTAAAAGTTCAAATGCATCAGTTAACTACAGTTTGGAAATTTCATGTCATTGACAATATGCAACACCCTTGCATTATCGGGTTGGACTTCATAACGGCAAATAACGTCGAATTAAATTTTGCTACTAAATATTTATATATTGATGATTCAAAATTAAGTGCTAAACCTGTCGAGCCGACGGAGTTAATTATCAATCTCGAGGAAAGTTCCCTCACTGAAGTACCAGCAATCTGATTTTCTTCATTTTCTTAACCAGTTTAAAGCTTTATTTTCTGACACACCTGGTTTAACGCATGTTGTCTGTTATGAAATTGATGCCGGAAATAATAAACCAGTCTTTTGTTAACCTTATAGATATGATCAGGAGAAACAGGAAATTCTTGATTGACATATTGATAAAATGTTAAAAGAGGATATAATTCCAGTCACTTCTCCCTTCGCCTCTCCAGTTGTTTTGTGTTTCAAGAAGAATATTAACCCGTTAGTAGTCGCTATAGACAGCGCCACCTATTACAGATTGCGCACTTTTTATTTACCAATAATTTTAAGAAGTGATGTGACCGACGTTTCTTCGATTTTATTCGCGTTTTATGTATATCAAATGCCACTTCTAAAAATTTTTGCTGGCTATTGAATAAAAAAAATCTGGAAACACTAAAAGATGGGCGGCAAATCGACCAACTAGCGACTACCAACGGGTTAAGCCCAGTACTGATCCAAAGGGGTGGCGTTTTGTAATTCACTACCGAAAGCTTAACTCTATAACTCAGTACCCACAGTATCCATTACCTATAATTGACGACTTATTCGTTCATATTACCACCACTCATTATATGTCAACATTAGACCTTACTTCTGGTTACTTTCGAATTGCCATGAAACCAGATGATATAATAAAAACAGCTTTTATTACTAAACGAGGAACTTTTGGCTTTAAAGGAATGCCTTTCGGATTTTCAGGATCGTTGGCAACTTTTCAGAAGGCAATGAGTCTATACTTAAACCAGTATTAAATACATTTGTACATGTTTACCTTGAGGATGTAACTATAGCCTCCTCTTTTTTTAATGAACATTTGGATCATTTAAAAACTGTTTTTACTTTACTGCAGAATGCAGGTTTAACTCTCAATTCCCCTAAGTGCCATTTTGCACGTCAAGCAATTAAACATCTAGGCGTCAGAATAACGCCTGCTGGAATCTCGGTTGATAATGAAAAAGTTCAGCCAGTTTTAAATATGTCTCCTCCGCCAAACTCTAAACAAGTTTCCAGATTCTTGGGCATGTGTACATGGTATGGAAAATTTATCCCTAACTTCGCCCATATTTGTGAACCGCTGTTTAAACTAAAACGAAAAAGAACTAAATTTCAACGGTCAAATAAAGCCCAAGTGGCTTTCGACAAGTTAAATGAAATTATTAGCGCCCATCCTGTGCCAGCGCACCCGAACTATGACATGCCTTTTCAACTAGCAACAGATGCTACATCCTACGGCATTGGTGCCGTTTTAAGTCAAGACAGCCGTCCCGCTGCTTATGCTTCCCGCACGCTTAATACAGTCGAAATATATATTCCTGTCACTGAAAGTGAGTGTTTAGTTGTGCTCTGGGGGCTACAAAAATTTAGGCTATATTTTACTCATCTCTCAGTATGAATTATAACGGATCATGCTGCTTTAACTCGTTTAACTACAGGAATAAATCTTTCACCTCGTATGATACGATGGGCCTTAAAATTACCTAACTTTAATATCCAAGTTTAGCAACGCCATGGATCTGAAAATATTGTTGCGGATGTTCTTTCAACAGCAACTTCTAATAATTCTCCTTTAGATCAGTCAAACGAATTTAACTCTGTGACCCTTGGGTAAACTTTAAATGATAAAGAAAATAACGCTCAGTTAAATTTTGCTTCTAAATATTTTTCTAATGCTGAATCTCAGTTATCTATTGCCGGTACTAATGTGAGCGAGCTTGCTCTTCATTTAAAAGAAAGTAATGGTCAACTGCATTCTGCCGCTAAACCTTTGTATACAGTACCGGTTTTAAATACTCAACAGTACCAGAGATTTTTAATTTAGAGTAGCATGGAAATATTCACATTTTGAAATCTTCAATCTCCCCCCCCCCTCTCAAATAAATAAATAAAAACTAGAAAATATATCTGTCACCGGAAAATAAAATAATAATAATTGTTTACAGGAAGATACTGATCTTTGAAAGAATTTTAATATATGTTTTTAATAAAGAATAAATATTGTATAATCTGTAAACGTATTTGTGTCGAATCTTGTTACACCTTGTAATGCGGCGATGCCGAAGTACATCTCGCTACGAACAGATTTTTTTTTTTAACCCTTTGAAGCAAATTACCTGATAAGCATTTATATATATATGTGTGTGTATATATATATAACTACAGAGTGGGTGTTCAATTTAGGTTTTCTACTGTTAAAAAATTCGCTAAAGAACAGTTTTTTCCGTTGAAAAAAAATTGTAAAAAAAAAAAAGCTGGCAAACGTTGTGTCATTAAAAACAAAATGCATTTTTAATAGAAACAAAAATCCCCCCCCCCCCTTCAGTGTATGCCCCATAATTTTGTATGCAATTATCTTTAAACAATTTTTTTCCCGATAAATTAAGCATATATGTTTAAGAGAAAGTTTATTTTTAAAGAATCGCGACTGGAGAGATTAAAAAAAAAAAGACGAATACGTGGGAACCAAAACCTTTGGCAGCTAATTGCTTTAAACATTTGTTGTAACGTCACAAAAATAGGGTGTAATGTTTCAGAACGTTTAGTGTAATTTTACACAATTTTAGTTTAAGATTGTGTAATACAATTTATTTGATACCATTATACTAAACGTTGTAAAACTTTACCTCATGTTTCTGTAACGTTAAGATAAACGTTTAAACCAATCATACTGATCAAGTTTTTGATTTAATGTCACACCATTTTTTTAAACAATCTATTGTCTAATTTTGCGTTCAATTCAAAGCTTTCATCCTAATTTTTGGATTCTAGAAAAACGAAAATTACCGATTATCTCGTAATTATAAAAAACTTACAAGCAATGTCAAAATTATCGCCTTTCCATACTCATTTGTTTCTGTTATTTCACATTAGTGACGTAAAAAAAGAAAATTTAGTACTAAAAATTCCAAAAATATCGCCTAGAAAACACATAAAATATAACGAGAGTATCAGAGAATAAATCCGTTGTTTTCTATAGCCCATTATCAAAAACCTATATTGTGAATATATACTTTATTCATCTGGAAAATTACATTTTTTATAAAGAATGTAGTTTTTGTTTACAGTCCATCAGCATAATATTACCATGGCATTTATATCTTTTTCGAAGAAAGCAATATATATATATATAGATAGATAGATAGATAGATACTGCGATGGATATTCTCAGCATTTTCCAAAAAGTTCCAAAACAATTCTCTTTTAAAAGTTCATAAAATAAACTTTAAATGAAAGCGAATCGGTCATTTGTTTTTAGTCGATTTTTCATCATATCTGTATTAAAAATTACCTGCTCGTCGTACGACATTTTCAAAAGTATTTCAGTTTTATTCAACAGACGATAGAAATATTTTAAATTCAATAAGTTCATAATTGCCTAGAAGGGCTAAATGAAAATATTGAAAATAACTGAAAAAGATTTTTATCATTACTTAATTTTTTCTTTTATCATGATATTGCTTTAAAAATTAAGTTAACTTAAACATTCACATACAAAAAAAAAAAAAAAAAAAAAAAAAAAAAAACTAGAATATATGTATTCTAAAAACAGTATATATCTAAAAATGTTTTTCATTATTAAAAAGTGTGAGTTTTCTTCATTGATATATAGCATTATACGACGAGAAAGTTCTATAATTTTTTATTCAGTTATTCAAAATAAAAAAATATATTTTTCGCATTTCCCAAAAACTTCAAGATATGTTTTTGATAAAAATTTGTCAAGTACAGTTTAAATGTATGTGAAATCTTGCAGCTGATTTCAACGCAAGTTAAACTATATTTTCCCTATATATTAAAAAAAAAAGTTACTGTCACTGTGTCAAACTTTTTTGTCTGCGACAGCATCTTCTAACGGAGAGCAGGGTCCTTCGTCTCATGAGAGGTATGAATGTGTTCCGAGTACTCCAAGGCAGACATTTCAGCCACTTAGAAATTTCTACCATTTTAATTGAAGAAGTTATTAACTGAAAACGACAAGTTTATGAAGGTACTCTATTTGCCATTTCGAAAAAAGTTTCTCCCAGTGACGTTATTCTTCTGTCATGAAGTCATTTTACACGAGAAAATTAAAATATGATCCATGGTTGTACGTAGGTAGGTAGGTTGGTTCGATTTAACGTCGCACCAGTACTGCGTTATCGGTAATTGGCGACTGTCTGGGACGCACCCCTAGAGATGTTCCGGAGACATGTCATCACAATTTTGAACCTTCACGGAGGGGATCCCCTTCCGCTTTGGTGATCCCCAGAGGTATAGTGGTGATGGGAACATGGAGGACTTTGCAACCACGACAGATTTTATGTTCACCAGCCACCATTGGTGTTCACGACGGTCTTTGGCCGGCTCAAGTATTGAATCGGCAATCTTCCAATGAACGACTAGAACGAGGCGGAGTTTCCCTTTGTTTGTGGGGAAAAGCTGCGCTATGATTGGCTATAGTCCTTTATTTGTGGGTTAAATTAAGACTCCTATAAGTTGAACTTTATCATGCCGTCGAATGACGACAGAAAGTAAAGTCGTCAATTACGTGCTCAGCGCTTTACCGACTAGGGTACAATATGGGGTTTATCCAATGTTCGTCATTAACCGCATGCAAGAAGTGAAGGAGAAATGATAACTATTTTAACCCACTTAACGATTTTAACCCAATAAAATCATGCTTGCTGAACAGTACGCAAGGTAGTGATAATTCTCATTTTCACGTTAATAAATAACAGCACGTATTCGCAGGTGTGTATAATATTTAGATATGTAAGTTTCTAAATATTATCGAATGCATAAATTTAAAAGCAATTAAATTCACGCTGCATTTTTATTTAATGATATCGTAATAAGGAAAATTTCCTACACTTACAGTCGGCTGCAAAATTATTCGAGCACTAGCAATAATCCTTGCCAAAAAAAAGTACACTTAATACAGCTTTGTTAAATAAATCCTTGTCGAGTCATGTTCTTAATCAGTCTAAGAACATGATTCGACAAGGATTTACTTAGCAAAACAGTCTTAAGTGTACTTTTTAACTATAGGAATTATTGGCCAGTGCTCGAATAATTTTGCAGCCGACTGTATAATAAAAGGGGAAAATTGCATTAAAATCGGTATATTCGTTTGGAAGTTACATTGCCAGCAAATAGACACACAGAAAAAGGCTTCAAACTTATAACATCCTCTTCCGTTTCTGAATCGGAGTTAAAAATAGTATGGGGGAACTAAAATAGAATAAATTAATAAATAAAATAAAAACAAAAACATCGTACAAACAAAAATAGCATTGTGTATTTGACATGGTGGACTCAAAAAATGACAGGACGGTTCATAGTGCTAAACATGCCTGGAATAATGTTTCTTCACATAGTGTGCCCCTGTTGAGGAAGCGCCCCCCCCCCCCCCGCCTCCCCTCTCTGTCAGGGAATTTCTGACTCCACCACTGATAGAGATAAAACGAACACATTTATTGAAAAGTGTAAAAATAAATAAATAAATCATAAAATAAATAATAAATATTCTGTTTTGAATAATACTGAATATTTGATACTTGAATGTTATTAACCCTCGCTTTTCCAAGATCAAGGCGTTACTGCAGAAAAATTGCTTTCAGGTGCCCCTTGGCACGTTTGGCGAAAATCATCAGCACCGCACCTTTTTGTATCGTTTAGAAATTGTAACATTACCCCGGTTACAGTCGGTAAAAAAAGCCTCCGAAAACTAGAAAAAATTTCTATATAAAAAAGCACACTGAATACAGTTTTGTTAAGTAAATCCTTGCGGAATCCTGTTCTTAGACTGATTAAAAACATGATTCGATAAGGATTTATTTAACAAAACAGTATTAAGTGTACTTTTTTTATATAGGAATTTTTGCTAGTGTTCGGAGACTTTTGTTACCGACTGTACGTTTGCTATCTCTGCGAATTAATGCCATGTCTCCGGACCATTCCTAGAGGTGCTTACCCGACCGTAGCCAGTTACCCATAGTGCAGTACTAGTGCGACGTTAAATCTAATCAACTAACAGCAACTCCAATAAAACTTGTAACTGTATTAAAAGTGGTAATTCCATTCGGAACGTCCTTCGCAATGCTCCAATTCCACTTAATACTTTATTCTAACCAACAAAACAATTTGAACTAAGTAAACCTTCGTATACAGATTTCTTATGGCAGACGTTCATTTCGAAATACACTTTCAATTCTTAAAAGTGTTTGATCCACGGACTGCCAAGAAAACAATGACGGAAAACTGAGTAGAAGGAACAACAAGGGATACATAGGGGTACATACAAATGAAACGAAGCCGTCGGTTTTCAGACCGTAGCGTTTCAGCCCTCAAGTGAAATCGTAGTTTTTCAGCCCGGAAGTAAAATCTGAAGCCGTCGGTTTTCAGCCCGTAGCGTTTCAGCCCTCAAATGAAATCGTAGTTTTTTAGCCCGAAAATAAAACCTATCCCGAATAATAATGGAGTTTATGTTTGATTATTTATTTATTTATTTATTTCTTGTATTTATACTTTGAAAAGTTAACCTCCCTTTACACTTTATCCAGGCTTAGGACTGGCAGCAATTGTTGCTGGCGTGTTTAAAAGTTTTTTTTTTTTTTTTTTTTGCTTTATTTATTACAAATTACAATAAAAAACTTACAAATGACACACAAAATAATTTATAATTTAACATTTACGTTTGAAAGTTTGTGAGGTAGTAGTATATTAGCGTAACGCTACAAACGAAGTTCGCACTTTATGAATAACACGTGAATGTGTAGAGTTTAGGATTCAGTTGATGAATGTAGTTAGTTCTTATGATAAACGGAATTGTAATTTACGATATGCTAATATTTTGGAAAGTGATTTATATAAAAAGAGAAGGTAGAGAAGAGAAGGGAGGAGGCTTAGTGAGCTACTTAGGATATAGAAGAGGTAGCCGATTAGTAGAGTAGAAGATAGTTGTCGAGTAGTATAGTGGTCTAGGGAATCCTCCCACTTACGAAAGATTAATATAGCCGTGAGAGGTAACGAAGTTAAGTGAAGCTGTTGAGATTAACTATGGTTATTCATTGATGTTAAGGTATTTATGAAGGCTGCCCCTTTAAGTTTATAAAGGTATTGAACGTGATATAGTCCAACGCCCACCTTTTCATTTAAGCTGAAAATAAAAGATATTTATTTTATATTAAAGTCTTGTGCTCTATTACTTACCATTTAGTTATCTCATAAAGTAATTAAGTTAAGCTAAAATCTAAGTTAATGAGATCATGACAACCTTTCGGTCGTCACAAGTTTACATATTACAATTATTCGAGTTTATGGACATAACTTAGTGCTTTTAAACATTTTCTAATATCCAAGGATATGCAGTACTCATCTAAAATTTTCCTTATTCTTTCATCCAATTTGATATATTTCCGTTTTCTCTTTTTACCTGCTAAACCTATATACTGTCTATCAAACAAAAAATCATTATATTTTGCTTCGTCTTTTAAATTTCTTATTAATGCATAGAAATTAGGATGTGATTTTTTTACTATATCGTTAAATCTAAAGTTCCAACCTTCAACGGCATTATTCGTACGATGGCGACTTTCATTACAGTTCCACATGTTTTGTGTTATTACGTTGTTTTCTAACCATTGTTCAAATAAAATAATCATAAAAGTTTTGTAGATTTTCACTGGAAGGAGAAGTTTCTTGTATTGCAATCCAAGCGTCGTCAAAATGTTGTACAGGTGAATACGCTAGAGACGCACACATTCTAATATGAAGTGGAATTTCTTCGTTTGCAGTGTATTCGTTCACTAAGCCCAATTCTTGCACTTTTCTCCAAACACATAAATGCATCCTCTTACACTAACAGAAGGAAACACTTTCATTAAAGATTTAAATGCAGCCGCTTCAAAATCCATATGCACAATTTTTGGTTGCCAATTGGGAATATGCTGTTTTAGGAGCATGAAAAAATCTCTCGCATGTCTCCATCTGCTTGTTTGGAAGCAATGAATATACAGCTGTGTTTACATTAGTTTCATTTGTATTGCTGCCAATGTCCACATGTATACTATAAATCTGAATGAACTGCTTACTACAACTCTTGAACGTGCCGTCCATAAAAAATGTTTCATTGGTCGTAAGAGCTTTTTTGCTTTTTGCAGTGGCGAAAGCTATTATTCTATCTTTTGCTCCACTGTCAAACAAAAGGAAAGTTTCTTTGTTTTCATTCAAATAAGTAATGTCGTCAGTCAGTACAATGTTTTCTGCGCAAATGGGATCTTTACTTGAACCTCATGCTTTATTTCTAATATCATTTAACGCATGTTTTGCTGTACTGTACAGCGGAATTTCTGTTAAAAAGTCGAACCCTTTGTCAATCACATTTTTCATTTCTTTCTGATAAATTTCCGTCAGGGGCGTATCTTCATAATGTTTTCACATTTCTTTACCTCGTTTGCAGCAATATCTGGTTGGCAGGAGTGATTAACAACTTTTAAAACGTCTTGACCCTTCATAAGAAGTAGGCCTTTGCATTTAGTCGATTTAAAACAATGAACGCAGCGCCAACGTGTTGTTCCATTTTTATTTTTCCTTTTAATAACATATCTGTAACCATTGTGCAGAGCACAAGGTTTATTTCTTTTAGTTTCAATTATTTCTACTACCGAATCCATGCCTACACTGCAATGTGACATAACTTCATACACTAGAATACCGTTCACTTCATATACTAACGATAACTTCTATCAGAAGTGCCCACGTGGTCTTATCACGTGGCGGACTGGTTCACCTGATGGTCAATAGGGGGTGGTCCACCAGGAGCTCGATTAAGACCAGACCATCACGTGATTATTCGGGGTGGGATTCTCTTGTGTGGGCTGAAAAACTACGATTTCACTTGAGGGCTGAAACGCTACGGGCTGAAAATCGACGACACCAATGAAACACTTCCAGTTGCAAAGATGTTTGCAGGCGTTCCAAATGTATGACTGCAGTCGGCAGCAAAAGTATCCGAGCACTAGCAAAAATTCCTATGTGAAAAAAGCAAACCTAACACTGTTTTGTTAAATAAATCCTTGTCGAATCATGTTCTTAGACTGACTAAGAACAGGATTCGACAAGGATTTATTTAATAAATCTGCATTATGTGAACTTTTTTTACATAGGAATTTTCGCTGGTGCTCTGTTATTTTTGCTGCCGACTGTATTTTCAAAAAACTTGCAAAGTTTACGTCATCGAAATTGCTAGCGTTCCTTTTGTATGTAACGCCAAGAGAGTTTGCTATTTCTGGCGATTGGCGAATTAGCACACTAATGGCATGAGGCTATTTCAACTAAATTCTAACTATTCAAGGGCTAGCGCGCGCCTTCCACCTGGTTAATGGAAGTCATATAGCGAGGCAACAAATCTATAAAATAGTATGAGAGAGGACGGCAAGAAATCCCTTTAGGATGAATGTAACTAGTTTTCCGAACAGCCATTATCTGCTTCTGGGAAATACACCCTAACTTATATTTGAAAAATTCCAATCTGGCTACCGGGATTGCTCATCAATCCTTATTAAGATAAGTAAAATTAAAATAAGTTTTGTTCATTCATTATACAACATTTACTGTATATATATTTGTCGATGTTTAATCCGAATATTTTTTTGTTCTCTTGTTTCCTTATATTATTGGGTTATATCTAAGTAAGTTAGAAGTATGAGTAAAGATTTGTAATTTTATTTTATTTATTTTATTTTTTTTTACTAAATCTATGGTTATTATGTTAATATATCGGTTTAGTTGGAAAATGACAAATGTAAGGATTATTCAAATTAAAAAAATGGATATATATATGAACATATGAATATGTTTCTGTGTGAATTAAAGCTGCAATCTGAAAAGTAACAAGTAATTAATTTTTTGATGGGTTAATTTTTATTTTCCGTTTTGACCTACCTCTTTAAGATGGAGGTAAATAACTTAGGATAAAAAGGGTTAAAGTTAAGTGGTTGAAATAAAGGTTAAATTAATAAAGAGGTGATGGGGAAAGTTATAACTTAACACATTTCAAGTTTCCTAATTAACTTTTTCAGTTAATTCTAAAACGAATCAGGGTAAAGTATATTTAACTTGTTATGGGATATGAGTAAACTTGTGGTGCAAATGAAAGTGAGGTATGAGACTTTTAACAAATAATTTCAGTGATATGATATATCGCTTATATCAGTAAGTAAACTGGTCTGTGGCAGGATAAAATTGTAAAATTTGTTTAGGAGTTAAAATTGTGAAAGTAAGTTATTTGTGACTAATTAATTTGAGAAAATACCTGAGAAGTATTATTTGAGCTTAAAAACAGTTTGAATTTTAAAGAAAGACCAGTTTGCTCGATATCAATTATGAATACTGTAAAATTTAATATTCTTTAAAGACTGGAAAAGTTTCATTAACCAAATATTAAATTAGTGACTGTTGACCCTTTATTGTTTTTGACTTATCATAAGAGTTTACAATCATAAGCATTAATTTGGTTGAATGGGGTTTTCCTAGTTTTTCTTTGAAACCAATTTTTTATTTGTGATTACTCTAACTAGTTTAGACATATCTGTGTTGCATTATCTGAAGAATTAATTTATTTATCAGACTGTGTAATATAGATTTGTCAGTTATTTAAAGTTAGAGCGAAATTTTTAAATTAGCATGTTTATAGTAAGTGATGTTCATTCCGGCATCAAAACTGATATTTTAAAACTGGTCTGACATTTTTACAGCAAAAAGTTTTCAATTAACGCAAGTTTAAGTGAAATTTTGACCTATTCTTCCAGGTTAAGAAAATCGTAAATTTCAAATAACTTACGAAGTTTTTTAATTCGAATGTTGCAAATAAATAATGTTTTTGACAGTGTCGAAAGTAATATTTTAAAACTGGTCTGACCTCTTTGCGATCATTTGTTCGTGAGATATCGTGTAAACAGACGAACAAACTAACAGTCGCCCTACAGACAGACACTATACTAATTTTGTCATTTTCGGATTCCTCACATCTGAAAACGTGTAAAGTCAAAAGACAGAGGTCGAAAATTTTCAGGATTACCTAAGTTCCCCATACCTATAGTATGATGGGGAACTAAAAAGTAGAAAACCAGGGCTCAATTGTCACTGTCATTTTTTTAATAGTTACTTTAAACAGAAATTCTTGTTAAAATAAGGAGAAAATCAATTTTATAAAATAATACTATTTAACTTATAATGAATTGAATTTTCCAACAATTCGTATACATAAATTTGGTTCATGGTATCAAGTGTTACCTTCCGACAATCCACTAGAAGCCTGCTCCAGAACTACCAGTCCATGGGTTGGTTGTAGGATTTAAGGCCGATTGACTCCTGATGTGTCCTAGGCCTAGAGGGGGAATGCCCTCCGTGGGGGTCTTTCTAAGGGGTCCTAGCCCGTATTTACGCGAGTTTCGGAGGAAACCACGGAAAACTCCGAACGGCTAGGTCGATGAGCGCGACCTGGGATCGAACCCGGCACCTCCCATCTACCAGCTTTGAGCGCAGAACCGCTCGGCCGCTGGTGGGCCACCACTCCATGGGCTATTCTTCCTCCAGACCCCTATCACTCATCCTTTTTTTCATATCATCCATCCAGCTCTTCCTTAGCAATTGCTTTTTTTTTTTTTTTGTTTGTTTCATAGATAAAAGCGATTTTAGATTATCTTTCACTGCTGATTCTTTTAAAATGACAATACCATTTTTTTTTTCTTTTAACATCTTCATGATCATAACAAGATTATATTTTCAGGAGGAATAGTTTTAGCCTCGTTAAAGGCAGAATGTTGCATTTTTGTAAAAGAGCCCTATAGAAAAATACGGGATTCATATAAATTTACATTAGAGGCTAGAATTTTAAAGCTGTCAAAATAAGATTATGATCACTATTGAGGGAATGGATTATGAGTTTCGATCTTAAATGACCTGTTTTATATGAGCGTTTATGTTCCTTTAATCTAATTTCACCTGTTCTGCCAGTTTCACCGATATATGTAGAATCAGAATTTTTACAGGGGATACAATAGATTAGACTAAGACGTTTAAGGGGGGGGGGGACAGCGGGTTTAAAGTTTGAAAGAAAGTTACTAATGCGGAGTTGAGGTTTAAAGCTAGTAGAGATATTAACTGTTTTAAACAATTTAGTTATATTTTCGGAAATACCTTTATAATAAGGGATAGTAGTACGGTGAGTAGAAATTTTAATTTTAGGATAAACTGATTTAGAGGAAAAATAGAACTCTTCTTTATAAATTCTTTTAATAAAACGAGGAGGGTAACCATTATTTTTTTAAAATCAGAAAATAATTTAGATAGTTCAATATTTAAAAATGTTACATTGGTTTTAATATATTAGTCGGACATATAAATTATTTTTAATTTTATTAAATTAAAATATGGATCGTCTGTGCATCAACTTTTGCGATTTTGTTCTAAGACATCTCTCAAAATTGTACGTTTGAACTAATAAACTGTAAAAACTCGCATGATGTTCCTGCTTCGTCCACTGTCAAGACTCTAGTTAATTCTATTAACTCTGCAGCTATATCGCTTAGTTATGGAAGCCTGCGCTCTTCACACAAATATTTACATTCATATCTTCAGTCACTTCCATACCAAGTTGATAACGATGATAATCTTCATGTTTCATTTTTGTCATCACAAAGTTCTGTTTTACGTTTTAAACTCGTACGTAAGTTCCGTTTAAAATTTGACCGCGTGCTGCCTCATAATACTAATACTGATACATCTGAATTGTCTTCTGTGACTTCCAACTGGATTGTTAATAAACGTTTTCGCACCTTCTCTAAAAAAAAAATTAGATGTGTTGAATCGTGGTCTTAACTTTGCTTTAGGCAGACGTTCTGTCTGCCTGTCGTTCGGTCCGAACTTTTAGCCTCTGTCGAACCTGTTATTTCAAAGCTTAATTGTAAAGAGCAACACTCTATCCGTAATAGTATTTCAAGAACATTGTTAAACTAGCATGTTGTGTCCACCACGAGACTTTCTTCTATATTTTCCTATACAAATTCACTCAGTAACAATTTAAATAAAAAAAAAAAAAAAAAAAAAAAAAAGTGGGACTTTGAACAATTTTCACATTTTACCCAAAATTTTGTCAAAGTTTGTCAAAACACGGAAACCGTGGGAGTTTGATAGAATTAAGGGTGGAGAGAGAAAAAAAAAAAAATTTCTAAGTTTTTTTTCGTAAAAAGTAAAAAAAAATCGATAACTTTGTTTTAAATTATCACAGATTTATAGTTCAACCATTCGTTTTAAAGGTACTGACGAGACCTTTCGAAAGATACCCATCTTGAAAATTTTTGTCCTCTATCACCCTGTTAAAAATTTAAAAAAAGCGGGATGGTAACCCATCAAAAACCCGAAATCGAAAATTTTTACGAATCCAATACTTTCTTCTATTGAAGAGAGAAGAAAGTAAAAATAAACTTAGTTTTCCTTCAAATTACAATTCCGATATAAAAGTTTTGAAAAACGTATCGAGCGACTCTTCTATTGTCATTACACGTGCCGATAAAGACTGTGATCCTTGACAAGTCTGTTTATGTTGAAAAAACATATAAACACTTAAACGATAATTCCACTTATGAACTTTTAGACAGAGACTTAACCCCCTCATTTTAACGCAAACTTAATTCGCTCATTAGTGAACTTGAAAAGTCTAAATCTATTGATCGTGCTCTCGCATCTAAATTAAAGTGTTATACTGGTTCTGCGCCTATATTTTATGGTTTACCGAAAATCTATAAATCTAACATCTCCCTTTGTCCTACTGTCGCTCCTTTACAATCTTTCACGTTTTCTATCAAATTAATTAAATTACTTCTTCTAATTACAGTTTAAATTCTGCATTTCAGTCCCTAGATGCTTTAAAATTAATTCAAGTCTCCTCTAGTTGTGTTATGATATCGTTAGATGTTGTCTCTTTTTACTTCTATTCCTGTATCATTTGCTTGTGATATTAAAGATATTTATCCTAATTTCAATGTTGACACTGGTTTAAATTTAAATACTGTACTTGATCTGACCACTTTTTGTTTATCATCTAATTGCTTTCTTTTTAATGATTCTTACTATCGTCAAATTAACGGAACTGCCATGGGTGCCCCTATATCTGTCGTTATACCCGAAATTGTAATGCAACACTTAGAAAACAAAATTAATTCCCAGTTACATGATAAAAAAAATTTCTGGAAAAGTTATGTGGATGACATTTTTATAATTACTAAGCAACATTTTGTTATTGATATTTTAGATTTTGCTAACTCTTCATGTCCTGATATCCAGTTTACCTCTGAAATTGAAATTAATAATGAGCTACCCTTTGTAGACATCCTTGTAATGCATAAAACAGTCAATGATTTTTTACAATTTTCTACCTCAGTTTATAGAAAACCTACTTTATCTGGTCAATATCTTAATTTTAATTCTGCTAATCCCTTTATCTCATAAACTTGCAGTCACTCGTACTCTTTTACATCGTGAAAAGCATTATTGTAGTAATTTTCTGAATTTTTAAATATTGAAGTATCTAAATTGTTTTCTGATTTAAAAAAATAAAGGTTACCCCCCCCCTCGTTTTATTAAAAGAATTTATAAAGAAGAGTTCTATTTTTCATCTTAATCAGTTTATCCTAAAATTAAAAATTCTACTCACCGTACTACTATTCCTTATTATAAAGGTTATTCCGAAAATATCGCTAAATTGCTTAAAACAGTTAATATCTCTACTAGCTTTAAACCTCAACTCCATATTAGTAACTTTCTCTCAAACTTTAAACCCGCTGTCCCCCCCCCCCCCTCCTTAAACCTCTTAGTGTAATCTATTATATCCCCTGTAAAAATTGTGATTCTCATTCTACATATATCGGTGAAACTGGCAGAACAGATGAAATTAGATTAAAGGAACATAAACGCTCATATAAAACAGGTGATTTAAGATAGGAACTCGTAATCCATTCCCTCAATAGTTATCATATTCCTGATTTTGACTTCTAGCCTCTAATGTAAATTTATATGAATCCCGTATTTTTCTAGAGGGCGCTTTTACAAAAATGCAACATTCTGCCTTGAACGAGGCTAAAGCTATTCCTCCTGAATATATAATTTTGTTATGTGTTATGAATATTTTTGTAAATGTTGTGCTTGTATGTTGAGGAGGGCTAGTGTTCTAGCCAAAACGTCTGTCCTGTATTTTAATGTTTTTGATTATGATGTATTTTTAAAGTTTTAAAATTTTTGTATTTATTATCTCATTTTAAAAGTTACATTGGTTTTAATATATTAATGAGACGTATAAATTATGTTTAATTTTATGAAATTATTGAATTCGTTGATCGAAGCGCGTAAAATAGTTTTTAAACGCGTCATACATATATATATGTGTGTGTGTGAGAGAGAGAGAGAGAGAGGGATTACATATATTTATATTATATAGCGAGCTTTAAAAGTAAAACGCGCTCTGATGTGAATTTAAAATGTTATGAAAAATAAATTTCTTCTCACGAGCTACGATTCTTGAAGTATTGTTAAATTTATTTTAGTAGTTTATGTTCTTTACCATTTAAATGAAATAAACATCTTTACACAATTACAAATACTACTTAGCTTACTACTACTGCAATTATTTTTTAAAGTATATTGAATATACTTTTTGAATGAAAGTATATTGCGTATTTTAAAAAGTATTTGTACATTATATATTTTTCATCAAAAATAGAGCGTATTTCGATAGTGTCTATAATCATTTTATGAAGCATATTACCCACCATTACTTAATATAAATTGATATTGTGTAGATTAATATACAGGGTGAGTTTGACATAATCTGCCAAACGAAAGGAGGTGATAGAGCAGCCCATGGGTAGCATAAAACACCGTACAAACCCTATCCTATCTCTAACTGTTTCCGAGTTATGGTAGATAAAAGAAAAAAATCTGTTTTTTTTTTTCCATCCTGTCAGAAAAAACACAAATTCGTGAGCTTTCTAAAAGACTTACACGCAAAATAAGCACATATTTGGAAAGAGCAGAAAAAATCCTATCGGGGGACACCATTTACATCAGGATACCTTAATTTGACTGCGAGCAACAAGCGCTAAAACATTGGCGAAGTTTAAAATCCAGTTGTCACCAAATTCTTTAACCGTCAATTCTGCAAACACCGTTAAAGCTACAATCGGTCAAATTTACCAAAAACTTCTCCATTCCACAAGCTTTAGAATGAGCCCACAATAAACCATATCGGTGTTTTGGTTCAGGAGAAATTTAGTCTTTTTTTGAAATACATCACTGAAAACGGCGTTCGTCGAAATTCGGCAAACGAAACGATGGTGAGTAAATGGAACGTATGCAAATTCGTGACCATCTGCATATGGACTCTTAGTGATATGCAGATGGATTCCAACCTTCCTGTGCGCTCTTCCCACACGCGGTTACAAAAGGCTAGTCAATCTGTATTAGCTCGTCAGCTTCTTTTACGTTTTATGCTGCTTATTGCTTTAGCATTTTCTGGAGTTTGCCTGAGCTCGGCCGATTCTTTTCACGCTGCTCTCACGTCTACTTGCTCTCTCTTAGTTCATACTTAATGTTTTCCTACATTGGTACGAATTAACCAAGTTGGTTCTTTCCGTAGCACTTTTTTCTTCTACTTTTGTAAATTAATATTGCAATTTTACCACTTTTTGTTTACCCTTCTGAATTTTATTTTCAATTGAAGTCATCATAGAGATGAAATTGTCATACTTTCCAACCTATAAATAGATATGCCTAATTTTAAAAATGAAGAGTACGCGGATATGCATTTTGTGTATTGATTTTGCTACGGTAACTCTCAGAGAGCCAAAAAAGAATACCGTCTATGTTATCTGCATCGTCGTGCACCCAACCGTGCTGTATTTTCCGCAAGTAATCGAAGGCTTAGGGAGAGTGGGTCGTTCGGTAGGGTGTACGAAAGGGGCCATGGTCGCCGCTCCGCCACCGCTGAGGAGTCGTACTCGACCGAGTGGAGGAAAATCCAAATAAGAGTTCACGCATTCTTGCGAGAGAAGGTGGAATCTCCCAGAGTAAAGTGATGAATGCTTTGCGCAAAAAACAGTATTATCCATACCACTTCACACAGGTATAAGAATTACGCCGCTCAGATTTCCAAAAGCGGGTAACATTCTGCCGCCGGCTTTTAGAGCGAGATATTGAGGAATAACATTTCCTTAGAACGACTCCCCTACATTTTCCAAGATCAAGGCGTTAGTGCAGAATAATTGCTTTCAGGTGCTCCGTGGCACGTTTGGCGAAAATCACCAGCACCGCACCTTTTTGTATCGTTTCGAAATTATAACATTCCCCTGGTTACAGTCAGTAACAAAAATCTCCGAACACTAGAAAAAATTCCTATTTAAATAAGCACACTTAATACAGTTTTGTTAAATAAATTCTTGCCGAATCCTGTTCTTAGACTGATTAAGAACAGGATTCAACAAGGATTTATTTAACAAAACTGTATTAGTGTACTTTTTTTATAAAGGAATTTTTGCTAATGTTCGGAGACTTTTGTTACCGACTGTACGTTTGCTATCTCTGCGAATTAGCAGTTTTTGAACGAGGCGGGCTTAACTAAATTTCGACTTCAAAATGCGGTCAAAAATGACTCCATCTTGGGAAAGTGAGGGTTAAAATCATAATGATTTAATCTTTGTCTGGAACCACAATGTAAACACACTTTAGACTTTTTGGTTTATTTTGAGTAACTATAAAGTTATGATTTTTCACCAAATCTATTAACTCAGAATAGAGATAAAAGATGGCTGGTTGGGTCTTACGTCACACTAGGTCTGCGCAATGGGCAATTGGTGATGGTCTGGGCCACACACCTAGACAGAGGTGATCCTGAGAGTAGAGATAATGGAAAAAATTACGTAGACACGCACTATGTCACTTCCTTTGGATTTCAACAACCAATCATCTCTGAGTCAATTTGTGAATTAACTGCTCGTTTGTCAACGGCGCATACACTCGGCAGCAAATGTATCCGAGCGCTAGCCAATAATTCCGATGTCAGGAAAGTACACTTCATACTGTTTTGTTAAAAAAATCCTTGTCCAATAATGTTCTTAGACTGACTAATAACATGATTCGACAAGGATTTATTTATCAAAGCTGTATTAAGTGTACTTTTTTCACACAGGGATTATTGCTAGTGCTCGGATACTTTTCCTGCAACTAACTTTGACGCAGGCGCAGAAAGGCTTCGAAGTTTATATATAGTCTACGAGCTCTTCTAACTCTCTTATTGACGAAGCAATTCTACAGTGTAAGATGTCGCATTTAAATTTTCCTATTTCTGTTAACGGTTTTTTAACCCCCAGCTTCCTTGAATTAGTTGGAGATAATTCTACGAATTCTATATTATTAAATGAAGATATTCGTAGAATTAATCTCTGGGAAGCTGAGGGGTTCTTTATCGTTGAAGAGTTTGAGAAAAACCTTAAATGTCAACTCTTCAACGTATTTATGCAATCTTTGGAATTGAAGAGGAGGGGTACTTCCTTGTCAGAATGGCCAGAATATTTTAGTAACCCTCATCTGGTTTGGAAGTGCTCCTTGCTTGAAGATTCAAAGATTGCATTTCAATTGCTGGATCTTTTCAAGGAAAGGGATGCAAATTTTACTGAAAATATATTCTATTAAATTATAATTCACCCCCAATTTACATTTCAAATTCCAATAAAAAGGTTAAATTAGTTGCCCCCTCAGGATTTCAATGGTGCTGCAGATATAGAAACAGTTGATAGATCATCTGTTACGAGATAATGTAGTTACCATTGAAAATCCCAGTCTCTCTTCATAAAACAAAAACTAAATTATTAGATCCCTTTCTCGTGGCATCTCCCGTAAAAATTATTAGAAACCCGCAATTTTACTGGAAGCAATTTTAATGTAAAAATCTTTTTTTTTTTTTTTTTTTTTTTTTTTTAAAGTAAAAGAATTTTTTTTTTTGTTTAATTTTTTTCTTACTGTAGGATTGCTTCGCCAATAATTTTTAATCAACATATTGATTTTATTATGTAAATATTGTTATAATTTTTAAATTTCGGACTATTCAACAGCTTGTTGATAAGTAAGATAAATTTCTTTCTTTTTTTTTTTTTTCTTTTTGAGGGTGGGTGGTGGTGGTGGGGGGGGGGAGAGATTTGCCACTAAAATTATGTATTACATAACTTATATTTTTTAATTTGTTATTAATGTCATTTTTTAAACTTATATATATAATTTTTTTTAGATGCTAAATTATTTTTCATTCATCAAATCACGTTTTTATTTGGAAGTAAAATTCAATTTTGAATTTTTTTTCATCTGGAATTTCTGTTACTTATTATTATTATTATTATTATTATTATTATTATTATTATTATTATTTTTTTTTTTTTTTTTTACAAAATAAAAGGATTTGCTGACATAAATTAATAAAATGTTTCAATCTACATTTAAGAGATTTTTATTTATTTTTTTTTAACCTGATGTTAAATAAGATATTGCTATGTTATGTACAAAATGACAAACAAATTATTTTTAAGATTATAATTGTCTATGTATTAATCAATCATGTTGATTGTTTGTGAAAAACTTTAATATTAAAAACAGTCTATTTCAAGGGGGTAGGGATATTGGGGGGGGGGGGGGGTGTTAAGTTTTTTTTAAAATTAAAATGAAATTACTTTTCTTTTAATAAAATTTTTAATAAGATATTTCTATTGCTAAAATTGCTAATTTAAACCTAAAAGCACAATTTATTATGAGAATAATTTTATGCATTAAACATGTACTGTTGAAAGGATTTTTTGTCCAGTTTCATGTGGTTTTTTCCATTTCTGTCAAGGTTTTTTCCAGTTTTGTCAAGTGTCCCAGACTTTTGAAAAAAAGTGGACTAAATAACAACCCCGCCTTTCAGTCAACTTTTCAATAGATAATCCGATTGATCGTCTTGTAATCAGCTTTTCCTTGAAGTTAATTTTTTTTTTTACCTTGTACAAGCCGAATTTTCTAGTCTATTCTAGGTTTAAAACTCGATAAAATCTGTTTTGTTTCGGCTCTAAAGTTCAATAAAGTATTCCAGTCGGCCTATTCACAATATCCCGATTAAATTCTTTTTTCTTTTTGCTCCAAAGTTCAATAAAAGCATTCCAGTCGGTCAGTTGAGAGATAACCCGATTAAACTGTTTTGCTCTCGGTGCTAACGTTGAATTAAAGTATTCCAGTCGGCTTACTGACAGACAGTGTTGGGCATAATTGATTAAAAAGTAATTGAATTACAATTGACTTACAATTAAATTACAATTATAATTATTTTACTGTCAATAAATTAACAAATAATTGATTATAAATAAATTGAATTACTTATTCAATTTATTTGTAATAATTCAATTTATTTGTAATCAATTACTTGTTAATCGATTGACAAAAAACAATAATAATTGTAATTTAATTGTAATTCAATTGTAATTCAATTACTTTTTAATCAATTATGCCCAACACTGCTGACAGATAACCCGATTAAATTGGTTTGCTTTCGATTTCGAAGTTCAATAAAAGTATTTCAGTCAGTCTATTGACAGATAACCTGATTAAATTGTTCAGTTTTCGGCCTCGAAAATCAGTAAAAGTATTCCAATCGGCTTTCTGACAGATAACTCGATTAAATTGTTTTTCTTTTGGCACCAAAGTTTAATAAAAGTATTCCAGTCGGCTTATTGACAGATAACCCGATTAATTTGTTTTTGTTTTCATCTCAAAAGTTAAAGTATGTCAATCAGTATATTGATAGATAGCCTGATTAAATTGTAATCAGATTGCTTTAGCATAGAAGCTCCTTGGCGGCATTTAATTTTTTTGTTGTCATTTTAGCGATGAATTAAAATCACAATTGCGTAAGTAAAGATCTTCGCGAGGAACGTTCGAGCTAGTTTGATTCCAAATTTGAAATTTCACCAAGGGGTTCTATATTGAAGCTGTCCCATTTCTTTAGCACGATTTTTTTTTTTCAATTTTAATTATTTAAAAAATATTTGCGCGTTAATTCTTTTTTTTTTTTCCTCGACATACAAAGAAATTTATTCATACAAAGAAATTTATTCATTTAATTTTGTCACAAATTTGTTCTTTTCTTTTTCATAATTTTAAAGTTAAAGAGGTTTTGGCCAAACGGTGTAGTGGTTAGCGTCCCTGACTTCTACACTATGTATAAAATAAGATTGAAAGGCATAAATACTATAAGTAGTGTATTTTTTGCTTATTCCCAAGAAAAATACTCATTAACAGTATCTTTTTCATCATAAAAATAGTTTTATTCTATAAATAGTTAATTTGCAAAATTTTCTGTGTTTGTGTGAGAGAGAGCGGGGGAGGGGGGGGGGAGCAGAAGAAGGCTATGTTAGTGTGGACAGCAATAGCACAAAGACTACACCAAGAGACTCATGTGATTCGACACGAATATGTACCTGAAGTGTAAGTAAACCTCGGTTAGATTTTTAAGTTTTTGATTAGTTATTTGAAAGTAAGATATGCAAATAATCATAAATTACCTTTAAAGCATATTAATCTGTTGCCAAAAATGTTTTAAGTGATCATTCTTTTTTTTTTTTTTTTTTTTTTTTTTTTTTTTTTTTAAGAATAAAATATTTAAACATCACAATAAAAATATATATATCAAATTTAATTATGTGCTTCACAAAATTCTCTTTAACACTTTTAAACATATTGATAAAGTGCTAATCTAGTTCATAGTGCTAACATATAATTTTAAAAGCATTAATTTCATTAAAATTATTTATGGTCTAGTTACCATCACGTTTCACTGTTTATTGGCTCTTATTACTAAATATTATACACTCCTTTTATTATATCTATTTTATTTATAGATTCTACTAGGCAATCATTTAAATTTAAAAGTTGAAGTACACTGAACATTTTTCACCAATAATCCTAATTTTGCAACAGCCATTTTGAGCCAAGTAACGTATAAAAAATATTAATAAATTATAAAACATTACAATAATGATAATGAAACAGAAATAATAGTTACATAAATGATCTATTTTTATCTGAGTAGAACATTTTATGGGGGGGGGGGGATTAAAAAATAAAAAATTATTGTTAAAAGCACTATTTAAACCTATCCACTCATTACATATTCACAAAATATAAAAGATTCTGATGAATAAATGAAAAGGCGCAACCGATAAAAGTAGTAGCAAAATAGAACTTAAATAAATAAATAAAGTAGTAAATTTTCCTTCTTTAGTTCTTTCTTTATTTTTTTTAGAAATTTTGAGATCTTTGAAGTTATTAAGAATAGAAGTTACAGAACTAAAAGTTTTTGCAATGGGATTAGTGGAGAGCAGAGATTCAAATTCTAATGGTGAGTATCATTCAAACTTAGTTTGAAAAATGTGTTAAATTGCTTCATTTTTCAATATTTCTGTAAGTCACTACGACTATTTTTAAATTACCATGATGAGGAGCTTTGAATTGTTTGAATCTTCTAGAAAAGTCCCATACATTTTTATCACATTTATCAATTCTTGTTCTTTAGACATTAAATTTTTTTTGTACATCATGCATTACATTGCAATTTAATAATAAATTGTATTTGCATGTTTAACTGTGTTGATGTAGGATCATGATTAGAGAGACTACGGATATCAGTTTCGCCAGATACTGAACATCCAGCTACAGTGTTTTTTTTATTTTTAACATCTCCATATTAAACATTTTTTTTTTTTTTTTAGTTTATAATCAAACGCTTATGAATATTTTAATGGCTTTATTTTATAGAAAACAAATTTTGATTTCTAATTATTACAATTTTAATGAAGTGAGTGCCCATACATAGTAGTAAGGCTGTTTAAACAGGCATAATTTATATTGAACCAAGCATACAGGGCCCGATTAAGCTTTGAAGCTAGGGGAAGCTCAGCATCATTTCGGGGCCCCCTTTAATTTCGGAAAATCTTGTTTTCCTGTTACATATTGTAATATAAAAATGCTATAGACCAAAAAAATAGTGCGTGTTTATTATTTTTATTTATTTATTTTCACATACATCTGTGTGGTTTCTACACAGAACATTTAAATCATACAACTTTTTAATTAAGAACATTCAGATTTTTTAGGTTAAATAATAGATTTTTCCCGAAATAATGAGTGTTTTATCTTGTTTTAAGTAACCTTTCTCAGAAAAAATTCCATCTCAGTGTGAAAATATGAAAAAAAAAAAAAATTCAAGACCATGTTTTTAATCCTTATGGGGCCCCCTCATAAATTTTAGAGGGGAAGCTTGTGCTTCCTGAACTTTTTGGATAATCAGGCCCTGCCAGTATAACATAATTTATTCAAAATGTAGAATTACTGTGTTTACACTGTAATTAACCAATTATTAAAATTAGAAATACGAAAACCATGACTCATTCGATAAATAAATATACATATTATATGCTCAAATATGTATATACATACTTGACAACTGAACGCTTGACAACTAGAACAATAACTTTAGAAATTGTAAATTAAATTATTGCGAAAAATTATCTTAACATTCGAATAGCACTTCAGATGTCAAGTTATGTATATTAATTAAACTAAAGTCTGAAATTACTGCAAATAGTTTGAAATTTTATCAAAACTTATGTCAGAAATTCTGCTTAATTTATATATTTTTGATGCCCTTTTATGCATCTGTCAGAAAAATAAAAAGTATTTTTCAACTTTGGATTTCTTCAATAATTTATGTACTTAAAGTAATTTGAAATAATTAGAAATATTAAAATTTTGTTAAAATGAATCTTATTAAAACCTAATTTAGTGTACTGATTATTTTGCATATCATTAATATAGTACCTACTACACAAGGAAGAAAACCAGATTTAAGATCTTCAATGGAGACAGAAGATAATCTTGAGAAGTTATAGTCGCTTTCTAAGACTGAAGAAGCAGCAAAAATGAGCTTGGTATGATAAATTAATAGTAATTTTGTTTGGAAAAATAACGTGCAAGAATTAAGTAGTGGTATTATTTTACACCATATTTTTGCTATGAAGCTTTATAGTAAAACAAGTGATTAGTATTTTTTAAATCTGTGGTGGTGGTCCATCAGTCAACCTATTTTGCCATGTTTTTAATTATTCGCTTTCTTGTTTTTTTTTTATCCAGTACATTTTTTTTAAAAAACTAATTTAGCTACTTTAAGCCCCAATTTTCCAATTTTTGATTAGTTTTCTTCTAATTAGTTAAAATATGAAAATAACCTTCTAATAGCTTTAAAGATAGCCATTAAAATATTAGCTATAATAAAATTGTTGCCCCCCCCCCCCAAAAAAAAAGACATAAAAATAAATATATTTAATTAAATGTGAACATTAAAAAATCATAAAAAGTTAAATTATGCCTTTCACAAAAATTGACATTATCACTTTAAAAATTTTGTACGCATTGATAAGTGCTAATGTAGTTCTATAGCTGATCCATGTTTTCTAATACCTACATATTCCCTATTGCATTTTTTAGTTAATTTAGTAATATATGTACTCTTTATATTTCTAATGTACAGCTAGGTTGTAAATAGTAAACTTTTTGTTATTACACCATTTTATAATTTAATGCATGGCTAGTTAAAATAGCTATTGTGGTCTCTGAAATGAAGTCCTTGGGGGAAAAACGCAAGCTACTTCAGATTTAAACTTTATCAAGTTGTTGAATTGTTCATACTAATGGTGCTCAAATTTATGCAACCATTTAAATAAGTTTTGAATTAAAAAACTAAGGAATTTTTAATGTTTTAACCATAGAATATAGGAAATATAAACAACAGGCAATTTTTAAAATGTATAGTTTCTTAGAACAATTTACAAACACTTTGTTTTCAATTGAAATTACATGTAACCCATGGCTTTATTTAAAAAAATGTCTAAGTAGAATTTTTGTATATGATCATAAACATTATAATGTATCTGATGATAAGAACTCAAGTACAAAAAAAAAAAAAAAAAAAAAAAAAAGAAAGTTCTCTGCATTGGATGTTATTTGCTGAAAGTTGAATTGAAACTTAGCATAAAATCGACTAGATGCCGCTAGTCTTTCAAAATCCTGGGTCTCTGTAGCTCATAAAGTTTAAAGTCTGGGTCCTTTTTCAAAAAATGGGTTCCCATATAAATAAATTTTTAAATTTATGTATGAAAGTTATAAATTAAAATTTTATCTTATTGTAATTGAAAAGCAGTTTTTTATAATTAATTTTTAACCAGCTCTTTTTGAGATAGTCTTAAAGCTAACATTATGTAGGAAGCGGTTGCTGTTAAAAAAAACTAACGAAAATATTTAGTTCAATGTGCTCTGAAACCAGAAAGGAAAAATCAATAAGAGCATAATGTGTAATTTATTATTATTTTTAATGTAGAAACATTTTTAAAATGCCCTTGAAATTATTGAGATTAAAAGAGCAAAACGAGAAAGTCTTATTTTTTTTGGGGAGGGAGGAGGAGTTTTGATTGAGATAAGCAGATTGATTACAAAATTTAGTTATGCATTATAAGTCAAATCCAGTACAGGACCCATTATCTGACAATCGAGGGTGGTCCATGAGTGGCCGAGTGGTTCTGCGCTCAAAGCTGCTAGACGTGAGGTGCGGGGTTCGATCCCAGGTCGCACTTGTCAGCCTAGCCATTCAGTTTTCCATGCTTTTTTTCTAAATGTTCGTAAATATGGTCTAGGACCCCTTAGAAAGACTCCACGGAGGTCACCCCCTTCCCCCTCAGGTCTAGGATCTAAAGTAGTCAAATCAGCCTTATTCCCAAATCCAATCCGGCAATCCCGGGACTGACCAGATTCCCGTTATCTGAATTTTCTGCATTTCGGTCCCTGCCGAAAGCAGAAATATCACGTCTGGGGGAAAAAAAAAAAAAAAAAAAAAAACTTATTTTGCCATGTTTTTAATTATTCGCTTTCTTCTTTGTTTATCCAGTACAAGTTTTTTTTTTAAACTAATTTCCCTACTAATTTTCCTACTTTAAGCCCAAATTTTCGAATTTTTGATTAGTATTTTTCTAATTAGTTAAAATATGAAAATAACCTCCTAATGGCCCTATAATTTAATTGTTGCCCCCCCCCCCCTCAAAAAAGAAAAAAAAAAAAAAAAAAAAGTCCATTTTTTTTTAAACATAAAAATAAATATTTAATTAAATGTGAACATTAAAAAATCATAAAAAGTTAGATTATGCATTTTACAAAAATTGACATTATCACTTTAAAAATTTTGTACACATTGTTAAGTGCTAATGTAGTTCTATAGCTGATCCATATGTTCTAATACCTACATATTTCCTATTGCATTTTTTAGTCAATTTAGTAATATATGTACTCTTTCTATTTCTAATGTACAGCTAGGTTTTAAATAGTAAATTTTTTGTTATTGCACCATTTTATAATTTAATGCATGGCTAGAGTTAAAATAGCTATTGTGGTCTCAGAAATGAAGTCCTAGGTGAAAAACGCAACTTACTTCAGCTTTAAATTTTTACAAGTTGTTGAATTGTTCATACTAATGGTGTTCAAATTTATGCAACCATTTAAATAAGTTTTGAATTAAAAAACTAAAACTTATCTACATTCATGGGTTGGGATTTCATTTTTAATGTTTTTTGACTTGCAACTGTTGCTGTAGTGTTGTTCGTTTAACCTCTCTTCGTTTTCTCTTACCCTGCATTTTAATACTAAGATAGATAGTTTGTGCTTTTTAGTTCACATTTCTATAAAAGCGTGTTCTTTAATTTTTAAAAACTATAATATTTTTCCTCATCTCTAGTCAAAAACGTTTGATAGAAAAATCTCTTGGGGTTTAATCAATTGCAATTATAAATTAAACTGCTAGTAAAAATTTCATGAAATGTTACTGAACATTTTAATTGATGTAGTAGTCTCCCTATAATCCTGCATAGTGTTTTTTCTATTTATGAATATAATTTTTCCTTATCTTGAATTTTGTATTTTATTCACTTTTTTTCTCTCTCAGAGGCTGTGATGGAGGAAACATCAGCGAACAGAGTGCAGGTGGAAGATGTAATAAAAAACTGGATTAGGCACGCCAAAGAAAGAAAAAAAAAATACGGAAAAAGAAAGAAAAGAACATTTTAATAAATAAAGCTCTTTTTTATAGTCCTTATGTCTTTGTCTTAATTAAGATTTTTTGCCAAAAACATACTTCCAAATATACATTTATAATACTTGATAGTGAAATGTAGTTTTAAGTGAAATATAAGTGCATAGCAGTATCCAGGGTTGCTACGATACCTGGGAAAACTCAGTGAATTTCAAAATTTATTGCAAAATCAGGAAAAATTCAAGGAATTTTGAATTTTTTGGGGAAAACATTCGAATTTTTTTTTTATAATCAAATCTTTTTTATAGTTTGTGCTTTATAATGAAGAATTAAGTCAATGTTTTCCCCCCAACTATAGTAAGTTAATAAACTAATATAACATAGATATGTTCAGTTGACTTGTAAATATGTCTGATTCTTATGCTGCATGACTGCATGTCATCTATTCTATTTTTAAATAATAATAGACAGGGAAAACTCGGGGATTTTTTTCGCCTGATTTGTGTAGCAACCCTGGTATCCCACTATTTAATAATTTAATCCATATTGAAAACTTTGTCAAGGAAGCAAGAACTAATAAATTGATATTTATATGTAGACTTAATAATGAACTTTATTTCCCAGGAATAACATCCTGTATATACACATATTAACCATACAATGTCATTCCTTTTTCATGAAAATCTTGTAGAAACGACCTATTGCAATTTTTCTTTTCATTTTTAATTCACTTAAAGATTAAGTTTCTTGTTATAAATTAACTACAGCATGTTTATTCTGTTTTCCCTGCAAGAATTCTAATTTAATAGAAAATAAGTAATCATTGTTAACATCTTGAGTGATATTGCAATTTTAAAATAGAAAAGAAAATGAATTGTAATATTTTACTCAAACAATGGTACTACACAAATAATTTTCGATCAAAGTAACTTAACTTTTATTTTTTTTTCCCCCATTCAAAAGTAGGTACAGTCGGTAACAAAAGTGTCCGAACACTAGCAAAAATTCCTATGTGAAAAAAAGTACACTTCATACGGTTTTGTTAAATAAATCCTTATCGAACCATGTTCTTACACTGACTAAGAACAGGATTCGACAAGGATTTGTTTAACAAAACCGTATGAAGTGTACTTTTTTTACATAAGAATTTTTGTTAGTGTTCGGACACTTTTGTGACCGACTGTACGATCCCACATTTTCACAAGCTGAAGTGTCATGTTAGGTTACTTTGTCAGGAAATAATATCAGTTTTCTGTATTTGATCACAATTTTTACACCATTTTCCCTCATTTTAACTTCAGATTAAAGTGCTTTTTCCATGGGGCTTTAATTATCTGAAATATAACTGGGCTTTGTTATTTTTAAACAAACTAGTCAAAGGCAATTGTATTCAGATATTTATTTCAAGTGACTGAATTAAATTTTTTCTGATAGCTAAATTAACAAAATAAGATTAAAGTATGTTTCAATATCACTGCTAAACCTCTAATACTTTGTATAAAAATAAGAAAATTGAACTTTTATGCAGTAAATTGTACGTCTCTCTTCATGCAAGAACTTTTCGTCACTGAAATTTTAAAGTATTTTTCCATGAATTTGCAATCACTCTTTGACTAGAGTAAATTTCAACTTATTTGTGCAGAAGCTAGGTCGATTTACCATCAATCATTTTTAACCTTTATTAAAAATTTCACTTTATAATGTATAAATAACGTATTTGAACTGTTATACTGTAAAATTCTGATACTCTCCTCTTTTTTAATAGAAAATTTATGAAATTTGGGGGAGGTAGATATAATCAGAAAATTTCAGGAAAGCATGACAAAACTCAAAATTTGGGATTATAATCGCAGATTTTATGATCTGTTTCCAAAATTTAAAATTAATAAATAAAAAGAAAGTTGAAGAATAGAAATAAAATGGTGTTTTTGAATTTTGGTTTATTTTACTTTACAAAGGTGTGTAAAATTAGCACTTGAATATATTTGCATGAAAATTAAGATTTTTAAAGAAACATAAACCTATGGAAGTAAAAGAAAAAATGTGTGTGTATATATGTATATATGTACAACGTTGATGGGAAAAACTAAAGAAAAACAAACTTAGCCAACAAATTTCACTGAAAAAGCAAAGTATGTCAAATTCTGGGTTGGGGGGGGGGGATTTACTGTTGGAATTTTACAGTATTTTTAAGAATTATGTTAGAGCTAGGGTTTTATTTGTCATAAAATTTATTATTAAAACATTGCAATATGTAAACTGTTTGAAAAAAGAATTGACTGTTGCCAAAAAATTTCACTATTTCTATGGAATCATCTGTGAAAGTAAAGCTCAGAATGACTTTTTTATAGTGGATTTAGTAAAGAGGTTTAAAAGCTTCATAACTTTTAAATGGGGATTTTTTTTTTTTTAATTATTCTGTAATTTGAATGCCATTCTTTGAACATATACTGCCTTTCTTCTCAGGGAGCAAAAAAAAAAAAAAAAAAAAAAAAAAAATTAAATATTCTATTTCATTAAGCAAACTTAAGGGTCTACGTTTCAATGTGAAAAGAGATTTCGTTTTTCTTTTTAATTGCATCCTAAGATAAAATGTGACATATACAAAACAGAAAAAAAACAGAAATTGAATTATTTTATTTTTATTCTGTAATTTGAATTCCATTCTTTGAACGCATTAAGACAAAATGTGACATATTCAAAAAGTGAGAAAAAAAAAACAGAAATTGATTTTTTTTTTTTTTTTCTGTACAAGATACAGGATAAAGACACTAGTGTTCACCACCCTCACAAAAGACATGTTAAATTAACTGTTAACTAACATTTATGAATTTGAATCCACTCTGCGTGTGCTGAATCAAATTCATAGATGATATTACATGCATATTTTAACATGTTTTTTTCAAGGGTGGTAAACGGTGCAAATTTTAGCGGTAGCAAACACTGGTGTCATCACCTTACTGATAATACAAAGCAGCAGAGACTCTTGAGACATAAGACAAATCATATCAATTCTGAGAATCGTGTTTAAGAGAAACTGCAGCCTCTGAATGCAAAATAAACTATTAAATTTTAAACTATTGCTGCAAATGATACAGTAGTGATTCATTCTGACACTATATCCAATGCATCTCTAATACATTTATGTCAAGTAATTCATATATTTCAGTTTAATGCATATCATTTACTTGACTGTGTGTTATTTACATTAAGCAGTATGTTATGCTTTTGTTTAGTAATATTTTCTCAAAATAAAAAAAAAAAATAAAAAAAAAAAAAAAACCTTCAAAATAATTGGTGATAAGACCTCTTTACATCTATGAAGTTCATAGTCTCTTACAGAATTAGGCTCTGAAAATTCAAAATTATTTCATGTCCAAGGAAATGTTTTCACATAATTGTATTTTAAAAATTTTAAGCGACCCCCCCCCCTTTTTTTTTTTAAATATAATTATCAGCAGAATTTCTCTAATCTGAACCATTTATTTAAAAAAAAGTGGTTTTTTTTTTTTGAAAAGAATTAAGTTATACTTAAGAAAAAAAAAAAAAAAAGAAAAGATAAAAAAAAAAAAAATCAGCATTCATAATTTTGTACTCATTGAAAAAAACTAATGCAATAATTCAAAGATCACATTTATGTTTTATGAAAAACGCATTAACACTTCATATACACGTTTGATTTAATCTCTTTTCTTGAGTTCGTGTAAGTTCTCATATTTTAATAAAAATGTTATATAAATTCTTTCTATTGCTTTTGAATAAAAGAATTCAAGAGATAGTAGTACTGAGTACTAATAATCTACAATTGTTTCAATATACATCTTATTCTTCTCCATTTTTATTGGAATTTTTGGTAATTTCAATTTTTGAAGTGAAAACTTCTTTAGGCGCGTTGAGCACTTTTGGGTGAACAAAAATCATTGAATTCCCGTCATCGTCAGCTAACGCTTTCCATTTGAAGTGAAAACTTTTGGGTGAAGAAAAATCATTGAATTCGCGTCATCGTCAGCAAACGCTTTTCATCCTTGTATGATACATGATACGAATAATGTATCATACAATTAACTTGCTAATGTGAAGTGTTAATAATTATATACTGTATATTGTTTTAAAATCTGGTGCGGCTCTACACGACTTCCCTCATCTCCGGGCACTGTCTCTATTGCAGTTAGACCTCACAAAACCGTGAGAAAGCCCAAAGCTGCCATTTTTCTCACGTTTTTACAATCTGGTGCGGCTCTACACGACTTCTCTCATCTCCAGACACTATCTCTTAAAGATTGCAGCCGGAAACGTTGCAGTTAGACCTCACAAAACCATGAGAAAGGCCAAAGCCGCAACTTTTCTCACGTTTTTACAATTTGGTGCGGCTCTACACGACTTCTCTCATTTCCGGACACTGTCTCTTAAAGATTGCAGCCGGAAACGTTGCAGTTAGACCTCACAGAACCGTGATAAAGGCCGAAGCCTCCATTTTTCTCACGTTTTTACAATCTTGTGAGGCTCTACACGACTTCTCTCATCTCCGGACACGTATTGCAGTTAGACCTCATAAAACAGTGAGAAAGGCCAAAGCCGCCATTTTTCTCGCGTTTTTACAATCTGGTGCGGTTCTACATGACGTCTCTCATCTCCGGACACTGTCTCTATTGCAGTTAGCGCATTAAATAAAATTGTAATATAATTTTTGTAGTAGTAGTTTATATTAATGAATAAGAAAACACTTCATTTAAAAATATTTCCTACATAATGAAATATTTCCTGACGATTCAAGAAATACACACGTAATTGTTCACGTTTTCACTTCTGTCGGCACTCCCGAAGTGCAACTTTTTTTATATTAAGAATAGGTACTGGTTTCAATTATTACTTGGAGAACTTTGAATAAACATCATAAAATGCAATAAGTTTATTGAATTTTATGGTGTTTATTCAAAGTTTTGTACGTAATTTACAACGCCAGTTCCTTGGTGTTTCCTTATTAACTGGTTTCAATTAGTTCAGATAGTGAAGTTTTGCTGTGCTTAGTTTTAATAGCTCAAATATATGCTTTATTAAACATCAAAAATATCTATTTTTTAAATAAATTTAAAAACGTTACATCAATAATTAAATGCTTAATGTTAAATGAAAAATTATTTTAGATGTATTAAATATGACTTTGTAGAAAAATAACATGCTGTTTAAGTCTCCAGTTCTGCCTTATAACATTTAAATAATTTTGTATTGGTGTTAAAAAAAAAAAAAAATGGTAATTCAAGGATTTTGTAGATAAAAATCATCCAACATCAACAAATAATCTGGGGATAAACTTAAGTTGATCATAAGTAAACTTAAAGATAATTTTAGGAAGCCTTAAATCATCCCACCATTATCCAGAGGATAAATTTAAGATAATATAAATCCAAAAGCTGTCCTGTGATCATCCCTAAATAAGCTTTAAGATGATTCCAGGAAGCATTATATCATCCTTATGTTATCCAAAAGACAGCTTTAAAACAATATATGAATCCGAAAACCGTTCTGTGATTATCCAGAGGGCGTCTATAGAACAACTACGGGACGAGTGGAGGACAGTGTTAAGGTCCTAGACTATCCCAAGATAGTCCTGCATTTGTCCCAGAAATGTCGGAATAAGACATCCTGTGAATTAACGTAGGAGTGACATTTGGATGTCCACTGGTCATCCTCCGGATGTCTAATGGACGTTTTAGGCAGTTCAGAGGACGTAGAACATCCTAGAAAAGACATCTTCTGGATGCTTATAGACGTCTCTGTGCTGTCTGGGTTATTGTTTGCTTCATTACTGGTATAAGCTGCTTTTCGCTGGAGGGCCCTCCGCTTCATCAGTCATTGCTTGAGTGGAAAGTGGCTGGACTTTCAAAACTTCGTCTTCACCTATAATCAGGCGGCGCCACTGTGTGTTTATTCCGGTTTTCCTGCCATGAATAAACACGAATCGAAAACGGGAATAGACACACAGTGACGCCGCCTGATTATAAGTGAAGACGAAGTTTTGAAAGTGCAGCCACTTTCCATTCAAGCATAAATTAATGAAGCAGGGAGCCCTCCAGCGAAAAGGAGCTTATGCCAATAATGAAGCAAATAAGTAAGGTCTTTAATGTTTGAAATTAATGCCTCGTTTTTAACTAGTTTAAATTTATTAATAGTTTTAATTATTAACTAGTTTAAATTTATTAATAGTTTTAATTATTAACTAGTTTAAATTTATTAATAGTTTTAATTATTAACTAGTTTAAATTTATTAATATTTATTAATAACAATTAATATATTTTTTTAAATATATTTTCTTTATTAAGTAGTTATTAAATTTTTAATTATTTGTAGTTTTTTTTTGGTAATTATAAAGTAATTTGTCACTGTTAAACCTTGAAAATCAATAATTGCCTTAACCCTTTCACTACCAATATAAACTGCCTTTGGGACCAGTGCTGCCAGATTGAGGGAATTCTTTGTATTTGATATCTACCACTAAATTTTAAATGCCTAATAACTTCGAAGACTTCTTTGTTAGATGTTTTCGGAATGATTATACAACCGTTGCAATTAAAATTTATTGGTGGATATTCAATAAAAAAATTACCTCAATCTGGCTGCATTGCTTGGGACGTATATGTCCCAGTGGTAGTGAAAGGATTAATTCCAGATTTTAAAAGTTTTGTGAAAATTGATTATTTTTTTTATAATATAAGAAACACGCCACATATTATTCTTAAAAGCAAATTATGATTAAAATGACAAATTAAATAATAAGATAGGAGAAATGCCTCTAGAATTTTATTAAAATGTGTATATATCTGATTCTACTAAATAATTCTTGTTTTATAAACAGGTTATTTATTTACCTACCGTAAAATTTCAATAGTTAACCCCCCATCCCCACCGCCCACCCAACTATGCCTTCATCTGTGATTTTCAGATGTTTTCCTGTTTCTTGAATTTTCCGTTCTCTTGGATGTTACAATCTGAAGTTTTTCCTAAATTTTCAGCTTTTTAACACTTTCCGATAATATCACACCTTCTAATTTTAACGATATTAGTTTCTAAAAGAAAGGGGGTTATAAGTGAAATTTTACGGTATTTGGATTTTAACTCAATGAATATTGAATTTTCCTAAGTTTTCATAGTCAGGAACTTCATAACCATTAAATTAGTTCTTGTTTCCAAAAATTAATTTTTTTAAAATCTATTTATTGTTTTATTTTATTTTATTTTATTTTTTTAATGAAAAAAGAACAAATTTAACAGTTGTGAATACATTAGTTTAACAAATTTATATAAATATTATAAGTCACTGTTGCACTAACTATAAGCATTTTGGTGATTTACAGGGACACAACGAAATATCCTTTATCATAATGATCTTTGGGCTCAAAGTTCAGTAGCGTTAAATTAAACATCGACTAATATATGGAGAAAAATACTCAAACATCCTATCATAATTTCCTCTTTTTTGTTTTTTTAACAACTCCTCTTACCTTACTTTATCTACAAAACCGTTAATTATTCAATGTTCGGAAAGTCGAGTGGGGTCACTCCAGATTTTTTTCTTTTACCATGATATATTGCTTTAAAAATGAAGTTAATTTAAACATTCAAAAGGGGAAAAAAAAAACTTGAATATGTGTAATTCTAAAAACAGTATGTGTTTAAAGATGTTTTTTATTATCAGAAAGTGTAGGTTTTCTTCATATACTATTAAGCGAGCAATATTTGTATATATATATATATATATATATATGTATTTCACTGTTCTGGAAAACGGTAGTTCGGACAGTCACGTGATTTAACACAAAGGTGCCCTCCGAAGGGTCATTATGCCAATTGAAGTCAGATTTTCGAATTTTTGATTAGTTTTCTTTTAATTAATAAAAATATGAAAATGAAACTTCCCATTTCTATAATGACGCAGAATGGAGAATATTAAAATTTGATGGGTTTATTTGATATAATTGATTTGAGTGAATTTTACATTGAACTATAGATAGGTTATGAGGAATTACAAAAGATTTGATTGGTTTATTTGACTTTCATTGATTTGAGTGTATTTTACGTTGAACTAGAGCTACGTTATGAGGAACTACGAAAGATTTGATTGGTTTATTTAATTTTGATTGATTTGAGTGTATTTTACGTTGAACTAGAGCTACGTTATGATGAATTACGAGAGATTTGATTGGTTTATTTGATTTTCATTGAGTTGAGGGTATTTTACATTGAGCTAGATCTACGTTTTGAGGAATTAAGAGAGATTTGATTGGTTTATTTGATTTTCATTGATTTGAGTGCATTTTACGTTGAACTAGAGCTACGTTATGACGAGAGATTTGATTGTTTTATTTGATTTTCATTGATATGGGTGTATTTTACATTGAACTATAACTACGTTATGAAAAATTACAAGAGATTTGATTGGTTAATTTGATTTTCATTGAGTTGTGGGTATTTTACATTGACCTAGAGCTACGTTTTGAGGAATTAAGAGAGATTTGATTGGTTTATTTGATTTTCATTGATTTGAGGTAGGGGTGTCCAGTGACATTTTTTTTTTTTTTTTTTTTTTTTTTAACATGCTTGACAGTGATTGCTGCGAAAACGAGTTTCGTGCGTTTTCAGATTTATGCACAGCTAGGTAGGGGTGCCCAGTGATGTTTTTTTTTCCTTTTTTTTTTCTTTCAACATGCATGATAGTGATAGCCGCGGAACCTAATTTCGTGCGTTTTTAGATTCATGTACAGCGAGTAGGGGTGTACAGTGATGTTTTTTGGTTTTAACATGCGTGATAGTGATTGCCGCGGAACCGAGTTGCGTGTGTTCTGAGATTCATTCACAGCGAGGTAGGGGTGCCCAGTGATGTTTTTTTTTCCTTTTTTTTTTTTTTTTTTTTTAACATCCGTGATAGTGGCAGCCGCGGAACCAAATTTCGTGCGTTTTTACATTCATGTACAGCGAGTAGGGGTGTACAGTGGTGTTTTTTGGTTTTAACATGCGTGATAGTGATTGCCGTGGAACCGAGTTTCGTGTGTTCTGAGATTCATTCACAGCGAGGTAGGGGTATCCAGTGATGTTTTTTGTTTGTAACATGCGTGATACTGATAACCGAGGAACCGAGTTCCGTGTTTTCTGAGATTCATGCACATCGGTGTAGGGCTCTCCAGTGATATTTATTTTTTTTATTTTTTTCATGTGCATGAAGCGTACATACGTACGTTATAGTGATTGCTGCGAAAACGACTTACGTGCGTTCTCTGATTCGACCATTCATCGAATAGTGACTTTTACTGTATGAGTAACAGCTTTAACTTTTTCCAGAATATTCGAATAATTAATATTTCTGTTTGACTTTTTTTGAGAATATTCGTTTTAATATTCGTGTTTGTGTGAGAGAGAGCGGGGGGGGGGGGGGGGGGGGGGAGCAGAAGAAGGCTATGTTAGTGTGGACAGCAATAGCACAAAGACTACACCAAGAGACTCATGTGATTCGACACGAATATGTACCTGAAGTGTAAGTAAACCTCGGTTAGATTTTTAAGTTTTTGATTAGTTATTTGAAAGTAAGATATGCAAATAATCATAAATTACCTTTAAAGCATATTAATCTGTTGCCAAAAATGTTTTAAGTGATCATTCTTTTTTTTTTTTTTTTAAGAATAAAATATTTAAACATCACAATAAAAATATATATATCAAATTTAATTATGTGCTTCACAAAATTCTCTTTACAACTTTTAAACATATTGATAAAGTGCTAATCTAGTTCATAGTGCTAACATATAATTTTAAAAGCATTAATTTCATTAAAATTATTTATGGTCTAGTTACCATCACGTTTCACTGTTTATTGGCTCTTATTACTAAATATTATACACTCCTTTTATTATATCTATTTTATTTATAGATTCTACTAGGCAATCATTTAAATTTAAAAGTTGAAGTACACTGAACATTTTTCACCAATAATCCTAATTTTGCAACAGCCATTTTGAGCCAAGTAACGTATAAAAAATATTAATAAATTATAAAACATTACAATAATGATAATGAAACAGAAATAATAGTTACATAAATGATCTATTTTTATCTGAGTAGAACATTTTATGGGGGGGGGGGGATTAAAAAATAAAAAATTATTGTTAAAAGCACTATTTAAACCTATCCACTCATTACATATTCACAAAATATAAAAGATTCTGATGAATAAATGAAAAGGCGCAACCGATAAAAGTAGTAGCAAAATAGAACTTAAATAAATAAATAAAGTAGTAAATTTTCCTTCTTTCTTTAGTTCTTTCTTTATTTTTTTTTAGAAATTTTGAGATCTTTGAAGTTATTAAGAATAGAAGTTACAGAACTAAAAGTTTTTGCAATGGGATTAGTGGAGAGCAGAGATTCAAATTCTAATGGTGAGTATCATTCAAACTTAGTTTGAAAAATGTGTTAAATTGCTTCATTTTTCAATATTTCTGTAAGTCACTACGACTATTTTTAAATTACCATGATGAGGAGCTTTGAATTGTTTGAATCTTTTAGAAAAGTCCCATACATTTTTATCACATTTATCAATTCTTGTTCTTTAGACATTAAATTTTTTTGTACATCATGCATTACATTGCAATTTAATAATAAATTGTATTTGCATGTTTAACTGTGTTGATGTAGGATCATGATTAGAGAGACTACGGATATCAGTTTCGCCAGATACTGAACATCCAGCTACAGTGTTTTTTTTATTTTTAACATCTCCATATTAAACATTTTTTTTTTTTTTAGTTTATAATCAAACGCTTATGAATATTTTAATGGCTTTATTTTATAGAAAACAAATTTTGATTTCTAATTATTACAATTTTAATGAAGTGATTGCCCATACATAGTAGTAAGGCTGTTTAAACAGGCATAATTTATATTGAACCAAGCATACAGGGCCCGATTAAGCTTTGAAGCTAGGGGAAGCTCAGCATCATTTCGGGGCCCCCTTTAATTTCGGAAAATCTTGTTTTCCTGTTACATATTGTAATATAAAAATGCTATAGACCAAAAAAATAGTGCGTGTTTATTATTTTTATTTATTTATTTTCACATACATCTGTGTGGTTTCTACACAGAACATTTAAATCATACAACTTTTTAATTAAGACAATTCAGATTTTTTAGGTTAAATAATAGATTTTTCCCGAAATAATGAGTGTTTTATCTTGTTTTAAGTAACCTTTCTCAGAAAAAATTCCATCTCAGTGTGAAAATATGAAAAAAAAAAAAAATTCAAGACCATGTTTTTAATCCTTATGGGGCCCCCTCATAAATTTTAGAGGGGAAGCTTGTGCTTCCTGAACTTTTTGGATAATCAGGCCCTGCCAGTATAACATAATTTATTCAAAATGTAGAATTACTGTGTTTACACTGTAATTAACCAATTATTAAAATTAGAAATACGAAAACCATGACTCATTCGATAAATAAATATACATATTATATGCTCAAATATGTATATACATACTTGACAACTGAACGCTTGACAACTAGAACAATAACTTTAGAAATTGTAAATTAAATTATTGCGAAAAATTATCTTAACATTCGAATAGCACTTCAGATGTCAAGTTATGTATATTAATTAAACTAAAGTCTGAAATTACTGCAAATAGTTTGAAATTTTATCAAAACTTATGTCAGAAATTCTGCTTAATTTATATATTTTTGATGCCCTTTTATGCATCTGTCAGAAAAATAAAAAGTATTTTTCAACTTTGGATTTCTTCAATAATTTATGTACTTAAAGTAATTTGAAATAATTAGAAATATTAAAATTTTGTTAAAATGAATCTTATTAAAACCTAATTTAGTGTACTGATTATTTTGCATATCATTAATATAGTACCTACTACACAAGGAAGAAAACCAGATTTAAGATCTTCAATGGAGACAGAAGATAATCTTGAGAAGTTATAGTCGCTTTCTAAGACTGAAGAAGCAGCAAAAATGAGCTTGGTATGATAAATTAATAGTAATTTTGTTTGGAAAAATAACGTGCAAGAATTAAGTAGTGGTATTATTTTACACCATATTTTTGCTATGAAGCTTTATAGTAAAACAAGTGATTAGTATTTTTTAAATCTGTGGTGGTGGTCCATCAGTCAACCTATTTTGCCATGTTTTTAATTATTCGCTTTCTTGTTTTTTTTTTTATCCAGTACATTTTTTTTAAAAAACTAATTTAGCTACTTTAAGCCCCAATTTTCCAATTTTTGATTAGTTTTCTTCTAATTAGTTAAAATATGAAAATAACCTTCTAATAGCTTTAAAGATAGCCATTAAAATATTAGCTATAATATAATTGTTGCCCCCCCCCCCAAAAAAAAAAGACATAAAAATAAATATATTTAATTAAATGTGAACATTAAAAAATCATAAAAAGTTAAATTATGCCTTTCACAAAAATTGACATTATCACTTTAAAAATTTTGTACGCATTGATAAGTGCTAATGTAGTTCTATAGCTGATCCATGTTTTCTAATACCTACATATTCCCTATTGCATTTTTTAGTTAATTTAGTAATATATGTACTCTTTATATTTCTAATGTACAGCTAGGTTGTAAATAGTAAACTTTTTGTTATTACACCATTTTATAATTTAATGCATGGCTAGTTAAAATAGCTATTGTGGTCTCTGAAATGAAGTCCTTGGGGGAAAAACGCAAGCTACTTCAGATTTAAACTTTATCAAGTTGTTGAATTGTTCATACTAATGGTGCTCAAATTTATGCAACCATTTAAATAAGTTTTGAATTAAAAAACTAAGGAATTTTTAATGTTTTAACCATAGAATATAGGAAATATAAACAACAGGCAATTTTTAAAATGTATAGTTTCTTAGAACAATTTACAAACACTTTGTTTTCAATTGAAATTACATGTAACCCATGGCTTTATTTAAAAAAATGTCTAAGTAGAATTTTTGTATATGATCATAAACATTATAATGTATCTGATGATAAGAACTCAAGTACAAAAAAAAAAAAAAAAAAAAAAAAAAAAAAAGAAAGTTCTCTGCATTGGATGTTATTTGCTGAAAGTTGAATTGAAACTTAGCATAAAATCGACTAGATGCTGCTAGTCTTTCAAAATCCTGGGTCTCTGTAGCTCATAAAGTTTAAAGTCTGGGTCCTTTTTCAAAAAATGGGTTCCCATATAAATAAATTTTTAAATTTATGTATGAAAGTTATAAATTAAAATTTTATCTTATTGTAATTGAAAAGCAGTTTTTTATAATTAATTTTTAACCAGCTCTTTTTGAGATAGTCTTAAAGCTAATATTATGTAGGAAGCGATTGCTGTTAAAAAAAACTAACGAAAATATTTAGTTCAATGTGCTCTGAAACCAGAAAGGAAAAATCAATAAGAGCATAATGTGTAATTTATTATTATTTTCAATGTAGAAACATTTTTAAAATGCCCTTGAAATTATTGAGATTAAAAGAGCAAAACGAGAAAGTCTTATTTTTTTTGGGGAGGGAGGAGGAGTTTTGATTGAGATAAGCAGATTGATTACAAAATTTAGTTATGCATTCTAAGTCAAATCCAGTACAGGACCCATTATCTGACAATCGAGGGTGGTCCATGAGTGGCCGAGTGGTTCTGCGCTCAAAGCTGCTAGACGTGAGGTGCGGGGTTCGATCCCAGGTCGCACTTGTCAGCCTAGCCATTCAGTTTTCCATGCTTTTTTTCTAAATGTTCGTAAATATGGTCTAGGACCCCTTAGAAAGACTCCACGGAGGTCACCCCTTTCCCCCTCAGGTCTAGGACCTAAAGTAGTCAAATCAGCCTTATTCCCAAATCCAATCCGGCAATCCCGGGACTGACCAGATTCCCGTTATCTGAATTTTCTGCATTTCGGTCCCTGCCGAAAGCAGAAATATCACGTCTGGGGGAAAAAAAAAAAAAAAAAAACTTATTTTGCCATGTTTTTAATTATTCGCTTTCTTCTTTGTTTATCCAGTACAAGTTTTTTTTTTTAAACTAATTTCCCTACTAATTTTCCTACTTTAAGCCCAAATTTTCGAATTTTTGATTAGTATTTTTCTAATTAGTTAAAATATGAAAATAACCTCCTAATGGCCCTATAATTTAATTGTTGCCCCCCCCCCCCTCAAAAAAGAAAAAAAAAAAAAAAAAAAAAGTCCATTTTTTTTTAAACATAAAAATAAATATTTAATTAAATGTGAACATTAAAAAATCATAAAAAGTTAGATTATGCATTTTACAAAAATTGACATTATCACTTTAAAAATTTTGTACACATTGTTAAGTGCTAATGTAGTTCTATAGCTGATCCATATGTTCTAATACCTACATATTTCCTATTGCATTTTTTAGTCAATTTAGTAATATATGTACTCTTTCTATTTCTAATGTACAGCTAGGTTTTAAATAGTAAATTTTTTGTTATTGCACCATTTTATAATTTAATGCATGGCTAGAGTTAAAATAGCTATTGTGGTCTCAGAAATGAAGTCCTAGGTGAAAAACGCAACTTACTTCAGCTTTAAATTTTTACAAGTTGTTGAATTGTTCATACTAATGGTGTTCAAATTTATGCAACCATTTAAATAAGTTTTGAATTAAAAAACTAAAACTTATCTACATTCATGGGTTGGGATTTCATTTTTAATGTTTTTTGACTTGCAACTGTTGCTGTAGTGTTGTTCGTTTAACCTCTCTTCGTTTTCTCTTACCCTGCATTTTAATACTAAGATAGATAGTTTGTGCTTTTTAGTTCACATTTCTATAAAAGCGTGTTCTTTAATTTTTAAAAACTATAATATTTTTCCTCATCTCTAGTCAAAAACGTTTGATAGAAAAATCTCTTGGGGTTTAATCAATTGCAATTATAAATTAAACTGCTAGTAAAAATTTCATGAAATGTTACTGAACATTTTAATTGATGTAGTAGTCTCCCCTATAATCCTGCATAGTGTTTTTTCTATTTATGAATATAATTTTTCCTTATCTTGAATTTTGTATTTTATTCACTTTTTTTCTCCCTCAGAGGCTGTGATGGAGGAAACATCAGCGAACAGAGTGCAGGTGGAAGATGTAATAAAAAACTGGATTAGGCACGCCAAAGAAAGAAAAAAAAAATACGGAAAAAGAAAGAAAAGAACATTTTAATAAATAAAGCTCTTTTTTATAGTCCTTATGTCTTTGTCTTAATTAAGATTTTTTGCCAAAAACATACTTCCAAATATACATTTATAATACTTGATAGTGAAATGTAGTTTTAAGTGAAATATAAGTGCATAGCAGTATCCAGGGTTGCTACGATACCTGGGAAAACTCAGTGAATTTCAAAATTTATTGCAAAATCAGGAAAAATTCAAGGAATTTTGAATTTTTTGGGGAAAACATTCGAATTTTTTTTTTATAATCAAATCTTTTTTATAGTTTGTGCTTTATAATGAAGAATTAAGTCAATGTTTTCCCCCCAACTATAGTAAGTTAATAAACTAATATAACATAGATATGTTCAGTTGACTTGTAAATATGTCTGATTCTTATGCTGCATGACTGCATGTCATCTATTCTATTTTTAAATAATAATAGACAGGGAAAACTCGGGGATTTTTTTCGCCTGATTTGTGTAGCAACCCTGGTATCCCACTATTTAATAATTTAATCCATAGTGAAAACTTTGTCAAGGAAGCAAGAACTAATAAATTGATATTTATATGTAGACTTAATAATGAACTTTATTTCCCAGGAATAACATCCTGTATATATACATATTAACCATACAATGTCATTCCTTTTTCATGAAAATCTTGTAGAAACGACATATTGCAATTTTTCTTTTCATTTTTAATGCACTTAAAGATTTAGTTAATTGTTATAAACTCACTACAGCATGCTTATTCTGTTTTCCCTGCAATAATTCTAATTTAATAGAAAATAAGTAATCATTGTTAACATCTTGAGTGATATTGCAATTTTAAAATAGAAAAGAAAATGAATTGTAATATTTTACTCAAACAATGGTACTACACAAATAATTTTCGATCAAAGTAACTTAACTTTTATTTTTTTTTCCCCATTCAAAAGTAGGTACAGTCGGTAACAAAAGTGTCCGAACACTAGCAAAAATTCCTATGTGAAAAAAAGTACACTTCATACGGTTTTCTTAAATCCTTATCGAACCATGTTCTTACATTAAGAACAGGATTCGACAAGGATTTACTTAACAAAACCGTATGAAGTGTACTTTTTTTTACATAAGAATTTTTGTTAGTGTTCGGACACTTTTGTTACCGACTGTACGATCCCACAATTTCACAAGCTGAAGTGTCATGTTAGGTTACTTTGTCACGAAATAATATCAGTTTTCTGTATTTGATCACAATTTTTACACCATTTTCCCTCATTTTAACTTCAGTTTAAAGTGCTTTTTGCATGTGGCTATATTATCTGAAATATAACTGAGCTTTGTTATTTTTAAACAAACTAGTCAGAGGCAACTGTATTCAGATATTTATTTCAAGTGACTGAATTAAATTTTTTCTGATAGCTAAATTAACAAAATAAGATTAAAGTATGTTTCAATATCACTGCTAAACCTCTAATACTTTGTATAAAAATAAGAAAATTGAACTTTTATGCAGTAAATTGTACGTCTCTCTTCATGCAAGAACTTTTCGTCACTGAAATTTTAAAGTATTTTTCCATGAATTTGCAATCACTCTTTGACTAGAGTAAATTTCAACTTATTTGTGCAGAAGCTAGGTCGATTTACCATCAATCATTTTTAACCTTTATTAAAAATTTCACTTTATAATGTATAAATAACGTATTTGAACTGTTATACTGTAAAATTCTGATACTCTCCTCTTTTTTAATAGAAAATTTATGAAATTTGGGGGAGGTAGATATAATCAGAAAATTTCAGGAAAGCATGACAAAACTCAAAATTTGGGATTATAATCGCAGATTTTATGATCTGTTTCCAAAATTTAAAATTAATAAATAAAAAGAAAGTTGAAGAATAGAAATAAAATGGTGTTTTTGAATTTTGGTTTATTTTACTTTACAAAGGTGTGTAAAATTAGCACTTGAATATATTTGCATGAAAATTAAGATTTTTAAAGAAACATAAACCTATGGAAGTAAATGAAAAAATGTGTGTGTATATATGTATATATGTACAACGTTGATGGGAAAAACTAAAGAAAAACAAACTTAGCCAACAAATTTCACTGAAAAAGCAAAGTATGTCAAATTCTGGGTTGGGGGGGGGATTTACTGTTGGAATTTTACAGTATTTTTAAGAATTATGTTAGGGCTAGGGTTTTATTTGTCATAAAATTTATTATTAAAACATTGCAATATGTAAACTGTTTGTAAAAAGAATTGACTGTTGCCAAAAAATTTCACTATTTCTATGGAATCATCTGTGAAAGTAAAGCTCAGAATGACTTTTTTATAGTGGATTTAGTAAAGAGGTTTAAAAGCTTCATAACTTTTAAATGGGGATTTTTTTTTTTTCTTTTTTATTATTCTGTAATTTGAATGCCATTCTTTGAACATAGTGCCTTTCTTCTCGGGAAGAAAAAAAAAAAAAATTAAATATTCTATTTCATTAAGCAAACTTAAGGGTCTACATTTCAATGTGAAAAGAGATTTTTTTTTTTTCTTTTTAACTGCTTCCTAAGTTAAAATGTGACACATTCAAAGAGTGAAGAAAAAAACAGAAATTGGATTTTTTTTTTTTTTTGTACAAGATACAGGAGAAAGACACTACTGTTCACCACCCTCACAAAAGACATGTTAAAATAACTGTTAACTAACATTTATGAATTTGAATCTACTCTGCGTGTGCTGAATCAAATTTATAGATATTACATGCATATTTTAACATGTTTTTTTCAAGGGTGGTAAACGGTGCAAATTTTAGCGATGGCAAACACTGGTGTCATCACCTTACTGATAATACAAAGCAGCAAACTAAGAGTAACTGATTACCAAGGGCTCGTGAGACATAAGACAAATCATATCAATTCTGAGAATCGTGTTTAAGAGAAACTGCAGCCTCTGAATGCAAAATAAACTATTAAATTTTAAACTATTGCTGCAAATGATACAGTAGTGATTCATTCTGACACTATATCCAATGCATCTCTAATGTATTTATGTCAAGTAATTCATATGTTTCAGTTTAATGCATATCATTTACTTGACTGTGTGTTATTTACATTAAGCAGTATGTTATGCTTTTGTTTAGTAATATTTTCTCAAAAAAAAAAAAAAAAAAAAAAAAAAAAACTTTAAAATAATTGGTGATAAGACCTCCTTACATCTATGAAGTTCATAGTCTCTTACAGAATTAGGCTCTGAAAATTCAAAATTATTTCATGTCCAAGGAAATGTTTTCACATAATTGTATTTTAAAAATTTTAAGCGACCCCCCCCCCCTTTTTTTTTAAAAATATAATTATCAGCAGAATTTCTCTAATCTGAACCATTTATTTAAAAAAAGTTTTTTTTTTTTTGAAAAGAATTAATTATACTTAAGAAAAAAAAAAAAAAAAAGAAAAAAAAATCAGCATTCATAATTTTGTACTCATTGAAAAAAAACTAATGCAATAATTCAAAGATCACATTTATGTTTTATGAAAAATGCATTAACACTTCATATACACGTTTGATTTAATCTCTTTTCTTGAGTTTGTGTAAGTTCTCATGTTTTAATAAAAATGTTAGATAAATTCTCTTTCTATTGCTTTTGAATAAAAGAATTCAAGAGATAGTAGTACTGAGTATTAATAATCTACAATTGTTTCAATATACATCTTATTCTTCTCCATTTTTATTGGAATTTTTGGTAATTTCAATTTTTGAAGTGAAAACTTCTTTAGGCGCGTTGAGCACTTTTGGGTGAACAAAAATCATTGAATTCCCGTCATCGTCAGCTACGCTTTCCATTTGAAGTGAAAACTTTTGGGTGAAGAAAAATCATTGAATTCGCGTCATCGTCAGCAAACGCTTTTCATCCTTGTATGATACATGATACGAATAATGTATCATATAATTAACTTGCTAATGTGGAGTGTTAATAATTATATACTGTATATTGTTTTAAAATCTGGTGCGGCTCTACACGACTTCCCTCATCTCCGGGCACTGTCTCTATTGCAGTTAGACCTCACAAAACCGTGAGAAAGCCTACTGCTGCTATTTTTCTCACGTTTTTACAATCTGGTGCGGCTCTACACGACTTTTTTCATCTCCAGACACTATCTCTTAAAGACTGCAGCCGGAAACGTTGCAGTTAGACCTCACAAAACCGTGAGAAAGGCCAAAGCCGCAATTTTTCTCACGTTTTTACAATTTGGTGCGGCTCTACACGACTTCTCTCATTTCCGGACACTGTCTCTTAAAGATTGCAGCCGGAAACGTTGCAGTTAGACCTCACAGAACCGTGATAAAGGCCAAAGCCTCCATTTTTCTCACGTTTTTACAATCTTGTGAGGCTCTATACACGACTTGTCTCATCTCCGGACACTGTCTCTATTGCAGTTAGACCTCACAAAACAGTGAGAAAGGCCAAAGCCGCCATTTTTCTCACGTTTTTACGATCTGGTGCGGCTCTACACGACTTCTTTCATCTCCGGACACTGTCTCTTAAAGATTGCAGTCGGAAACGTTTCAGTTAGACCTCACAAAACCGTGATAAAGGTCAAAGCCGCCATTTTTCTCACGTTTTTAAAATCTGGTGCGGCTCTACACGACTTCTCTCATCTCTGGGCACTGCCTCTATTGCAGTTAGACCTCACAAAACCGTGAGAAAGGCCAAAGCCGCCATTTTTCTCACGTTTTTACAATCTGGTGCGGTTCTACATGACGTCTCTCATCTCCGGACACTGTCTCTATTGCAGTTAGCGCATTAAATAAAATTGTAATATAATTTTTGTAGTAGTAGTGCATATTAATGAATAAGAAAACACTTCATTTAAAAATATTTCCTACATAATAAAATATTTCCTGACGATTCAAGAAATACACAAGTAATTGTTCACGTTTTCACTTCTGTCGGCACTCCCGAAGTGCAACTTTTTTTATATTAAGAATAGGTACTGGTTTCAATTATTACTTGGAGAACTTTGAATAAACACCATAAAATGCAATAAGCTTATTGAATTTTATGGTGTTTATTCAAAGTTTTGTAAGTAATTTACAACGCCAGTTCTTTGGTGCTTTCTTATTAACTGGTTTCAATTAGTTCAGATAGTGAAGTTTGCTGTACTTAGTTTTAATAGCTCAAATATATGCTTTATTAAACATTAAAAATATCTATTTTTTTTAATAAATTTAAAAACGTTACATCAATAATTAAATGCTTAAAGTTAAATGAAAAATCAATTCTAGATGTATTAAATATGACTTTGTAGAAAAATAACATGCTGTTTAAGTCTCCAGTTCTGCCTTATAACATTTAAATAATTTTTGTATTGGTGTAAAAAAAAAAAAAAAAAAAAAAATCGTGATAATTCAAATGTTTTTGTAGATAAAAATCATCCAACATCAACAAATAATCTGGGGATAAACTTAAGTTGATCATAAGTAAACTTAAAGATAATTTTAGGAAGCCTTAAATCATCCCACCATTATCCAGAGGATAAATTTAAGATAATATAAATCCAAAAGCTGTCCTGTGATCATCCCTAAATAAGCTTTAAGATGATTCCAGGAAGCATTATATCATCCTTATGTTATCCAAAAGACAGCTTTAAAACAATATATGAATCCGAAAACCGTCCTGTGATTATCCAGAGGGTGTCTATAGAACAACTACAGGACTAGTGGAGGACAGTGTTAAGGTCCTAGACTATCCCAAGATAGTCCTGCATTTGTCCCAGAAATGTCGGAATAAGACATCCTGTGAATTAACGTAGGAGTGACATTTGGATGTCCACTGGTTATCCTCCGGATGTCTAATGGACGTTTTAGACAGTTCAGAGGACGTAGAACATCATAGAAAAGACATCTTCTGGATGCTTATAGACGTCTCTGTGCTGTCTGGGTTATTGTTTGCTTCATTACTGGCATAAGCTGCTTTTCGCTGGAGGGCCCTCCGCTTCATCAGTCATTGCTTGAGTGGAAAGTGGCTGGACTTTCAAAACTTCGTCTTCACCTATAATCAGGCGGCACCACTGTGTGTTTATTCCGGTTTTCCTGCCATGAATAACCACGAATCGAAAACCGGAATAGACACACAGTGACGCCGCCTGATTATAAGTGAAGACGAAGTTTTGAAAGTGCAGCCACTTTCCATTCAAGCATAAATTAATGAAGCAGAGAGCCCTCCAGCGAACAGGAGCTTATGCCAATAATGAAGCAAATAAGTAAGGTCTTTAATGTTTGAGATTAATGCCTCGTTTTTAACTAGTTTAAATTTATTAATAGTTTTAATTATTAACTAGTTTAAATTTATTAATATTTATTAATAACAATTAATGTATTTTTTTAAATATATTTTCTTTATTAAGTAGTTATTATTAAATTTTTAATTATTTGTAGTTTTTTTTTTTTTTTTTGGTAATTATAAAGTAATTTGTTACTGTTAAACCTTGAAAATCAATAATTGCCTTAATTCCAGATTTTAAAAGTTTTGTGAAAATTGATTATTTTTTTTATAATATAAAAAACACGCCACATATTATTCTTAAAAGCAAATTATGATTAAATTGACAAATTAAATAATAAGATTGGAGAAATGCACTCTGGAATTTTATTAAAATGTGTATATATCTGATTCTACTAAATAATTCTTGTTTTATAAACAGGTTATTTATTTACCTACCGTAAAATTTCAATAGTTAACCCCCCATCGCCACCGCCCACCCAACTATGCCTTCATCTGTGATTTTCAGATGTTTTCCTGTTTCTAGAATTTTCCGTTCTCTTGGATGTTACAATCTGAAGTTTTTCCTAAATTTTCAGCTTTTTAAAACTTTCCGATAATATCACACCTTCTAATTTTAACGATATTAGTTTCTAAAAGAAAGGGGGTTATAAGTGAAATTTTACGGTATTTGGATTTTAACTCAATGAATATTGAATTTTCCTAAGTTTTCATAGTCAGGAACTTCATAACCATTAAATTAGTTCTTGTTTCCAAAAATTAATTTTTTAAAATCTATTTATTGTTTTATTTTATTTTATTTTATTTTTTTAATGAAAAAAGAACAAATTTAACAGTTGTGAATACATTAGTTTAACAAATTTATATAAATATTATAAGTCACTGTTGCACTAACTATAAGCATTTTGGTGATTTACAGGGACACAACGAAATATCCTTTATCATAATGATCTTTGGGCTCAAAGTTCAGTAGCGTTAAATTAAACATCGAGTAATATATGGAGAAAAATACTCAAACATCCTATCATAATTTCCTCTTTTTTGTTTTTTTAACAACTCCTCTGACCTTACTTTATCTACAAAACCGTTAATTATTCAATGTTCGGAAAGTCGAGTGGGGTCACTCCAGATTTTTTTTCTTTTATCATGATATATTGCTTTAAAAATGAAGTTAACTTAAACATTCAAAAGAAAAAAAAAAAAGAAAAAGAAAAAACTTGAATATGTGTAATTCTAAAAACAGTATGTATTTAAAGATGTTTTTTATTATCAGAAAGTGTAGGTTTTCTTCATATACTATTAAGCGAGCAATATTTGTATATATATATATATGTATTTCACTGTTCTCGAAAACGGTAGTTCGGACAGTCACGTGATTTAACACAAAGGTGCCCTCCGAAGGGTCATTATGCCAATTGAAGTCAGATTTTCGAATTTTTGATTAGTTTTCTTTTAATTAATAAAAATATGAAAATGAAACTTCCCATTTCTATAATGACGCAGAATGGAGAATATTAAGATTTGATGGGTTTATTTGATATAATTGATTTGAGTGAATTTTACATTGAACTATAGATAGGTTATGAGGAATTACAAAATATTTGATTGGTTTATTTGACTTTCATTGATTTGAGTGTATTTTACGTTGAACTAGAGCTACGTTATGAGGAACTACGAAAGATTTGATTTGTTTATTTAATTTTGATTGATTTGAGTGTATTTTACGTTGAACTAGAGCTACGTTATGAGGAATTACGAGAGATTTGATTGGTTTATTTGATTTTCATTGAGTTGAGGGTATTTTACATTGAGCTAGAGCTACGTTTTGAGGAATTAAGAGAGATTTGATTGGTTTATTTGATTTTCATTGATTTGAGTGCATTTTACGTTGAACTAGAGCTACGTTATGACGAGAGATTTGGTTGTTTTATTTGATTTTCATTGATATTGGTGTATTTTACATTGAACTGTAACTACGTTATGAAAAATTACAAGAGATTTGATTGGTTTATTTGATTTTCATTGAGTTGTGGGTATTTTACATTGACCTAGAGCTACGTTTTGAGGAATTAAGAGAGATTTGATTGGTTTATTTGATTTTCATTGATTTGAGTGCATTTTACGTTGAATTAGAGCAACGTTATGAGGAATTACGAGATATTTGATTGGTTTATTTGATTTTCATTGATTTGAGGTAGGGGTGTCCAGTGACATTTTTTTTTTGGTTTTAACATGCTTGACAGTGATTGCTGCGAAAACGAGTTTCGTGCGTTTTCAGATTTATGCACAGCTAGGTTGGGGTGCCCAGTGATGTTTTTTTTTTTTTTCCTTTTTTTTTTTTTTTTTAACATGCGTGATAGTGATAGCCGCGGAACCTAATTTCGTGCGTTTTTAGATTCATGTACAGCGAGTAGGGGTGTACAGTGATGTTTTTTGGTTTTAACATGCGTGATAGTGATTGCCGCGGAACCGAGTTTCGTGTGTTCTGAGATTCATTCACAGCGAGGTAGGGGTATCCAGTGATGTTTTTTGGTTTTAACATGCGTGATACTGATTAAACGTGATACTACTAAAAAAAAAAAAAAAAAAAAAAAAAGGATATATGTTATTCAAGATCACTATGGAATGCTTCCTATTTAAGATGGCTTTAATAAGTCCTGCACAACTAGTTTGTGTACAGGGATTCCCCTCCCCCACCCCCCAAAAAATCATTGCTTTGAAATTTAGACAGACATTTTTATAAATCACATTTAAATAACTTTATGCTATAAAAATCATAAAAAATTGACATTTATTGTTAACCCTACAAGGCACCCAGTTCCATATGTGGAACACCGACTTTAATCGTTCCCCTAGCTATAAAACTATTAGTAGCGACATCTCTTGACATCTTGATAGAAGCTACTGATATTTAGCAATGTAGCAATACGAATCTTTACCCAAAGATGTCGTTCGTGTTTTTGTTATAGTGCACTCAGTGTGAAATTTGAATGAAAGTGATACGTTAGTCGTTTGTCTCAATTCAAAAATGAAAAAAGAATAGTTATTAAACAGTTTTGACTCGGAAAAAAAAAATACTGTGTGTTATAACGAAGTGTATATTTTGCAGAGGTAAGGTTTTTTTTTATATCACAATAGTAAACGTATTAGTAAATCATATTTTTATGTATGTTCCACATACGGTACGTTGAGTTAAAAAGCTGATTTTTCCGTAAAATATGATTTTATTTTTATAAGTTTTCCCTATCTTCTGATCACTAATTACAACCTGTATATTTTTGTCGCGCACTAAAAAAAATTGAGCCTTGTAGGTTTAATATGCTAAAATGATGTTTTTTATGGAATATGATATGATATGGTTAACCTTCAGATTTATAGGGCTACGCTAAAATATTCAGATATATGAAGGGCTACAATTAGAATCTCAGGGCTACATTTCCTTTTGCGTTAAGCATTTTTAACACTTTCGAACTATGTTTAAGATTGATTATGAATACAATTAGTCTATTTGTATGCCCTTCAGTCCTTCTGTCTGTCCGTACTGTGACAACGGAGGCAAAGAACCTTGAAAGTTATACAACAAGTACGCACTCTCAGAAATGGATACTCAAATTTCACGAAAATATCTTCATTTTTGACTAAAGTGTTTCTAGGGATATGTTCCGAGCTAACATTTCGTCAAATTCAGAAAATTACTTTCGTCACTTGTTTGAACATACGAATTTCGTCAAAAGTAAAAATACATTTTTTTTCATCCTAGTTTCGTGATACAGAATAAAATACAAATTATAGAATTATAAAATTACCTGCAAGTTCATTGCTTTAGGCATTAAGTCCTAATTATATTTAATGAGAATATAAATAAAACACAGCAAACAAATAAAAATCATTTGGACATTTATTTGACAGCTTTGAGACCTATAGTTACACTGATTTTTGTCTCAATTCATCCATATTTTTAGAGAAATCCACAGAAACGAGCGCGCACAATATTTTGTAGACTAGAACATCACAAACATCCATGCCCGCACCGGGATTCGAAACCGAGACCTAGGAATCCAGAAGGCAGCGCCCTACCGAACGAACCACCAGGCCGGCAAATAAAAGTCCTTGTAACGCAAAGTCGAAACAACACAGGAAAAAAACCAATATGGCGGTAATGAAAAGTTAGCACTTGCTATTGTGAGTAAACAGCATCGTCAAATATTTGAGAGTTCACGTTTCCTCAAAAATCACGTGATCGCTTGACGAAATGGTTGTCAAAAACAACGAAATTAAGTCCGAGGATGTCTGAATCGTAAAAATTGAGTATATTATTTCAGAGAGTGCGTACAGTTGGAAAGTGTTAATAATCAACGCACACCGTATGATTTTTCGTTCTTATTATTTATTAACTAGCAAACTCGCGCAAAATTTTTGCACTTTATTTCTTTTCTTATTTACCTTTGGAATTTTAAACTCATAAATATTATACCAATTTCACCACCTAATTAAATATTTAATTTACCACAAGCCAAATTATTATTCGAACCAAATTACCATTGCACAATAGTGAAACCAAAAACATTCAAAGAAAGGTTTCCAAATAAAATTCATGGTTCACAACCCAGTTTTCATACTTCTGAGTTCTGCAGGCAGTACGGTTTTAGTAAATGACCCCCATGGTGCCTTTTAAATTTTTATCGCCAGGAGTGCGATGACCTTTTTTTTTTCTTTTTTTTTGGTCTTTTTTGTCTTTTTTTTTAATTCCTGTTTTGATTATACTTTTTATGATTGTGTTTTTTAGTCAATTTATGATAATAATTCATAGTTTGTATATATCTTTAAAAGATTGCTAGTTTGATTGGTTGTGTTTTACGTCGCACTAGTGCTGCGCAGATGGGCAATTGCCAACGGTCTGGGACACACCCCTAGAGGTGATCCGTAGACATGCCATCACAATTTTGATCCTCCACGGAAGGCATGGCTCTCCCGCTTCGGTGACCCCCAGAGGTATAATTTTTGATGGGAACATGGAGCACATTGCTGCCACGACAGATTTTACGGGCACCAGCCACCATTAGTGTACACGACGGTCTTTGGCCGGCTCGAGTACCGAATCCGCAATCTTCCAATTACGCGGCCGGTGCTCTACCGACTGGGCTACCGCGGCCCCATTGCTAGTTTAAAATGACGCTTGCAAAGATTCTGAAGGAACTTTCAAAAATACATTTTCCCATAAAATAATGTCATTATACAAATGTGTGTTAATTCATTGAGCTAAGTCCGCGTTCGTAAATATTGTTCATTTTTAAATATTATTTTTAATCCTTGCGTATTTTAAGAATTTCACCACTATCGTATCGTTTCGACAAAAAAATAATTGTAACTGGCCCACGTTAGAGAAATATTATATAGATATGTTTTCAATTCAAACATTCGCAAACAAAAATTTTCAATTGTAAAAGTAAATAAATATTTTTTTTTTTACGATTTTTTAAGAATAATAAAGCATTCGATAGATATAACTAAATAAATATGACATTTTCAGCTATCTCTTCAAATTCTGTTTATTCTAAAAAATGTGTATTTCTTAAATAAATAAATAAATAAATAAAAATAAGAAAATAATAATATAATGCACATTTTGTCACAGAATATATGAATCCATGTAGCAAGGAATTCATATTATTTTTCTTAAGCACAATAAAAATAGATATTGTCTGCATTTTTTAAAATATCCGTGATAAATTCTTTTTAAAATTTCTAAGGACACACTTCAAATATAAGTAAAACATTTTAGCTGTTTTCTATGGGATATTAGGTAATTTTTATCTTCTAAAAAATTTATCTGTCTGTGGAAATTCAGTTTTAGAAATGAACTTTGACTTTATCTACAGACTATAGAAATATTTCTGTTTTCATATTTTCATAAATTGCCCAGATAAAGCACATATAAAAATTATTTATAACAGAAAATTTCAGGATAGATAACCATCATATAACTTTTAATAGCGAATTTTTCAAAAGGCTGGTTTTAACAAAATTTAATTACGGTTGATTGGTTGGTTGGGTTTTACATCACTCTAGTGCTGCGCAGTGAAATTTAATTATGTTTTTGAACATGAAATATCTAGTACAAGAAATAAAAGTTCTAGAACAATTCAAAAGAAAATTATTGAATATAAATTTTCTCAACAAATGGTATCAATATATGAAACTTGAATAGTATATATTGTTGTAAATAAATTAAAATTTTCTACATTTTTCAAAATGTCTGAAATTATTAATTTTTTAATTTCAAATTTATTGAATGCTTTTTAAATGTAATGAAAATACTTATTCGGCTAACTTCAATGGATATTTAAGTAATTTTTATCTTTTAAAAGCTTGATATTTTTGTCGAAATCACTTTTAGGAATGGAAATTAATTTTAACAGCAAATTATAGAAATTACTTATATCGATATTCGCGCAAATTGGTTAGCTGACCCAAATGAAATAGTTGCTCATTCGTAGTAACTGATCATAGACCTATTATAAGAGCATACATATAGCAATAATATATAGATTTATCATTGGGGAGAAAAAAGTGATTCCTTTTCACTTGGGAAAAGACGGCGAATTCACCAAAATATCGCCGTCTTTCCCCAAGTGAATACACACGAGAATACACACGAATATTTTAGCAAATAAAATTTATGAATAATTTATTTACTAAAGGTGAATGAAAAACTCAGATACTGTTTCAAATTCATTTTTCTTTTTTTCAATACCACTTAATTGATGATTCCAGAGCTTTTTTTCGGCATCAAAAACTTTTGCACGATAACACGGGGATGATAGATCTATATATATTACAGTCAGTAACAAAAGTCTCCGAACACTAGGAATAATTCCTATATAATAAAAGTACACTTAATACAGTTTTGTTAAATAAATCCTTGTCGAATCCTGCCTTTAGACTGACTAAGAACAGGATTCGACTATAGATATAGTAATAAGACATAGACTGATCAGCGAGAGGGAAAAAGTGATACCTTATTTATCGGGAAAAATCACTCTAATGGCTGCCTTTCCCCGAGTAAATCACACACAGGAATTCACACGGATAATTTAGTAAATAAAATTTATGAATAATTTATTTACTAAAGGGGAATGAAAAACTCTAGATATAGTTTCAAATTCATTTTTTATTCTTTTTTTCAATACTCTCTAATGGTTGATTTTAGAACTTTTTTTCGGCATCAAAAATTTTTGCTCGATAACTTGTGGATGATAGATCTATATATATTACTATATCTATGGATTCGACAAGGATTTATTTAACAAAACTGTATTAAGTGTACTTTTTTTACATAGGAATTTTTGCTAGTGTTCGGAGACTTGTTACCGACTGTACTATATCTATCAAAGTTTCCATGGCCGCGCCTTTTTTCAAGGACTTTTTCACCAGAATAATCTTCAGATAAATTTATTCTTAAATATACAGTGTACGTTTAATAAGAAATTTATTTTTAGATAATACTGGTGGGAAAAGTCCTTGAACCCTGTCTATGTATAAGAGTGGACGGGACAATGACAACCTTTTTTAGTGGCAAAGATAACTCCTTAGAAGGTCATGTGACTGTTGATCTACAGGAAGTCAAACTGGCCAATATTGAAATTTATTCGCAGTGCTCTAAACTCTGCTTTTTATTAATCAGACGATATTTTTCCTTTTTCTTTGAAAGTTCTTTTTAAAATTTTTATTTCACTTTAATAGTTAGATTGTTTTGAATTTTAAAAGAATTTTATAGCAAGAAATATTTATTAGATGCACTTTAGAAGCACTAGAAGTTATGTAAAACAAGAATTTTATTTCACAGGTAAGATTCTTTTTAATATTTTATTATTTCGTTCTTTTTAAGTAATTATTTTTATAAAATGTTTATAATTGCTATACTTAATTCTCTAAATTGAATTTGTTTAAATATATTATACCTTATATTATATGATTTCAAAAATGTCCATGATTATTTATGAGAGTTAAAACGAGTATAGACAAACCGAAGTTATAAACACTTTTGAACTTTGTTGGAAAGTGTTAATAACAAGGTAAAAATAAATTTCTGCTGCTGTTTCGTTTTACACAAGTTTTTCTTGCTGTATCTATTAGTAATAATAGTAATTATAATATTTATATTCAGAACAAAAAATCGCCAATAACGCAATAAATGCTAAAAAAGGTAACCTTTTTCAACAGTAACGTGGTTTCATCTTTGCACATTTTCTTATATTCCTTTAATAATGGAATGCTCCGTCCACTCTTATAATAGGTCTATGCAACTGATTTTAAAAAATAAATATTAAGTAAAAACCCCATTTTAACTTTGAAAAAATAAAGGGGGGTGGTGTCTTTACTTACACAGTTGCCATAGCCATTTTAATTCACCGCCAATATGACAATAAAAATTTAAAAGACGCCAAGGGACTACTTCTATGCTAAAGTTATATCAAAGATGTTTTAAGAAAGGAATATAGTAACTGAGGCTAAGGAATCAAACACAGTTTCTGTACACCTTTATATGGAGGGATAAATTAAAATAAATTCTGTTGTTCTAAATTAAATTCCGTTTTGGGTGGAATTTTATATCAATATTTAAGAAACAAAAATAGATTTAGTGTTTTTATATTTTTAAATTTTCGGTTATTCTTTAATCGGTAGGTAGTAACGCTGCTACTTTAAAATTTCACAGACAATGTTTCAGAAAAGCAAAATGCGAAATTTGCTTTAACATTCTTAGTAAGCACGAGTGCATAGTTGCTGCTTTAATAATGCACTCTGCCTAGCTTTTTCTTTTTTTTTTTTATTATTTGATGAAGGAACGTGCTATTATTTTGATCTGAAGCAACTATTGTGAGTTTTTTTTTTTTTTTTTTTTTTTTTTTTTGTAATTAATTGTGAGTATTTACTAATAGCTAAGTTAGCTATAAACTAAAGTATTTGAAAAGGCACCATAAAACAGAAAAAGAAAAAGAAAAAGAAAAAGGAAAGGAAAGAAAATGGGAAAAAAAAAAAAAAAATCGCAACAATTGTTTCGGGTCAAAATGGCACGACTTTTCATCTGGCGATCAAAGAAGTCAAGAGGGCTGCAATAGAAACTGTAAGTCATAAAACCGTTTTGTATATTATTTAAGTAAGTTAACCAAAAGTCAACATGAATAATATACAAAACCCGAAATATATATTTTCCTAGTAATATAAAGAATATACTTTCTACATTTTTTAAAATGTCCGAAATTATTAATATTTAATAATATTTCGTTAATTTTATTATATCAATTTATTTTAATTTAATATTAATTTAATATTATTTAATAATATTTCTTATACTTATATTTACTTTTGGTTTAATTTGTTTTCGCTAACCATTGAAAACGGTTTTGTGCACTGTTGCTTTGTTTGCAGTACTCGTGCCTACTTTACTCACCTGGCAACGGTTATGTTTTATTTCGATTTGAAACAATTATTGCGAGTTTTTATTTTATTATTATTTTTTTTTTTACTTTCTTCAATATCCAATAGAAGAAAATATTGAACTCGTAAAAATTTTCGACCTTAGGTTTTTGAACAATTTACATGTTTTAAGAGGTCTAGAACAAGGTTTGATCATTTTTAGAAAATATCCGTCTCTCTCTCTCTCTCTCTCTCTCTCTCTCTCTCTCTCAGTGTGCGATACAATTTTGTGGCAACTGTATCTCAGGAAAGACTGCAGAAAATTTCATAAAATTTGATATGTAAATTTTAATCACATTAAAAACTGAGACAGGCAATATACACTAAAAATATACAATTTAAAACATTAAAAACACAAAACATAAATTTAAACGTTTCGAGCCTTTTACAGGCTCCTCATCAGTAAAAAACTTCAAATGTAAATGTTGAGAAGAACAATACACTTTCATTAAGTGAGTACAACGTATTCATCGGGAACTGCGCATGCCTCATTAAGTGGTGAAAAATGTTGATTTGTGTACCAGCCCTCCAGGAAAATTGTTGAATGATAATTTAAACAGTTAGATATGATTATTTTAGTGTTGTTAAAATCACGTAAATGGTCAGTTTTTTGTGTTTTTAATGTTTTAAATTGTTTATTTTTAGTTTATATTGTCTGTCTCAGTTTTTAATGTGATTAAAATGTAATTTAACTACGAGACGTAATGATTTTTAAATATTTTAATTTGGTATGTAGTTGTTCCTTGACATAAATTGGTGCCTATCAACTTTTGGTAAAAATCGTCCTACTTTTTCTAAATTTTTAACATGGCGGTATAGGACAATATTTCGTGTAAATGTACATACAAAGAATTATTTTTTAATAATCATTATGAAATTAAAAAGAATTATTTATAATTGTGATAGTCAACTTGAAAAATAACTTTTGTATATGCAGAAGCGACGCTTCCTCACCCCCTGGGAGAAGTCCCTCCCCCCTCATGATGGGGCGAAGTTTTATTATGGATATCTTTCAAAAGTGCTCGTCAATACCTCTAAAACGAATGGTTGAACCATCGATCTGCAATAATTAAAAATAAAGTTGAAGGTGTCATATCACTGTAAAAAATATGTCCTGTTTGCTGCCAGAAATTCTGTGTAAATTGAGAAAATACGCGTAATTTACGAAGACATTACGTTGTCAGAACGTATTTTCTCAAATTACAGAGAATTTCTGGTAGCAAATAGATTTTTTACGGTGTAGCGAATAAAAATTAACTTTCTTTGGATATTTAGTGGTATACTACTTCTCTAGGATGGAAATTGTCTTCATTCATAATGGAAGATTATTTTTATGAATAATAATTTTAATGAATTATTTTTGCTGAGTGAATTTATATAGGAACATATAGAAGAAAGTTATGTGGTGGCTACAACATACTAATTTTCATTTTCATTGTACAGTGTTTATTCAAAGTTTTCAACTTACTATTTTTTAACGCCAGTTTTTCAGTGCATTTTTATTGTTTACGACGCTATTTATTTATTAAATAAATTTTCATTTGAATTTAATCAGGTTAAGAAATAGATGCTGCAAACAAGAAATTTCTCAGAAATTAAAAATGTTAATTTTTCTCTTTTTACGTATTTACGATCAGCTACGTGTCTAATTTTTTACTTCCATTACCCGATTACCGTAGGTATCGGAAGTATTGTATTCGGTCCAAAAATTCGATATCGAGTTTTCACCTGATTAACATGTTTTAAGGTATCAAAAAGGGATTTTTGGCAATTGGTCACTATGTGTGTAAGTTTGTGGAGAATCTTCTGTCTATCATATCTCCAAAACTAATAAAGATAGAATGACGAAACTTCAGAATTGAATCTGGTCTGGTATACAAATTATTTTTTTTTAACTCTTTGGTGAATATTGGAAAACCGGAAGTGACACATATAAAACAGGAAGCTGGACAGTAAATCCGTATCTCAAAATTGGCTCTAACAATTTTCTTCAAAGTTGCTATATAAACATCCTATTAGAGGTTCATTCATATTTAATAGTTGGTTAGTTCATGAAAATTGATAGGCACCCTGTAAAAGTAGGCCAGTTTGAGGTTTTTTTAAAAACAGCTATACGGATTTTTTTTTTCGAACTCGCCTTATTAATTCGCTTTCAGATATCCTTTCATCTGTAGATATTGTTTTCCGGTCAATAATTGAGTTGCCAGGTTTTGGTGTAAGTCGGTATCTCAAAAACGGCTCGAACGATTTTTGGGAAAATTGCTATATGAACCCTTTTTCAGATGTTCTTTAGCATGTATTATGTGGTCATTAGTTTTAAATCTCTTAAATAGGTGTTTCAAGAAAAACGCTCTACCGACTTTTTCTGAAAAACTCGCTTAAATTCTGTTTTATATGACTTATTTACACATGTATAAGTTTTCATTTAGAGGAAACTTGTTAGATGTCTAAATTTTTAGGTGAGTTTTTTATCTTCTAACCACCATTCCCTCCAAAAAGTGCATACCATACTAGCAATAGTGGGTAATGTAAGTCGTTTGGTTCTTACACACAAGATTTTTCTTTTTAATTAGTTAAGAATTTTCGAATGAAAATACAAGAGTTGATACAAGCGTTGTTTGAAGTGCCCTCGGCTGACATCATTGTACAGTTTACAATGATGTAAAAACGATTCTTAGACGACTCTGGAGAATCTCATAGCGGGGATTGTCGTCACTGTGGTAGATATGAAAAACACGCATGGCATCTTCGAGTAAGGAATTCGTTTTAGATTGTGCAATGAATCAAGAGGCACAATGTCCAACAACTTTTGTAATAATTAATCAAATAAATATTTTTTGTAATTATCATTATACTTTTGTCGTTACAGTCTGACGTCGAAATCTGCATGCGTTTTTCGCGATTTTTACTGTTTCAACATGGTTTGCGACTCCGTGTTCTATGGCAGCAGTTCTCAACTTTGAGGGGGGGGGGAGGAGAATTTCAAGGGAGGCATGAGTAAAAAAAAAAAAAAAAAAAAAAAAAGCAAAAGTAACTGTAATTTACTCAGTTTTACGGGTCACAATGTAACGTATTTTTGACATTATCGTATTTTTGTTTGTACGTCACAGTTAGAATCTAATAGCCAAAAACTTGTCAATGGCAAACAGTGCCCCACTCATTAATGTTGTGAAAATGGCTGGTGTTTCATGTCAACCACATATAGATCCACGATTACCTCAAATATATTTTATATGTATTTAATTCTTTGATTTCATATATTCTAATAAAAATATGTTCCACATTAAGATATATACAGTAATATTAAATTTTGTGGATGAAATTATCTATATTTCCCTTTAATAACCAGCTTCAGTTTCAGATGATGAAGGCGGTAGGGAATGCAGAAACTCACATCAGTCTTCAAAGGGGGAAATAGATCCCGAAAGGTTGAGAACCTCTGTTTTATGGCAAGTTTTCGCCTTCTTGGATCCTTCTATCACACCTCTCAATTTGTCGGGCGTGTTTGGAACACCCTATGTATATTCCGGGTAATTGGAAATGTCTGAAAAAATTTAAAAACCGGTTCTGAAGACGAATATAAAATAATTCGCAGTACAGTGTGTGTCAGGAAAGCTGCGTGAAGGGGGTAGAGGGCGCTGTGTACGACAGTCGAAATAAGCTGGAAATGCGGGAATTTCTTTTTTATGATGTCAGATGATATCTTCTAGTTCTGCATTCGAGAAACGCTGCATGCTATATGAAATCACAACGGGAACTTTCGTCATTGCCGGCTTATTTCGATTGCTCTATATAGCGCCCTCTACCACCTCCAAACAGCATTTTCAGACACGCATTGTACTACGAATCATTTTATATTCGTCCCATCTAGTCCCATCTAGATCCCCTTTAAACTTTGGACAAACATTTTCCGATCCCTTTTTTTTTTTTTTACTGAACATTACACTTCCACATTTAAAAAAAAGGAAAAAATCAATAAAGAATTTAAGAAAATTTTCTTTCCATTTTTATTCATCAGTATGTTTAAAATTCATACATTTGCTGAAAACAAAATATTACTTCTAAAGTTTTCCCAGTTGAATACTTCATTGAAAATTCAGAAAGTATATCATGAGAGATTTAAACCGATGTTTTCTTTGGGTTCTTTATCAAATCTTTACGTTCTGAAATTTGCATATCTGTTAAAGTATATTTTTAGAAAAGAACGTAGATGTTATTGGCAGACGATGTGAATATTTCAAGCTTGTTATTTATCTTCTTTTCTTTAAATAAGCGAAATATAAATAGTTGCCATAAGCGCTTTCTAAAAATTCTCAAATTTGTTATAGATACCATGAATATACATACTTTAAAGATTTCGAATCAAAAGTCCCCCCCCCCCCTCAAGGAATCTCTTAATTCTTGATACATTGAAATCAGACTGGTTTCCCGAAATTTATTTTTTACTCTCTTTTATATATAAAAGAAGTAATCACACAGAACTGCGAAATTGAAGTTTTTGAAAAATACAAGACAAGTTTTCACTGATTTCTATGTCATTTGATTTTTTCGAAAAATCGATATCCATATTTTTTAGTTCCCCATCATACTATAGGTATGGGGAACTTAGGTAATCGTGAAAAATTTCGACCTCGGTTTTTTGACTTTTTTACACGTTTTCAGGTGTGAGGAATCCGAAAATGACAAAATTTATATAGTGTCCGTCTGTAGGGTATCTGTTAGTGTGTTAGTCCGTTAGTTTGTTAGTCTGTTTACACGATATCTCACGAACAAATGATCGCAGAGAGGTCAGACCAGCTTTAAAATATTACTTTCGATACTGGCAAGAACCCTATTCATTTACAACATTCGAATTAAAAAACGTGAGTTATTCGAAATTAACGATTTTCTTAACATGGCAGTGTAGGACAAAATTTCGCATAAACGTCAATTTTGAGAGATATTTTCATCGTAAAGATGTCAGACTACTTTTGAAATATTGTTTAAGATACTGGCATGAATATCACTGACTATGAAGTTTTCAATATAAAAATTTCGTAAAATATTAGAAATTTACGAATTTCTTAACATGGCAGAATGGAGCAAAATTTCACATAAACGTCAATCTTGAGGGATATTTTCATCGTAAAGATCAAACCACTTTCGAAATATTATTTAGGATACTGGCATGAATATCACAGACTATGATTTTTCCTATTTAAAAAATTCGTAAGTTATTTGGAATTTACGATCCTCTTAAAATAACAGAAGTATACAAAATTGAGAATAAACGACCATTTTCAGGATCATAAATATATCAGACAATTTCAAAATAACATTTCTGATACTTGTATGAACATGACTGATTACAAATATTCTAATAGAAAAATTTCGTAAGCTATTCGTTATTTAAGATTTTATCAACACAACAAAATTGAAAATTTTACGTATAAATATGCATTTTGAGGATTGTTGCATTGGAAATAGTAGCATGAAAAACTAAACTACGAAATTTACCCTAATAATATAAATTAATAGATTAGAATAAGATAAATATATCGAAGTGAACGGTGGATAGCCTATTAGGCGGGGATTTCATTCTGTCACTGTGTTAACCCTTTCGCTACCAGCGTCACATATATGTGACGATCCGATTTTCTTGCCTGAGCCCGGCGTCGCAAATATGTGACGGTGTTCATTATCAGTTTGTGATATTGTATCACATATATGTGACGACTGGGCTACCAAAGGAATTATCTATCTACAGCCCAGTATCACTTATGTGTGTCAGTTTGCAAAATTGCTAATTTCACTTAGTTAGAACGTTATAGATACATCCCAAAAAAATAAATGACAATTGGTATCACACTTAAATAATAAGACGTCTGGGCTGTGGTGGCAGTTTTTCTCCTGAGGCTCTGGTAGCGAAAGGGTTAAGCGTTTTTAAATTCATTTCTCTTAACATGATAACTCTATGTTAAGAGAATGTCCTGTTCTAGAAATTTATGAATATATATATATGATGGGGAACTAAGCAGAGTCCACCTATGCCAACTAGTTTTCTTGAACAATTCTGCATGTATTATCTGGCAACAGTGGTTTTTATCCATTTAAATCTATGGAAAATGATCAATTCTTGCCGGCCAGGTGGTTCGGTCGGTATTGCGCTGCCTTCCGAATCTAATGGTCCCAGGTTCGAATCCTGGAGCGGGCATGGATGTTTGTGATGTCTTATGTCTTCGAAAATATTGTACTTGTCTGTTTCTTGTAATAAAACTTGTAAACCCTTGTGGTGTGGATTTTTCGAGATATAAGCGGCCCTAGAGGCAAGCAATAAATCTCAGTACTCATCGAACCGAACCGAACCGAATCGATTCTTGGTGTAGCAGATTATTTTTTTCAACAGTCGATTTATTTTTTATATCTTTAAATGAATCAAAACCACCATTGCTAGATCAAGCTGCCTTTGGTCGAGAGAAAAATGAAAGGTTCCCTGCGGTACATTTTACATCAAATTATGATGCAGTTTCTAAAATAATATCACTAGCATAGTATTTTATTTGTTTTTATTAAGGTGACTTAGTACATAAAATAGACGACTAACCAGAGGAGAAAATATTATGTATGTGTTGAAAATCGAAGTAAAATTGAATTTAAAAAAAAAAAAAAAAAAACACGTGACGTGATGGAAATTTTTCGTTATACTTTTTGAAATCAGCACAAAAATACATAAAGTTCAGCTGTCAATTCCCTTGTACTTTTTACATCAAAGTCCCGTGTTACTAGATTCGTGAAAATTTTAGATTGATTTACACATTTTAAAATGTCTCAACGAGTTTTGATCATTTTTAGATGAGTGGATCTGCAGATCAGGAGCCTCAACGTACTATTTGCATCACACATTCTTCAACAGGTCATTTTTATTTATTCCTTATTATATATTGTATATATTGATTTGATTGACTTGCTATATAAACACATGAGTTCCTGAGGGTCCTTGCCGCCCCCCTCAACCGCCCACTGTATCTCTCTTTCCATACGCACGTACGCTAATTTCATTTTGTTGATTGCAAAGTAATGATGTTAAAATGCGTTTAAACGGAATTCACCCCATACGCGGTAATGTTAAGAATTTTGGCGTGTCCCTGTACACAGTTTATAAACAATATAGCCATAAAAATTATACAGCAATTTCTATTTAAAGCTTGAACGTGTGTGCCAATTTGCAAGTCAATCGAAGGACTTTTGCGGCCGCTATTGCGGTACATACAAATTCTTCCCATAGGCCGTAATGATAAGAAACACTTTGGCGTGTCCCTGTACACGAACGACAAATTGAATTCACACCTAACACTATACAGCTATTTCTGTTGAACTCATGAACATGTGTAACAAATTGCAAGTGAATAGCGTGATTTTTGCGGCCGCTATCGCGGTACATACAAATTCTTTCCATAAGCCGTAATGATAAGAAAAACTTTGGCGTGTCTCTGTACACGAACTACAAATGGAATACATACCGAAACCTATACAGCTGATGTCGCGTGGATCATGAACATGTGTACCAAATTTCAAGTCGATAGCGTACAGTCGGTAACAAAAGTGTTCGAACACTAGCAAAAATTCCTATGTAAAAAAAGTACCCTTCATACGGTTTTGTTAAATAAATCCTTATCGAATCCTGTTCTTAGTCAGTGTAAGAACATGATTCAATAAGGATTTATTTAACAAAACCGTAAGAAGTGTACTTTTTTTACATAGGAATTTTTGCTATTGTTCGGACACTTTTGTTACCGACTGTAATTTTTGCGGCCGCTATTGCGTGACAAACAGACGGAACCCAAAATGTTTTTGAGTCTCAACAGAGGGCCTTTACTGACGTTTCGGCAAAACTGTCTGTCTGCCGATCTATGTACAGTCAGTAACAAAAGTAACCGAACACTAGTGAAAATTCCTATGAAAAAAAAGTACACTTCATACGGTTTTGTTAAATAAATCCTTGTCGAATCCTGTTCTTAGTCAGTGTAAGAACACGATTCGATAAGGATTTATTTAACAAAACCGTATGAAGTGTACTTTTTTTACATAGGAAATTTTGTTAGTGTTCGGACACTTTTGTTACCGACTGTATCCATAATTTTGTGGACGTTGTCTCTCACGAACCAATGGACGAAATTCAGTTTATGTTTATATTTCATTTGACATTAGTTTAAGTTGGGGCTTATTAGCTTTTGGTGCATATCGCTCATCAGGTGAAACTCTCGCTCTGTTTCTTCAAAATAATATAGCGAAAATTCGTATAGAAAGAAATTTCGTATAAATGTATGTTCAATAATAATAAAAAAAATAGTTATAATAGTAATAGTGAACCAGGATCAAATGTTTGTATATGTAGGAGCTTTGCTGTCTCCTTATGGATGTCAAATTTCAACATGAGTTGTCAGAGAAAAGTTCTGAATATGCAGAATCTAGTTATCAATCTGAGAAAAGTCATAGATATTACTAATTAAGTCATTATTACTAATGAAACATAGATTGATAATCGAGGTGGGAAAAGTGATTCCTTTTTACTCGGGGAAATACTCTCTAATGGCTGTTTTTCCCCAAGTAAATATACACATAGGAATACACATGGATAATTTAGCAAATAAAATTTATGAATAATTTATGTACTAAAAGGGAATGGAAAACTGCAGATACAGTTTCAAGTTCATCTTTCTTTCTTTCTTTATCTTACTATCTTTCTTTTTTTATTACTATATCTAATAATTTAGTTAATATTTAAAGTCTTTTTATATACTAAAATTAACGTTCTTTTCCTGTGCCGCTGCTAACTATATTTAAAAGAATTTGGAAAATTCTATATTACTTACTTATATAAAATCTGAAAAAAATATCAAACTATAAAAAAAAGTATTTCATTGAAAATTGAAACAGTATTTAAAGCATAATAATAACAAAGTAACTGATTATAAAAATTATATTTTTCATAATTCAGTCAAGTATAATTTACTTTTTATGATAACTCATCCCCTTTCTTTTCCTATATTTATTAGAACTATTAAAATCCCTGTAATTTTTCGCCATTTTAAAAATTCATCAACATTCTATTCTATTACTATTGCCAAGTTTCATTCTCTCTAATGACTGATGCCAAAAAAGTTTTTTCGGCATCAGAAATCTTTGCTCGTTTACATGGGGTTGGTCGGGTTTTACATGGCACTAGTGCTGCGCAATGGGCAATGGACAATATCCGTTTTCTTGGGTTCGAGGCTAAATCATACCCAACATGTGACTTCTGATTCTCCATTTCCCTATGAATTTCCCTCTAAGATAAAAATATTTCCCTATAGAATGCAAACATTTCCCCATAAAACACAAATGTAAACATTATAATTCTGTATTTTTCCTTGTAGTAGTCACGTGTCGGGGGTTTAACACGTAACACGGATAAAGTCCATTGACGACGATCTGGGACTCATCCCTAGAGGTGATCCGGAGACATGCCTTCACAATTTTGATCCTCTATGGAAGGGATGGCTATCCCGCTTCGGTGACCCCCAGAGATATAATTTTGATGGGAACACGTTTACACGGGGATAATATATCTATAGAAATTACTATATCTATGAGAAAAGCACTCGTCATTAATTTTAAAGCAAAAAGTTGAATCATAGATTTTTTATAATATTAAACTAAGCTATTTTTTAACCAAGAAAGAAAATAAAAAGTATTTCTTCAAATACATCCTGTAAGGCACAAATTCGGCTTCCTTTTCACAATTAGTGATATACTTTAATGAGACAAACGTTTTCTGCACTAACAATAGGAAATAATTTTAATAAATAATTTGCACTTTAAGAATTAGTAATATAAAGGAAAATACAGGAAAATATAGAAGAAATTTTTGTGGCATGCTTTCACCAACATACTAGTTTAAAAAAGATTTTGAATGTTATCGGAAAAGAAAAGAAATGTCTGTAGTTTATCACTTTAAGTATTTGTCTAATTAAATTTAATGAAATATTGTTAGAGAGATAAAATTATGTAATCAAATGGAGTAACCTGATGTGCCCTTCATACTAATTTCTTTTATCCTGCATTATTAAGAGCTTGTTATCAAAGTTTAAGGTATAACATATGAAGTATTACTTAAAAAAAAAAAAAAAATCTGGAGTGACTCCAATCGACTCTCCGAACATTGAGTAATTAACACTTTTGTAGATAAAGTAAAGAAAAATTAGTTGTTAAACAAACAAAAGAGAGAAAACCATAATAGTGTGTTTGAGTATTTTTCTCCATATAGTACACGATCTTTTATATAACGCTACTGAACTTTGAACCCATAGATCATAATGATAAAGAATTATTCGTTGTGTCCCTGTAAAACCTATAAATGCTACATTCACTAAAATGCTTATAGTTAGTGTAACAGTGATTTATAATATTCATATAAAATTTCAGCTCAATTGAAGAAGGCGTTTAGACGCTATCGCACTTTTAAAAATTTGGTCCCGTAGGACATAATGATAAAGAATTTTTCCTGGTGTCCCTGTAAAAAAACTATCAGTGCTATATTCACCAAAGTCAATAGGGTTCGTACTACGGTGACTTACAATATACGTACCAACTTTCAGCTTATTCGAACAAAGTGTTTAGACGCTAGCATGTTCATTCACAGACATACACACACACATACATACATATATCTTCGCAAAAATAGTGAAGACGGACTCAGGGGACCTCGAAACGTATAGAAAAATCAAAATCTCAAATTCGGATTTTTGACATGATTACAATACTTTCTTCACTATAGTGTTCGCAAAGTAAAAAAAAGTTATTGAAACAGTTTTATTTGACATATATTTTTGTATGTGGAGGATTACAGTTCCCCACAAATCCTGTCTTAATATTGTAGTTAATTTTTACAAAATATTTAAAGCTGTTATTAAATTAAAATTTTATTTCAAAATTTGCAGATAATTTTCATTAACACCATCATTCTTCGAAACTTATTCGAATACTTTTGAGTAGCCTTATATATAGAGTAAAAATTTTATACGCATTGAATAATGTACTTATATTAAAGAAAATATATTACAACTATATTTAAAATGCATTTCGAGTCATATCCAAGCACAACTTTACCATATATGAATTCTTTGATTGGTCCTTTAAACGAAGAAAGTAAGCTATCTATAGCTTATTCTATATGAAATATGTGTTTATGCTCCTATATATACAAGATGTGTGTTCATTTTATTTCGTTTTGCAGTCGAAAAATATTGAACTATACCGACGAGAAATTTTTCCTCATACACTGACAAAAAAAAAAAATAAATAAATAAATAAAAATAAAAAAATAATAATATATATATATATATATATATACATATATATATATAAATAGTAGATAACGTAATAAAATCTAATCCTAAAATTTAGCAATTAATAGAACTAAAACAATAACAGCACACAAAAATATAGAACTGAATTTAACATAGAGGAAAGACAGACACAAAAAGTTGCGATATAGATTAAGAATCAATGAGTTACAATAATAACTTAAAATACTTACGCCGACCTGAATGATAATAAAAAAGGACCATTAAACTTATGACATAGAAAAAAAATAATTAACCACCAAATTAATTGGATATAAATGCTTATAATTAGAAGTATACTTATCAAGATATATACACCACCTTCATCTAGAATGAATAAGAGGTTATTTTCTAAATCCTTAAACTAGGAATATAGATTTCCGAGCTATGTGCATAAGGCACGCCAGTACACTGAATAGACGAAATGATCAAGAAATTATAGTCTACACATTTGTAAATGGTTAAAGAATATTCTGAATATTGTGAATCTTTTGTATGGCGAAAATTTCTCTCTTGATTTTCTAGAATTAGGTCATAAATCGAGATTATAGCTGCTGAAACCCGCCTCTTGTATTCGCATTTATTTGCAGTTTATTCAATAACTTTGCCCTTGAGAATATAGGCAAACGCTCTAGAATTCTAAAAGGGATTTCTAGAATTCGCTTTCAAAGGGAACTAGAATTTATAAAGATGACATGGAACTATTTTTTTCTAGAGCCACAATTTAGATTCTAGATGTCTGTTACAGAATTTTTTCTCAGTGTAGACGAAATGTATTTGAATAATAAAATAGCTAAAAATTTATCAGTGCATAAAGCGTAATTTCTGTAATTTTTTCAAGCCAATAAGAAATTAGCTCTTGAAGGAGTTTCCCAGAACAGTGGTAGAGCGTGTGATGAAAATTTAATACAACATCAGTGTATTTAATAAAACTTCATTTATTAATCAAATGTTATTTTTTTTCCAGTTTTCATATAGTATTGTATAATTGTATTAATGAATAGTGACAGTGTATTTTATGTTATTATTTTTCCTTGTTAAAATTACAAAATTTATGTTTCTCTTTGAATCATGTACTAATTACACAGGTCGACATGTAAAATTTTGATTTTATAATTTTGGATGATCTTTATGTTTTTTGGTGTGCTGAAACCGAAAATGAAGCCAGTTTTTCTCTACCACGTATAGATTTTTGCCAGTACAGGGTGCCTGCCTATACAATTTCTTCCATTAATCTTCCACCAATATAATTATATGGTAAGTTTTATAGTATGTTTCCATGATTAATTAATCAATTATATATACCTATTGTTGTAATTGTGAAGCACTTGTGCGACTGAAAACCATATCAACCAACCAACTAACCTATTGTTATGATGGTATATGTAAGAAATTGTGTCGGTTGTATTGACACAAATCTATACGAGATAGAGAAAAATGAGCAGCATTTTCGGTTTCAGCATATCAAGAAACCTAAAGATCAGCTGAAATCATCAAATCAAATTTTGTCAACTTCATTTTTGTACGCCTGTGTTATTATAGAAAAGGAAATAAAACTGTTTATGGATATTTTTACTTTTGGTTGTCGGGAATAATTTTCGATATATGTATGCAAGAAAATAGATGATAATCAGGTCATCTCTTTTCTTGCGTATTACAGTAACTGTAACATTATATGCAATGCCCCTGATGAAATATCGTACAATGTATCTTTCTTTTTTTTTGAGATATTTTCATTTCTTCCTGTGAGATGTTTGAAGAGGTTTTCATATATAGTAATAATAATAATAATTCATCATTAGAATGATCAAACACGAGGAAGGAAGACTTGAATTAATCAATAAACAATTACATGTGAAAGTGAAGCCTTATGCAAAGCAAAATATATTGAAAATTTAGAAGAATTGTTTCTGAGACATTATTAACTGAGGTCATATGTAAGAAATGTGAACGAAGTATAACAGAAAAAGAATTAAAACTAGAAGAAGGAGTAGAGGGCACTACGGCTGAATACGTGGGGAGTGAATTAAACCAGTTTGATGAGCATTAACCCGTTAGTAGTCGCTATGGACAGCGCCACCTATTGCAGATTGCGCACCTTTTATTTAACTGCCGCCAATAATTTTAAGAAGTGATGTGATGGACGTTTCTTAGATTTTATTCACGTTTTATGTGTATCAAATGCCACTTCTAAAAATTTTTGGTGGCTATTGAATAAAAAAATCTGGCAACACTGGAGGATGGGCGGCAAATCGACCAACTAGCGACTACTAACGGGTTAACTTTCCCCAAATCTTCTGCAAGACCATGATAGCAAAGATAAAAGTTAAAATATGAAGATAATAATTATACTATAAATAAATGAATAGAAAATAAGCAAGCGAAAATTAAAACTTAACAAGAAATGCTTGAAAAATTTAATTAATTAACATGGTAGTTAGTTATCCCCCCCCCCCCTCTCTCTCTATATATATATAAGAGGATTCTCCTTAAATGAGGGAGGAATTTTTTTGCTCTTTTTTTTTTAAATCCGATACGTATACCTCTAATTTTATGTATACCTCTAATCCTAATATAGATATAAGGATTTTCCCACCAATTCGGCACGTGTTAACATTATCCCGGAGAGCTGATATTTTGCTAAAAAGGGTTAAGGGTCATATAGAAAAAAAATTATAGGTATGCGTATCGGATTTCAAAAAAAGAAAAACAAAAATAAAAACCAAATATTACCATGTTTTTATTATTAACTTCGATTCTTGTTTGTGGGTTTGTGGGTTTGTGTGTTTGTCAGGGACAAATCTTGCAATCGATTTTTAACTAACTTCCCGACTAGCTAGATATTTGAAGTTTTCAGGACAGCTCACAACACGGTGACAATACATTTTTCTAATAATTTTAGTCAACTATTTCAAGTCCCGCTGCCTTCGGCAGCGCTTCTATGATTCGACAGAAAATTTATTTAACCAACTTCCCGACTAGCTAGACATTTGAAACTTTTAGAATAGTTCAGAACACGGTGAAAATGCATTTTCTTAAAACATTTAGCCAACTGTTTCGGGTTGCTGCTGCCTTCGGCAGCGTTATCAGTACAAAGCTTGCAATCGATTTTTCATTAACTTTCCGACTAGCTAGACATTTGAAACTTTTAGGACAGCTCACAACACGGGGACAATACATTTTTCTAATAATTTTAGTCAACTATTTCAGGTCCCGCTGCCTTCGGCAGCGCTTATATAATTCGACAGAACATTTATTTAACTAACTTCCCGACTAGCTAGACATTTAAAATTTTCAGAATAGTTCAGAACACGGTGAAAATGCATTTTTTTAATACCTTTAGCCAACTGTTTCGGGTTCCTGCTGTCTTCGGCAGCGTTATCAGTACAAAGCTTGCAATCGATTTTTCACTAACTTTCCGACTAGCTAGACATTTGAAACTTTTAGGACAGCTCACAACACGGTGACAATACATTTTTCTAATAATTTTTGTCAACTATTTCAGGTCCCGCTGTCTTCGGCAGCGCTTATATAATTCGACAGAACATTTATTTAACTAACTTCCCGACTAGCTAGACATGTAAAATTTTCAGAATAGTTCAGAACACGGTGAAAATGCATTTTTTTAATACCTTTAGCCAACTGTTTCAGGTTCCTGCTGCCTTCGGCAGCGTTATCAGTACAAAGCTTGCAATCGATTTTTCACTAACTTTCCGACTTGCTAGACATTTGAAACTTTTAGGACAGCTCACAACACGGTGACAATACATTTTTCTAATAATTTTAGTCAACTATTTCAGGTCCCGCTGTCTTCGGCAGCGCTTATATAATTCGACAGAACATTTATTTAACTAACTTCCCGACTAGCTAGACATTTAAAATTTTCAGAATAGTTCAGAACACGGTGAAAATGCATTTTTTAAATACCTTTACCCAACTGTCTTGGGTTCTGCTGCCTTCGGCAGCGTTAGTAGTACAAAGCTTGCAATCGATTTTTCACTAACTTCCCGACTAGCTAGATATTTGAAACTTTTTGGATAGCTCAGAACACGGTGGCAATATATTTTTTTAATACTTTTAGTCAACTGTTTCAGGTCCCTACTGCCATCGGCAGCGTTCATATGATTCAACAGAAAATTTATTAAACTAACTTCCCGAGTAGCTAGACATTTGAAACTTTCGGAACAGTTCAAAATACGGTGAAAATGCTTTTTAAAAATATTTTTATCCGATTGCTTCGGGACCCTGCTGCCTTTGGCAGCGTTTCCAGTACAAAGCTTGCAATCAACTTTTAACTAACTTCCCGGCTAGATAGCCATTTGAAACTTTTATAATAGCTTAAAAGACGATAGCAAGGAATTTTTTTTAATACTTTTATCCAATTGCTGGGGTTCCGGCTGCCTTCAGTAGCGTTTATATGATTCAACAGAAAATTAAAAAACATGGTTTATAAATTTTTTTTTATCTTATAATTATCTCCCTCATTTAAGGATCACCCTAATATATAGTATATGGCAACAGAGTAGTAGAATGCAGATATATACACATAGGTATGCTTATGTGTGATTCCAATTTATATACTCTATCCAATTTCAATGCTACTTACACAAAAGAAATATCGTTTCAATAAAAATGCAAATGCCAACACATAAAAACAACATAAATAATAATATCCAATTCGTGAAAATTCCATTTTATTGTATAGAATTTGAAATATCATCTGATCATGACATTTGCTTTCTTATACGTTTCTATGGGAACAGCTTGAATGGCATATTCGCCAGTAAACACATCACCAAACGCAAAAAGAAGGTTTTCTAACTTGTTCTTATTTTCCAAGAGATGAATGCAGAGATAGAAAAGAAAAAAGTAAAATATTTTTAACGACGGAATTCGTTCCTATTTTTCTTTCATGAGTTTTTGAAAATTTGTGAAATTTTTAGCAGATTCAAATTTAAGGAGATTTATGTTTACACAGCACATTTCTATTGGAAATATGCAAAGGAAAATTAAATATTACGCCTCTAAAAGTCATTAAACTATTATGAGATTACCTATTGCTAGATGGTGACAAATCGTCAACTGTAACCAGTTATCGCCAAAATCACTTACTTAGATGACAATTTTTTTGTTCAGATATTAAAAAAAGCCTGTTTTTTACAAATGTATTTTAATATTTATAAATATCTTAAAAAAAAAAAAAAAAAAAAAAAAAAAAATCCTTTGAATAATCGAAATCCACGTATTTAAATAAAACTTCTAACTGTAATTTTTTATGTTTACAGTTAAATTTGGTTATGATATCCTTAATTATATTGTCAATATATTTATATCATTCATATATTGATATATGAAGCGTTTCTAGGCTGCCATCTAGAGCAAACAACAGTTAACTTCATTTACTTTGCATGTCAATACACCATATGTCATGTTCTTTTATGTCAATCCTCCAAAGCGTTTCTATGCAGCTGTTTACAATAAACAACAGTTAACTTCATTTGCTTTGCATGTTAATACGGTCGTATGGCAACTCCTCTCATAGTCCAAGCGGCGGCTGCAAAAAATTGACTTGATAAGGTGTGAAGCTGATTTTTTTTCTATAGATAGAATTCATTGTTGCAATGAAAATCTGATAGGGTTGCCTCGTCAAAGCCGTCAAGTTTAAAAAAAACAACCTCACTTCCGGTCACAATTTAAACGATTTTCGAACCCCACAAGTGTGAAGATGAAACCGGTGCTAAAATGTAGAGATTTTGAGATATGCTCTTTAAAATGGCATAGGGTTGCCTGGTCATAGCCGTCAAGAAACAGAGGTTGCCACGAAAATAGGGGACGTATTTTACGATTTATTTACCCAAGTAAAAACTGATTTACACAAGTGTAAAGATGAAACCGGTGCTGAAATGTAGAGATTAATATGCTCTTTAAAATGGCATAAGGTTGCCTGGTCAAAACCGCCAAGACCTGGAGGTTGCCTCGAAAATAGGGGTCAAAATTAAACGATTTTCGAACCTCACAAGTGTAACGATGAAACCGGTGCTAAAATGCTGAGAATAATATATTTTTTAAAATGGCATAGGGTTGCCTGGTCAAAGCCGTCAAGAAACAGCGGTTGCCACGAAAAAGGGGGACCTATTTTACGATTTATTTACCCAAGTAAAAAATGATTTACCCAAGTGTAAAGATGAAACCAGTGCTAAAATGTAGAGAATAATATGGTCTTTAAAATGCATAGGGTTGCCTGGTCAAAACCGTCAAGAAAAGAGGTTGCCACGAAAAGTGTGTGCGTGTGTGTGTAGGGGGGGGCGAATTTTAGCGGTTTACTTACCCTAACATTTTTAAAAATGAAACCGTTTATAAAATATGGAGAATAATATTCTCTTTAGAGTATCATAGGGTTGTCAGGTGAAAATCTCGAAAAACAGTGGTTGCCTCGAAAAAAAAAAAAAAAAAAAAAAAAAGCGCTAATTTTGAAGGGTTTTTTATCCAATGTGAAAAAAAAATATATAAAGTATTTAAAAAAGAAAAAAGAAATAAATAAACTGTAATGAAACTGTTCTAAAATTTCCCATAAAAAGAACGAATTAATAGTAAAAATTAAAAATGTAGCATGCGGATACAAATAACAAAATACGCCCGCAAAAGTTAACAGAAATGAAGATAATAATGCCCAAGAAACTCATAATAAAAAATTCTGTTAGTATACAAAATAAGTAATTAAATAAAATGAAAAAAAAAAAACCTCTTATTTCAGATTTGGAGCAAGATTTACAAATTTCAATTTCATAAATTAATTCATGGTTGTTAAGAACTGCGAGAAATTTATCAATTTTTTTTTTTTAAATATTTTTCGCTTTATTTGTACCCATAATTAATTTGCAGAAGGTATTATTGATTATTTTTAATTAGATATTAAAAAATTAATTAAGAAATTTTTCTAAAATTGACAAATTTTTCATATAACAAAATCGGCACAACCCAAAATTTTCGTACAAAATTCCACAAAGCAGCCGCATACATTTCTTCAGTGAATTTATCTTCTCAATACTTTGACACAATTTGAATATTTTAAGTATTGAAAAATGGGGAAAAAACGAGCTCGTGAGCTGAAATTAGTTTTATACGGATTTGAAAAAGAATGGTCACGCATAATAATTTAATTTTCTTTATGCTTTAAAATCTCTTATATCATTAAACAAATAAAATAAACGAATATTGAAATTCGCTTCCTTTTCTAAGCTGACCGCTATACCTTGACAGGTTTGAAGCACAATCGTAAGCAAACGGAAAAGTGTTGTATGTTCTACATTTAGCTCGCAATTCCATCTTTTAAATATTAATCATTTCGTTCACCTTTTTTAAATAGTCTTCATGTGTGTTTCATTTTGTGTTAAACACCTTTAATATTCGTTAGCTTTTTGGAGACTGACCACTATTTCTTTACAAATTTTACCAAGCTAACATATGCCATTTCAAAATAACTCCTACGCTGTACATTCTGGAACCAGCTACACCTTTCAAATATTCATATAATTTCATCCTTATTCATTTTCTTTGTTAATACTATTCGTATTTTTTTACACTTCGTTAAGAAATCTTCAAAACTCGCCTATTTTTTTTTGTGGTTGACTGCTTTACTTGACAGATTTGACCTATTTTCGAGGCATCCTCTGGGTCTTGACGGTTTTGACCAGGCAAACTTATGCCATTTTAAAGAACATATTAATCTCTATATTTTAGCGCAGGTTTCATCTTTACAGTTGGGTAAATCACTTTTTACTTGGGTAAATAAATCGTAAAATACTTCCCCTATTTACGTGGCAACCTCTGTTTCTTGACGGTTTTCACCAGGCAACCCTATGCCATTTTAAAGAGCATATTAATACCTACAATTTAGCACCGATTTCATTTTTACACTTGTGGGGTTCGAAAATCGTTTAAATTTGACCCCTATTATCGAGGCAACCTCTGAAACTTGATGGTTTTGACCAGGCAACCCTATGCCATTTTAAAGAGCATATTAATCTCTATATTTTAGCACTGGTTTCATCTTTACACTTGGGTAAATCACTTTTTACTTGGGTAAATAAATCGCTAAATACGTCCCCTATTTTCGTGGCAACCTCTGTTTCTTGACGGCTTTGACCAGGCAACCCTATGCCATTTGAAAGAGCATAATAATCTCTACATTTTAGCACTGGTTTCATCTTCACACTTGTGGGGTTCGAAAATCGTTTAAATTTGACCCCTATTATCAAGGCAACCTCTGAAACTTGACGGTTTTGACCAGGCAACCCTATGCCATTTTAAAGAGCATATTAATCTCTACATTTTAGCACCGGTTTCATCTTCACACTTGCGGGGTTCGAAAATCGTCTAAATTGTGACCGGAAGTGAGGTTGTTTCTCTTAAACTTGACGGCTTTGACCAGGCAACCCTATCAGATTTTCATTGTAACAATGAATTCTATCTATAGAAAAAAAATCAGCTTCATACCTTATCAAGTCAATTTTTTGCAGCCGCCGCTTGGATTAAGACTACATAAGGTTCTAAATAAACTTTATTAATGAAATTTATCTGCCATTTTTAACAAAGTGGCGGATATCTTAAGTTAAGTGGGGCCACTTGAAATCAGGCTACCACTTGAAAATTTAAAATGACGATAACTTCCGAAATAATACTCCAAATCGAACCAAATTTGGACAGCGTCTTAATTTACGTTATGAATATCTTGGATGAGTTTCTTAACTAAGTTGCTCCAACATTTTGTTTTCAAGTGGAGACCGTATCCGCCATTTTTAATAAAGTGGCGGATATCTTAAGTTCAGCAGGGCAACTTGAAATCAGGCTACCACTTGAACATTTAAAATCCCGATAACTTCCGAAATAATACTCCAAATCGAACGAAATTTGGACAGTGTCTTAATTTACGTTATGCATATCTTGGATGAGTTTCTTAACCAAGTTGCTCCACCATTTTGTTTTCAAGTGGAGACAACTTAAAAATTTCAAATTCAAATTGTAAAAAGCGTATTCCGAATTTGTTTGAATTTTGACGTATACTTAGACTATATAAGTGTCTCAATGAAGTTTATCAATGAACTATGGATTTTTCTCGCCAAATGTCGCCAAAAAAGTCGCCAAGTTGAAAAGTCGCCAAATTTGGGGCCAAATCCATTACTTGCCATATTGGAGCTTTTTAATGCGTTTTTAAGGGAATATTAGGATATTTTAACGTTAAAACAAAAACTAGAAATGCAGAAAATTAACATTTAGTCAACTTACTAAGCCTCTTTGAAAGAATTTCTACAAAAAAAAAAAAAAAAAAAAAAAAAAAAAAAGAATTATTTTCAAATTTGCAACAATATTTTAGATTAATTAGTTCACTGAGCAACTTTCTCTGCTATTTTCATCCAAGTGGCAGCCACTTAATTTTTCAACACGATGACTTTTGAGATTCTGAATTAATTCGAACTATATTTGTACAGTAGTCTTATCTCACAAATACATTTAATATATTTGTCAACTTGGCCCACCATCTTGTTTCCAAGTGCCGGCCACTTGAAAATTTTAAATTCACATAAAAAGGTATTTATGAACCGATTTGCTTAAAACTCCACATGTAGATAGCCTACATAAATATTTCTACTAATTCGTTAAGAATTTGTACCCGCCATTTTGAACCAAAATGACGGCTACTTGATAAGGTAAAAGAAATAAACCTACCCTTCCGAATAAGCCGGAAGGACTTGTTTTCATTCCGAAAGTTTGCTTTTAAACGCTTCACGATGGCGGAACCAGAATCCGTTATTAAGTACCACGATATTACCAGCCAAGTTTATTATTCAGGCATATCTTTAATCGCTACCGAAGAATTGGATGGCTCTACCGTCGGAATAGGCTACGTGAACCATTCGTTCAGGATACAGTCTAGGAACGTAGAGTTAGATGAAAAGACATGTAATTTTGGCTTGAACCAAATCATGGGACCGCTATCGGAAAAAATACGGCTTATCAAAGACATTTTAAATGACAATTTTATCATTTTTGGTGAAGTATTCGGATGCAAGATCAAGAGAATACCCTATCACGATTTGGAGTCTGAATCCATATTCGGTATTAAGACGGTCTTTTTTCGGGCCTTTGATATCTACCAATTGGACTCGGACACGTTTATGAAGTACAGCGATGCCGTAAACATATTCCAGCGAGTGAATCTACCCTGCGTGCCGATCTTAGATTTAGATTACGAAACCATAGGCGATTTTTACGGAAAAGTAGAAATCTATCCCAGCGCTTATGCAGATTGTCCTTTGGAAGGATTCGTACTGAAGGCAGACGCTGAAGAATCTCCACGTTCTAGAAAATTTTTTAAGGTTAAGCGTAAACATTTCAACAAACAGGCTCTCAATAAGTACAAGATAAAAAATTATGTAAATTATAATATATATATATCTGCGTGCTCCAAAATTGGCCAAGACTTTGAAAAAAATCAAAGAAGAAATGATTAGCGACTCGCTAAGAGATATAATGTCAGTCTATGAGAAAGACGAGGGTTGTAGCTACGACTTGAACTCGATTCGTAAAGAGATAGAAAATGAGGTTGATAAGATTATAAAGAAATTTTATGGAAGATATCAAAGTTAGAATTTTCAAGGTCACATAAAAAAAAAAAGTCATATAAAGTTTTTTTTTTTTTTCGTTGGGTGGATGTGGCATCGTATCTATATATAAACGACACAGGCCTCGCTTCTATCATTGAAGCCTTATGCATCCTTCAGCATGTACAAAATGTGGGAACCGTTGGACGACGACTCAAAGGACGAAATGCAAAATTTGAAGCAGCAAATGTCTGACTTGCAATCCAAATTGGATACAGAAATCGCACTCTTAAAAACGAAGATTGAGAAATTTGACGTACTGCACACCAAACGACAACTTTTATCAGGAAGAAATTTACAGGCTCAGATTAGAGATAGGCGCTCAACAGAACAAATTTCTAGTGCAGATCCAGAAGCAGCAGATCCAGAACCAGAACCTACAGAACCTGTTGCTCTCCAGTAAGATTGTGGCTCAACAGAAGCCTATAGAATTGGGACACGCTGAATTACGATACCAACAGCAACAGCGCCTACAGCAACGGATTGACATTGCAAATTAAAATATAATAATGAGTAGATCTTCCTTGAACAGTTTAGTAAAGTCCGATAAATGTAAATGGTCAAAAGTCAAACTAAAAAATATAGCCTTGAAAAAAAAAAAAATCTAGTGACCTTGAAAAATTTTTTTTTTTTCCAACTTTAGTAATCCTATCTATATATAAGCATTCGCTTGGCTAGTTTTCGTGCAAACAACATCCTGTCTATCAGTCATTCAACATTAGACAATAGGTTATAAAACTTAACCATATCCTTTTTCTGAAGATATAACTTATGATTGTATTCATGGCCATCTTCTATAAAAACCCATGATCTCATCCTGATTTCATGACGTGCAACATCCTGTCATTCGTCAAATAATAGTCTATAAAAAACTTTATCTCATCCTGTTTTCATTTCATGAAACTGGCTTATGCAACGGCTTGGCCAAGGCCATATCGTATAAATAACTTTATCTCATCCTGTTTTCAAGGAAATGGCTTGGTCAAGGCCATATCATATAAATAACTTAATCTCAACCTGAAAAAGATTTTTTTTTTAAGGTCACATAGATTTTTTTTTTTCGTGGGTGTGTCTATCTATAAAACCTACATCAGTCTCCTATATAAACCCAACATCGATCTCTCATCCTCATAACACAATCATGTGGCTGAAAATCTGTTTCGATACCAAGCCTAGTCTCCTCGCTGCTGTCGCTACCAATGGATCAATTTATTTCATAGCCGTTGAAGTCGGGCAATTTCTAAACTACTCGCCGCCTTACAACTTTGCCTCTCGACATGCCCGCAAGGATCTGGCTACTCAAATCCCAAATGCAACTTTCTTGAAGATGAGTTCCAGATACGTGTTCGATTCCAATGATTTGATGACCTTGCTTATGAAGACGCACCGAATATCTCTCGAAGAGATCCATCGCATCCAGAAACTGTGGGTCGAGGGCAGGATAACCTCTTCGTATCCTAGAATTATACCATTCAGCAGAAAAGGGGCCTTCGAAATCACAGTCCGAAACGAAGGCGAGATGAATCTACAAGACTGGCTCAGAGGGTACTATGAATACGCCGCCCGTGCGGTCTATGATCAGTATACGCATCTGTACGCGCCCCCGTCTGTACAGTCGGTAACAAAAGTCGCCTAACACTAGCGAAAATTCCTATATAAAAAAAATACACTGAATACAGTTTTGTTAAATAAATCCTTGTCGAATCCTGTTTTTAGACTGATTAAGAACAGGATTCGACAAGGATTTATTTAACAAAACTGTATTAAGTGTACTTTTTTTATACAGGAATTTTTGCTAGTGTTTGGTGACTTTTGTTACCGACTGTAGAATCTAGGCACGAAGTTGGTTGGTTGGTTGGTTGGGTTTTACGTCGCATTAGGGCTGCGCAGATGGGCAATTGGCGACGGTCTGGGACACACCCCTAGAGGTGGTCCGGAGACATGCCATCGCAATTTTGATCCTCCACGGAAGGGAATAGGCACGAGAATACTGAAGAAGATAAGCCTGAGGACAAGTCTAAGAGCTTTTCAATGCGTGTGAGGGCTGAGGGTATATGGACTCTCAAATCTAGTAACGAGCTGCAAGACTTGACTGGTACGCTTAAAAGAAAATTTGAAGAAATTGAAAAAGACTACGAGGTCGAGGAAAAAGATAGAGTTTATGAGTTGAACGTCAGTCTGTCTCGTTCAGAAATTGTCTATTAGGTTAAAATTAAATTGAGCGACCCTGAAAAAAAAACTTGACCTTGAAAAAAATCTTTGAACACAACTTGTAGACAATAATAACCAATAATGGCTTAATGTATTTTTTTATACATTTAAATGCTAGTCGTCTACAAGATTACATTTTATCATGTGCCCGTCTTCCAGTCTCAAATTAAATTTCTTCAATATTGGCTTAATGTTTTCCATGTCTCTGTCTGGATTGGCTTAATGATTTTTTTATACATTTTTAATGATTTTTTTTAGACATTTAAATCGTCTCAGTCTTCCAGATTCAAAGTCTCAAATTAAACCCAAGCAATATTGGCTTACTACCGTCGCAAAAAAACGGGTCGAATGAGGCGTCAAAGACAGAAAAATCTGCCATGAGACGCCTCGTTCGACCCGTTCTTTGCCCTTATTTAGAGGATTAGCATAAGACTTCAGTAGGCTGTTCATCATAAATTTTTGAAATTTTCAATGTCAACGGTTCAGTGATCTTGGCTTCATATAAATTATGATCCTCATACTCGAGTTCAAAAAATCTCCTCACTTTCAGTTGGTAGTCAGCTAAGAAATCATCAAACCGAGTAGGAGATCTCTCCACATATTTAACAGGAATAGATTTCTTGAAGCTCAAAACCAGATAGGATGGGTATTTAACCTGGGCTGAACCGTCGAAAAGATAATTAAACAGCTCTTCATCCAAGTAATCTCTCAGATAATACTTTGCCTCGCTGACCGAGAACAGTTTTGTCCTGGCCAGCTCGGCAGGTAGTCTGACCTTCGGATCGATGACATCCCGGACTGTGAGGCCAGCGTTCTTTTCAACAAATTCCTCTAGATCCAGATGGTGTCCAGAGAAGAGAACAACATCGACAGCCCGGACGAAGAGAGTTCCATCAGTAGCCATGATGCATTTCATTGAAATTCCAAAATCATAATTTTTTATGGTGAGCAACATATTGATAGCAGAGAGAGAATAAATTCAAATAGCTAGCAGTAAGAAAGATCGACTAGCAATTGAAGAGCTCTCGCTGGGCACTCGTATTTATACTCGATCCGCTTCCTGAGCCGCTTATCAGACATCCTGTCCATATCCTGTCAACAGTTTTTGAAAAATCTTTTTATAGAGATAGATCTGATTATAATTAAATATTACAGGCTTGGCTTGGCCATTAGCCGTTCATCCGCTTCCTGAGCCGACATCCTGAGGAAAGGCTTGCATAATATCCTGTCAACAGTTCTTACGAAAAATCATTTTATAGAGATGAGGATCAGATTATAATTAAAAAATTTAAATATTATAGGCTTGGTCATTAGCCGTTCATTAATATAATGATTTAAATATTACGTGTCTAGCTTAGCCATTAAAAATTTAAATTTTGCATGTTTTGTTTAGCAGAATCCACTAAAAAAAATTAATTTTTACAAGTTTGGTTTAGCCTTGTATTTTAAACCCTTAAATTTAGAGTTTACCAAGATACATATTTATATTATATCCATTCAAAATCTTCAAGTACAAATCGGTACACATCCAATATTGGCTATATATCTGTCGCAAAAAAATGGGCAGAGCGAAGCCTCAAAGACAGAATAATCTGCCATGACAGGCTTCGCTCGACCCATTTTTTCGCACCTCGTCCTGATCTTAAGACGAGGATTTATACCAGTAAGGCTTGCCACCCACTAAGACCTTGATTCTTTTTGGAAAATAGTCCAATTCCAGTTCTCCGTACCTCTCTCCAAAGACATACGTATCGTTCAATATCGAATCCAGGTGTTTGTGCATCGATTGTTTGAGATCGCATAGGAAACTCTACATGGTGTTATTGGACGAGTTTATTGCCACGATCCGAATACGTATGGGCCTCCTCAGGTTGAAAGTGCATTCTATCGGAGATAGAATCTCGATAGGCCCCTTGAAGAGAGACTGGAATTCACCTGGATGCATATCCATCAGGATCTTGGCATCCTCAAGTCCAAAAATCTGAGTCTTGGCTAAGGACGGAGGCAGACTCAAGCCTTCGGGGACGATGTCAGTCACCACGAGATGGCAAAGATTCAAGACTCTGGCTGGATTTTCATAGCCCAGGAAATAGGCAACGTCTGAACCCTTGATGAAAATTTCATCTTCAGAAGACAGAAAGCATGTCAACCTCACATTGAGTTCATCAGCAAGAATTTCAAAAATCACATTGAGAACAGAGAGCACGACTAGCAAGCAGTGAGATCAAGCAGTCGGAATGAAATGGCTCGTCCAGCAGCCTGTATTTATACTAGCAGCGATTTCTATTTCTATCTGAATTCTATGTAAATTTGTTATCGACATCCCGTTACGCACGTCCGTTGCTATCGGAAGGTTAGCTAAGCTAATCTCATCCTGTTTAAGTGGCTTATGCAAGATCCTGCTCAAACGACAAACTCATTCTATAAATAACTTTATCTCGTCCTGTTTTTGAGGAAACGTTTTATATATTATCACAGAATTAGATACATCCTGCATCCTGCATCCTGATTTCTAAGTAAATCTTGTAGGTCGCGGATCGAATATAAATACGAGCTGCCTCTAAGAGCCTTCATCATTTTGACTTCTGTTACTTTCAATTACTAGTCATGCTTTTTACGATGGGACACCCACAGCTTAAAGCTAAAATCTTGTTTGTAGTCTCGGCCGATGGACTTTTGTTCGTGAGGGCAGTCGACGTGGCCAAGCTGATGGGAAAGACCTGTGCCTATGTTAGAAAAACCACCAAGCTCAAGGTGAAGGACCTCGTCTACAAGAGGTTCAGGCTACCCATTTCTTTGTCCAATACTTGGGTGTATCCTGTAGACCAGGTCAAGTTTCATCTCGGAGATGTGCTCTCTTCCATGGGATTTGAGGCCATGTTTAAATGAGCCAAAGTCCATATTCTATATCCTATCGTACCGACTGCCTGCATCCATAACGCAGTCAGAGTTCGAATCGTGAGGGAGTCAGAGGTCTTCGTGGACGAATTCATACATGATTTCGTGGAAAGAACCATGCTGTTCTTCGATGGAGACCACGATAACGACCCTCGCCTCCACGAAGATAGATTCGAGACAATCTCTTGGACAGACACCCCTCCGTCCAGAATCAAAATGTTCGTGGGCGATCGATCTCGATGGTACAAGCTGATGACCTAGAGATTCTGATGGAGGGGGCAAAAAGATGGGCCGAACGAAGCGTCTCACGGCAGATTTCTGTCTTTGACGCTTCGTTCGGCCCATTTTTTTGCGACTGTAGTAGGCGAATGTTGGATGCGTATGAATTGAGACTTTGAATCGATGCGATAGAACAGTTACATATTGATATTAGCCTGATGCTGGATAACATTTTTAAATCCAATCGGTTGCGATAGAAAATTCTCAAATACCAATATTGAAACGACTCCGATAAAAAAAACTAATGCCAATCGCTATGAAACGACTCCGATAGATAATGCTAATGCCTTTGAATCTGAGATAGAAAATTCTGCAATACCAATATTGGAACGACTCCGATAGATAATGCTAATGCCTTTGAATCTGAGATAGAAAATTCTACAATACCAATATTGGAACGACTCCGATAGAAAATTCTAGATTTACAATATTGTATAAAATTTTTAAATGGACAGGATCCAGACGCTAGATAAAATTTTTAAATGGGTAGGATTCAGACGCTAGATACAATTTTTGAATGGACAATGCTGGCGACAACCATTCTAAATGGACCAATATTGTATAAATTTGTTAACGATCCGATAAACAAATAAAATATTTAAATGTTATATTTAAAACCAAAAATTTTATTATTAAAATAAAATATTTAAATAAAATATTTAAAGTCAAAAAAATTATTATTCAAATCGGCAACTGAATCGAATTGCGAAAATTTCTGAAAGGGTGGAGTCGCTCGAAGAATTCCTCGACCGACTGTAATCTTTGTCTGGAACCACAATGTAAACACACTTTAGTCTTTTTGGCTTATTTTGAGAAACTACAAAAGTTATGATTATTCACCAAATCTATTAACCCAGAATAGAGATAATAGACGGCTGGTTGGGTTTTACGTCGCACTAGGGCTGCACAATGGGCAATTGGTGATGGTCTAGGCCACACTCCTAGACAGAGGTGATCCTGAGAGTAGAGATAATAGAAAAAATTTTCGTAGACACGCACTATGTCACTTCCTTTGGATTTCAACAACCAATCTTCTCTCTGAGTCAATTTGTGAATTAACTGCTCGTTTATCAACGGCGCATACACTCGGCAGCAAATGTATCCGAGCGCTAGCCAATAATTTTGATGCAGAAAAGTACACTTTGTTAAATAAATCCTTCTCCAATAATGTTCTTAGACTGACTAATAACATGATTCGACAAATATTTATTTATCAAAGCAGTATTAAGCGTACTTTTTTTAGACAGGGATTATTGCTAGTGCTCGGATACTTTTCCTGCAACTGTAACTTTGACGCAGGCGCAGAAAGGCTACGAAGTTTATATATAGGCTACGAGATCTTCTAACGCTCTTATTGACGAAGCAATTCTACAGTGTAAGATGTCGCGTTTAAATTTTCCTATTTCTGTTAACGATTTTTTAACCCCCAGCTTCCTTGAATTAGTTGGAGATAATTCTACGAATTCTATATTATTAAATGAAGATATTCGTAGAATTAATCTCTGGGAAGCTGAGGGGTTCTTTCTCGTTGAAGAGTGTGAGAAAAACCTGAAATGTCAACTCTTCAACGTTTTTATGCAATCTTTGGAATTGAAGAGGGGGGGTACTTCCTTGTCTGAATGGCCAGAATATTTTAGTAACCCTCATCTGGTTTGGAAGTGCTCCTTCCTTGAAGATTCCAAGATTGCATTTCAATTGCTGGATCCTTTCACGGAAAGGGATGCAAATTTTACTGAAAATATATTCTGTCTATTAAATTATAATTCACTCTCAATTTACATTACAAATTCCAATAAAAAGGTTAAATTAATTGCCCCTCAGGATTTCAATATTGCTGCAGATCTCGAAACAGTTGTGATAGATCATCTGTTACAAGATAATGCAGTTACCATGGAAATCCCAGTCTCCCTTCACAAAATATGAACTGAATTATTAGATCCCTTTCTCGTGGCTTCTCCAGTAAAAATTATTAGAAATCCGCGAGCTTACTGAAGAAAGAGATCCGGCAATTTTTAATATAAAGATCTTATTTTTTTTTTTTTTACAGTTAATTTTTTTTATTTTTTTTTTATTTTTTCAGGCACTTACTGTAGGATTGCTTCGTCAATAATTTTTAATTGACATATTAATTTTATATTATGTAAATATTTTTATAACAACTTTTAAATTTTGGATGATTCAACTGCTTGTTGATAAGTAAGATAAAATTGTTTCTTTTTTTTTTCTTTTGGAGGGGAGGGGGGGATTCGCCACTAAAATTATGTATTACATATCTTATATTTTTTAGTTTGTTATTAATGTCTTTTTTAAAACTTTATATATAAAATTTGTTTTTAGGTGCTAAATTATTTTTCATTCATCAAATCACTTTTTTATTTGGAAGTAAAATTTAATTTTGAATTTTTTTTCACCTGGAATTTGTTACCAACTAATATTTTTTTTCAAATAAAATTAAAGGATTTGCTGACATAAATTAATAAAATCTTTCAATCCACATTTAAGAGATTTTTATTTATTTTAATTATTTTTTTATTTATTTTTTTAACCTGATGTTAAATAAGATATTGCTATGTTATGTACAAAATAACAAAGAAACAAATTATTTTGAAGATTATAATTGTCTATGTATTAATCAATCATGCTGATTGTGAAAAACTTTAATATTAAAAACAGTCTCTTTCAAGGGGGTAGGGATATTGGGGGGGGGGGGGGTTAAGTTTTTTTAAAAATCATAATTAAAATGAAATTACACTTTTCTTTAATCAAATTTTTAATAAGATATTTCTATTGCTAAAATTGCTAATTTAAAGCTAAAAACACAATTTATTACTTTAACAGAATAATTTTATGCATTGAACATGTACTGTTGAAAGTATTTTTTGTCCAGTTTCATGTGGTTTTTTCCACTTCTGACCAGGTTTTTTTCCAGTTTTGTCCAGTGTCCTGGACTTTTTAAAATAAGCGGACAAAATAACAACCCTGCGTTTCAGTCAACTTTTCAATAGATAATCCGATTGATCGTCTTGTAATCATCTTTTCTTTGAAGTTAATTTATTTAAACTTTGTACAAGCGTAATTTTCTAGTCTATTCTAGGTTAAAAACTCGATAAAATCTGTTTTGCTTTCGGCTCTAAAGTTCAATAAAAGCATTCCAGTCGGTCAGTTGAAAGATAACCCAATTCAATTGTTTTGCTTTCTGCTTCGAAGTTCAATAAATACAATCCACTCGGCCTACTGACAGATAACTCAATTAAATTGGTTTGCTTTCGATTTCGAAGTTCAATAAAAGTATTCCAGTCAGTCTATTGACAGATAAACTGATTAAATTGTTCAGTTTTCGGCCTCGAAAATCAGTAAAAGTATTCCAATCGGCTTTCTGACAGATAACTCGATTAAATTGTTTTTCTTTTGGCACCAAAGTTTAATAAAAATATTCCAGTAGGCCTATTGACAGATAACCCGATTAATTTGTTTTGTTTTCATCTCAAAAGTTCAATTAAAGTATGCCAATCAGTATATTGATAGATAGCCTGATTAAATTGTAATCAGATTGCTTTAGCATAGAAGCTCTTTAGCGGCATTTAATTTTTTTTGTTGTCATTTTAGCGATGAATTAAAATCGCTATCACAATTGCGTAAGTAAAGATCTTCGCGAGGTACGTTCGAGCTAATTTGATTCCAAATTTCAAATTTCACCAAGGGGTTCTATATTGAAGCTGTCCCATTTCTTTAGCACGATTTTTTTTTCAATTTTAATTATTTAAAAAATATGTTTGCATCTTAATTATTTTTTTTCCTCGACATACAAAGAAATTTATTCATACGAAGAAATTTATCCATTTAATTTTGGCACCAATTTGTTCTTTTCTTTTTTATAATTTTAAAGTTAAAGAGGTTTTGCCCAGACGGTGTAGTGGTTAGCGTCCCTGACTTCTACACTATGTATAAAATAAGACTGAAAGGCATAAATGCTATAAGTAGTGTACTATTTGCTTATTCACGAAACAAATACTCATTAACAGTATATTTTTTATCATAAAAATAGTTTTATTCTATAAATAGTTAATTTGCAAAATCTTCTGTGTTTTTGTGTGTGTGAGAGAGAGGGGGGGGGGGGGGAGAAGAAGGCTATGTTAGTGTGGACAGCAAAAGCACAATGACTTCTCCAGGAGACTCATGTGATTCGACACGAATATGTACCTGAAGTGTCTAAGTGCACCTCAAAGTTAGATTTTTAAATTTTTGATTAGTTATTTTAAAGTAAGATATGCAAATAATCATAAATTACCTTTAAAGCATATTAATCTGTTGCCAAAAATGTTTTACGTAATCATTCTTTTCTTTTTTTTTTTTCAGAATAAAATATTTAAACATCACAATAAAAAAAATATATATCAAATTTAATTATGTGTTTCACAAAATTCTCATTGCAACTTTTAAACATATTGATAAAGTGCTAATCTAGTTCATAGTGCTAACATATAATTTTAAAAGCATTAATTTCATTAAAATTGTTTACGGTCTAGTTACCATCACTTTTTACTGTTTATTGGCTCTTATTACTAAATATTATACTCCTTTTATTATATCAATTTTATTTATAGATCCTACTAGGCAATCATTTCAATTTTAAAGTTGAAGTACACTGAACATTTTTCACCTATAACCCTAATTTCGCAACAGCCATTTTGAGCAAAGTAATGTATAAAAATATATTAATAAATTATAAAACATTACGATAATAGTTACATAAATGATCTATTTTTATCTGGGTAGAACATTTTATGGGGGGGGGGGGGGGAGGGATAAAAAAAAATTATTGCTAAAAGCACAATTTAAACCTATCAATACATAAAAAATATTAACAGAATATAAAAGATTCTGATGAGTAAATGAAAAGGTGCAACCGATAAAAGTAGTAGCAAAATATAACTTAAATAAATAAATTAAGTAGTAAATTTTCATTATTTTATTTTATTTTTTTTTTTATTTTTTTTTTTTTTCAGAAATTTTGAGATCTTTGAAGTTATTAAGAATAGAAGTTAAAGAAGTAAAAGTTTTTGCAATGGGATTTGTGGAGAGCAGAGATTCCAATTCTAATGGTGAGTATCATTCAAACTTAGTTTGAAAAATGTGTTAAATTGCTTTATTTTTCAATATTTCTGTAAGTCACTACGACTATTTTTAAATTACCATTATGAGGAGCTTTGAATTATTTGAATCTTCTAGAAAAGTGCCATACATTTTTACCACATTTATCAATTCTTGTTCTTTAGACATTAATTTTTTTTGTAGATCATGCATTACATTGCAATTTAATAATAAATTGTATTTGCATGTTTAACTGTGTTGATGTAGGATCATAATTAGAGAGGCTACGGATATCAGTTTCGCCAGTTACTGAACATCCAGCTACAGTGTTTTTTATTTTTAACATCATCTCAATATTAAAAATTTTTTTACTTTCCGAACACTATAGTGAGGAAAGTATTGTAATCATGTCAAAAAATCCGAATTTGAAATTTTGATGTATCTATATGTTTCGAGGTACCGTGAGTCCGTTTTCACTATTTTTACGATGATGTATGTGTGTATGTATGTATGTGTGTGTGTGTGCATGTATGTGTGTGTATGTCTGTGAGTGAACACGTTAGCGACTAAACGCTTTGTTCGAATAAGCTGAAAGTTGGTACGTATATTGTAAGTCACCATAGCACGAACCCTATTGATTTTGGTGAATCTAGCACTTATAGTTTTTTTACAGGGACACCAGGAACAATTCTTTATCATTATGGCCTATGGGGCTAAATATTTAAAAGTGCGATAGCGTCTAAACGCCTTATTCAATTGAGATGAAAATTTATATGAATATTATAAATCACTGTTGCACTAACTATAAGCATTTTGGTGAATCTAGCATTTATAGGTTTTTACAGGGACACAACGAAAAATACTTTATCATTATGATCTAAGGGCTCAAAGTTCAGTAGTGTTAAATAAAACATCATGTAATATATGTAGAAAAATACTCAATTTACTGTATTATGGTTTTCTCTCTTTTATTTGTATAACAACTCCTCTTCCTTTACTTTATCTACAAAACTGTTAATTACTCAACGTTCGGAAAGTCGAGTGGAGTCACTCCAGATTTTTTATTTTAGTTTATAATCAAACGCTTATGATTATTTTAATGTCTTTATTTTATAGAAAACAAATTTTGATTTCTAATTATTACAATTTTAAAGCAGTGAGTGTCCATATATAGTAGTAAGGCTGTTTAAACAGGCATCATTTATATTGAACCAAGCACAACATAATTTATTCAAATTGTAGAATTACTGTGTTTACACTGTAATTAACCAATTATTAAAATTAGAAATACCAAAACCATTACTCATTCGATAAATATATATATATTATATGCTCAAATATGTATATACATACTTGACAACTGAACGCTTGACAACTACAACAATAACTTTAGAAATTGTAAATTAAATTATTGCGAAAAATTATAATTTTAACATTGGGATAGCACTTCAGATTTCAAGTTATGTATATTAATTAATCAAGCTAAGGTCTGAACTTATTGCAAATAGTTTGAAATTTTATCAAAACTTATGTCAGAAATTCTGCTTAATTTATATAATTTTAACATTGGGATAGCACTTCAGATTTCCAGTTATGTATATTTAATTAATCAAACTAAGGTCTGAAATTATTGCAAATAGTTTGAAATTTTATCAAACTTAGGTCAGAAATTCTGCTTAATTTATTTAATCTTAACATTGGGATAGCACTTCAGATTTCAAGTTATGCATATTAATTAATCAAACTAAGGTCTAAAATTATTGCAAATAGTTTGAAATTTCATCAAAACTTATGTCAGAAATTCTGCTTAATTTATATATTTTTGATGCACTTTTATGCATCTGTAAGAAAAATAAAAAGTGTTTTTCAATTTTGGATTTCTTCAATAATTGATGTACTTAAATTAATTTGAAATAATTGGAAATATTTAAATTTTGTTAAAATGGATCTTATTAAAAACTAATTTAGTGTACTGATTATTTTACATATCATTATTATAGTACCTACTACACAAGGAAGAAAACCAGATTTAGGATCTTCAATGGAGACAGAAGATAGTCTTGTAAAAATGGAGTCGCTTATTAAGACTGAAGAAGCAGCAAAAATGAGCTTGGTATGACAAACTAATTATAGTTTTATTTTGAAAAATAACGTGCAAGAATTAAGTAGTGGTATTATTTTACACCATATTTTTGCTATTAAGCCTTATAATAAAACAAGTGTTTAGTATTTTTTAAATCTGTGGTGGTGGTCCACCAGTCAACCTATTTTGCCATGTTTTTAATTATTCGCTTTCTTGTTTGTTTATCCAGTACAATTTTTTTTAAACTAATTTCCCTACTTTAAGCCCCATTTTTCGAATTTTTGATTAGTTTTCTTCTAATTAGTTAAAATATGAAAATAACCTCCTAATAGCTTTAAAGATAGCCATTAAAATATTAGCTATAATTTAATTGTTGCCCCCCCCCCCAAAAAAAAAAAAAAAAAAAAAAAAAAGTCCATTTTTTTTTTTAGACATAAATATATTTAATTAAATGTGAACATTAAAAAATCATTAAAAGTTAAATTATGCATTTCACAAAAATTGACATTATCACTTTAAAAATTTTGTACACATTGATAAGTGCTAATGTAGTTCTCTAGCTGATCCATGTTTTCTAATACCTACCTATTTCCTATTGCATTTTTTAGTTAATTTAGTAATATATGTACTCTTTATATTTCTAATGTACAGCTAGGTTTTAAATAGTAAATTTTTTGTTATTACACCATTTTATAATGTAATTCATGGCTAGAGTTAAAATAGCTATTGTGGTCTCAGAAATGAAGTCCTTGGTGAAAAACGCAAGTTACCTCAGTTCTAAATTTTACAAGTTGTTGAATTGTTTACACTAATGGTGTTCAAATTTATGCAACCATTTAAATAAGTTTTGAATTAAAAAACTAAGGAATTTTTAATGTTTTAACCATTGAATAAAGGAAATATAAACAGGCAATTTTTAAAATATATAGTTTATTAGAACAATTTACAAACACTCACATGTCACCCATGGTTTTATGTAAAAAAATTGTCTATTAAGTAGAATTTTTGTATATGTTTATAAAAATTATAATGTATCTGAGGATAAGAACTCAAGTACAAAATAAAAAATGATTCTCTGCATTGGATGTTATTTGCTGAAAGTTGAACTGAAACTAGAATGAAAATGACTAGATGCTGCTAGTCTTTCAAAATCCTGGGTCTCTGGGGCCCATAAGCTTAAAGTCTGGGTCCTTTTTCAAAAAATGGGTTCCCATATAAATAAATTTTTAAATTTATGTATGAAAGTTATAAATTAAAATTTTATCTTATTGTAATTGAAAAGCAGTTTTTTATAATTAATTTTTAACCAGCTCTTTTTGAGATAGTCTTAAAGCTAACATTATGTAGGAAGCGGTTGCTGTTAAAAAAAACTAACGAAAATATTTAGTTCAATGTGCTCTGAAACCAGAAAGGAAAAATCAATAAGAGCATAATGTGTAATTTATTATTATTTTTAATGTAGAAACATTTTTAAAATGCCCTTGAAATTATTGAGATTAAAAAAACAAAATGAGATTTTTTTTTTTTTTTTTTTTTTTGAGGGAGGAGGTGCTTTGATTGAGATAAGCAGATTGATTACAAAATTTAGTTATGCATTCTAAGTCAAATCCAGTACAGGACCCATTATCTGGCAATCGAGGGTGGTCCACTAGTGGCCGAGTGGTTCTGCGCTCAAAGCTGGTAGACGTGAGGTGCAGGGTTCGATCCCAGGACGCACTTGTCAGCCTAGCCATTCAGTTTCCATGTTTTTCTTCTAAATGTGCGTGAATATGGGCTAGGACCCCTTAAAAAACCTCCACGGAGGACACCCCCTCACCCCTCAGACCTAGGACCTAAAGTAGTCAAATCAGCCTAATTCCCAAATCCAATCCAGCAATCCCGGGACTGACCCGATCCCCGTTATCTGAATTTTCTGCATTTCGGTCCCTGCCGAAAACAGAAATATCACGTCTGGGGAAAAAAAAAAAAAAATTAACCTATTTTGCCATGTTTTTAATTATTCGCTTTCTTTTTTGTTTATCCAGTACAAGCTTTTTTTTAAACTAATTTCCCTACTAATTTTCCTGCTTTAAGCCCAAATTTTCGAACTTTTGATTAGTATTCTTCTAATTAGTTAAAATATGAAAATAACCTCCTAATGGCCCTATAATTTAATTGTTGCCCCCCCCCCCCCCAAAAAAAAAAAAAAGTCCATTTTTTTTAAACATAAAAATAAATATATTTAATTAAATGTGAACATTAAAAAATCATAAAAAGTTAAATTATGAATTTCACAAAAATTGACATTATCACTTTAAAAATTTTGTACACATTGTTAAGTGCTAATGTTGTTCTATAGCTGATCCATATTTTCTAATACCTACATATTCCCTATTGCATTTTTTAGTTAATTTAGTAATACATGTACTCTTTATATTTCTAATGTACAGCTAGGTTTTAAATAGTGAATTTTTTGTTATTACACCATTTTATAATTTAATGCATGGCTAGAGTTAAAATAGCTATTGTGGTCTCAGATATGAAGTCCTTGGTGAAGAACGCAAGTTACTTCAGGTTTAAATTTTTACGAGTTGTTGAATTGTTCATACTAATGGCGTTCAAATTTATGCAACCATTTAAATAAGTTTTGAATTAAAAAACTAAAACTTATCTACATTCATGGGTTGGGATTTCATTTTAAATGTTTTTTCACTTACAACTGTTGCTGTAGTGTTGTTCGTTTAACCAAGATATTAATTTCTAAATTTTTTTGCCTAACCTTCAAATATATATATAAATTTTCATTCCATCATAATTACTTTTTTCCTTAACATTTAAAAAATCAGATATTTTGAAATGTTTTCACTTCTATTTTTTTTTTTTTTTTTTTTGTCAGCTTGACCCATGACATAAAATAAATCGATCAACCCTAACTAAACCTGACCCATAAGAGAAAAAAATTAGTCATTTTGTTCCGAATCTGATCTGATGTAAGACTTCAATTCCGATTCTGATTTAGAATGAAGTCGATTACAAATAATAATATAGTTTAAAAATTAAAGAACGCGCTTTTATAGAAATGTGAACTAAAAAGCACAAAATATCTATCTTAGTATTAAAATGCAAGGTAAGAGAAAATCGTGTGAGTGACACACCGTAATATTTACATACATTTAAATCTTTAATTAAAATAATTTAGAATTAAACAAAAACCATTTTTAATACATCTCCCCTGACTGGGCTCGAACGCTAGACCTTTAGGTTCGTAGCGCGGAGCTTTACCTCACAGTCACAGCGTTCACGCACGGAAAGCCTTTTTTTTACAATATAGAATTTTGTTTGCTCCCAGAGCGGTTACAAACATACATTATACATACAAACATACAAGTGAAGCTAATAAAAGCGTGTTAAAATAGTTTAGTTGAAAGTTAAATTTATTTAATTTAATAAAAAAAAAAAATGTTTAATATAAAAGTTTAAGTCAGGTGTGAAGCTTATAAAGTAGGTTTTTGCACATGTGAAATTGTGAAATACATTTTTTGAGAGAAAGTTGCTTAGTTTTTTTTTTCCAAGTCTGTTACACACGTACACACATATGCGTGTGTGTACATATATAAACACACACATTAAAATAATATAATTAGACAAATCTAAAGATACAAATTCAAGGCATGAAAGCATGAAAGAACTTAAAGAGTAAGTAATTTCATATGCATGTAATGGAGGGGGAGGTCATTATAATATTTAAATGTTTTAAGATTACCATTTGATAATATAATTAAAACTTAATTTCTGAAATATCAAAGTTGGTGTCTTCATGTGGTATACTAAACATGGAAAAATATTCAAAGAATAAAAAATCAAAAATGTAAATATTGCAAATTTCTGAATATATTATTTTATATTAGAAATTTAAAAATTTTCAATTTTGACTGGAAATAAACCTCTAGAAGGAGGGAAAAAAAAAAAAAAAAAACTTTTTTATTCCTCATCTTTAGTCAAAAATTTTTAATAGAAAAATCTCTTGGGGTTTAATCTGAGCAGTTTAATTGCAGGTATAAATTAAACTGCTAGTAAAAATTTCATGAAATGTTACTAAACATTTTAAATGATGCAGTAGTCTCCTCTATAATCCTGCATAGTGTTTTTTTTTTTTTTTTTTTCTATGAATATAATTTTTCCTTATCTTGAATTTTGTATTTTATTCTTTTTTTTTCTCCCTCAGAGACTGTGATGGAGGAAACATCAGCGACCAGAGTGCAGGTGGAAGATGTAATAAAAAACTGGATTACGCACGCCAAAGAAAGAAAAAAAAATTAAAAATAAAGTTCTTTTTTATAGTTCTTATGTCTTTGTCTTAATTAAGATTTTTTGCCAAAAACATACTTCCAAATACATTTATAATACTTGATAGTGAAATGTAGTTTTAAGTGAAATAGGAGTATATCAGTATCCAGGGTTGCTACGATACCTGGGAAAACTCAGGGAATTTCAAAATTTATTGCAAAAACAGGAAAAATTCAAGGAATTTTGAAGTTTTTTGGGAAAACATTAGATTTTTTTTTAATCAAATCTTTTTTATAGTTTTAGTGCTTTATAATGAAGAGTAAAAAGTCAATGGTTTCCCCCAACTATAGTAAGTTATTTATTGAAATTTTAAAAATTGTGTAAATAAAAATTGTATTTCTTTCTCCCATTGTTTGATGGTGTTTTCCATTACCTGCGGCTTATTTCTGTCGAGCTATCTACATGATAGACCAGATGTTTCTGCCTAAAGGTTATCTGAGTGAGTAATTCCGACCGGTTGTCGGCCTGGATAGCTCAATTGGTAGAGCCTTGACCTTGTAAGTCAAAGATTTGTGGTTCGACTCCAGCTCCAGGCATTATTTTCACTCAGTCGGAAAAATAAAATATTTCAATAAATATGATTATCTTCCAATTAGTTGATTGTGTGATTTTAATAAAAATATAGTAAGTTAATAAACTAATATAACATAGATATGTTCAGTTGACTTGTAAACATATTTGATTCTTATCCTGCATGACTGCATGTCATCATTTAACTTTTAAATAATAATACAGGGAAAACTCGGGGATTTTTTCTCCTGATTTGTGTAGCAACGCTTGTATCCCGTTATTTAATAATTATATCCATATTGAAAACTTTGTCAAGGAAGCAAGAACTAATAAATTGATATTTATATGTAGACTTAATAATGAAGTTTATTTCAAAAGAATAACATCCTGTATATATACATAGTAACCATGCAATGTCATTCCTTTTTCATGAAAATCATATAGAAACGACATATTGCAATTTTTCTTTTCATTTTTAATGCACTTAACGGCCCTCTTCACTTACCGTCGCCGGAAGCCCGATCCAATGTTATTCTATGGGGGAAATTTACTTTTTAAATAACTTATTAACTAATACATATTTTTAAATTCTGTTTTGACATTCAGAAAATTCCCAACTGTTAAATAGACGGTCCTTTTTATAAAATGTATTTTTTTAAATTTTAATATTTTATTTTTAAAATGCAAAATGAAAAAATTTCACATATTGAAAATTGGTATTTTACAGATTCAAAATAAAATATAAAAAAATAATTTTTTTAAAAAGGTGCGTCAGTTTAACAGCTGGGAATTTTCGGAATGTGAAAACAGAATTTAAAAATATGTATTAGTTAATAAGTTATTTGTAAAGAAAAATTTCCCATAGAATAACATTAGCTTCGGCTTCCGGCGGCGGTGAGTGAAGCGGGCCCTTAAAGTTCAAGTTAATTGTTATAAACTCTGTACAGCATGTTTATTCTGTTTTCCCTGCAAGAATTCTAATTTAATAGAAAATAAGTAATCATTGTTAATATCTTGAGTGATATTGTAATTTTAGAATAGAAAGAAAAAAAAAAAAAAAAGATGAATTGTAATATTTCACTCAAACAATGATACTGCACAAATAATTTTCGATCAAAGTAACTTAACACAACTTTTTTTTTTTTTTTTCCATGCAAAAGTAGGTGCGATTCCACATTTTCACAAGCTGAAGTGTCATGTTAGGTTACTTTGTCAGGAAATAATATCAGTTTTCTGTATTTGATCACAATTTTTACACCATTTCCCCTCATTTTAACTTCAGTTTAAAGTGCTTTTTGCATGGGGCTTTATTATCTGAAATATAACCGAGCTTTATTATTTTTAATCAAACTAGTCAGAGGCAATTGTATTCAGATATTTATTTCAAATGGCGGAATTAAATTTTTTCTGATAGCTAAATAACAAAATAAGATTCAAGTATGTTTCAATATCACTGCTAAACCTCTAATACTTTTATAAAAATAAGAAAATTGAACTTTCATGCAGTAAATTGTATGTATCTTCATGCAAGAACTTTTCGTCACTGAAATTTTAAAGTATTTTTCCATGAATTCGCAATCACTCTTTAACTAGAGTAAATTTCAAATTATTTGTGCAGAAGCTAGGTCAATTTACCCTCAATCATTTTTAACCCTTATTAAAAATTTCACTTTATAATGTATAAATAACATATTTGAACTGTTATACTGTAAAATTCTGATACTCTCCTCTTTCTTAATAGAAAATTTAAGAAATTTGGGGGAAGTAGATATAATCGGAAAATTTCAGGAAAGCATGACAAAACTCAAAATTGGGGATTATAATCGCAAATTTAATGATCTGTTTCCAAACTTTAAAATTAATAAATAAAAAAAAAGTTGAAGAACAGATATAAATTGGTGTTTTTGAATTTGGGTTTATTTTACTGTAGAAAGGTGAGTAAAATTAGCACTTGAATATATTTGCATGAAAATTAAGATTTTTAAAGAAACATTGACCTATGAAAGTAAATGGAAAATATATATATATATATATATATATATATATATATATATATATATATATATATATATATATATAAATGCGACGTTGATGGGAAAAACAAAAGAATAGCAAATTTAGCCAACAAAATTTGCTGAAAAAGCAAAGTATGTCAAATTCTGGGTCGGGGTGGGGGGGAAATTTACTGTTGGAATTTTACAATATTTTTTAGAATTATGTTAGGGCTAGGGTTTTATTTCTCATAAAATTTATTGTTAAAACATTGCAATATGTAAACTGCTTGTAAAAAGAAAAGTTGCCAAAAAATTCTTCACTATTTCTATGCTATCATCTGTGAGAGTAAAGCGCAGAATGACTTTTTTTTATAGTGGATTTAGTAAAGAGGTTTAAAAGCTTCATAAATTTTAAATGGGAATTTATTTATTTATTTATTTTTTTTTTTCTATTCTGTAATTTGAATGCCATTCTTTGAACGTAGTGCTTTTCTTCTCAGGGAGCAGAAAAATAAATTTTAATATTCTATTTCATTAAGCAAACTTAGGGGTCTACATTTCAATGTGATAAGAGATTTTTTTTTTCTTTTTAATTGCTTCCTAAGTTAAAATGTAACACATTCAAAGAGTGAGGAAAAAAACAGAAATTGATTTTTTTTTTTGTACAAGATACAGGATAAAGACACTAGTGTTCACCACCCTCACAAAAGACATGTTAAAATAACTGTTAACTAACATTTATGAATTTGAATCCACTCTGCGCGTGCTGAATCAAATTCATGGATGATATTATATGCATATTTTAACATGTCTTTTTCAAGGGTGGTAAACGGTGCAAATTTTAGCGGTGGCAAACACTGGTGTCATCACCTTACTGATAATACAAAGCAGCAAAGTAAGAGTAACTGATTACCAAGTTCTCCTGAGACATAAGACAAATCATATCATTTCTAAGAATCATATTTAAGAGAAATTGCAGCCTCTGAATGCAAAATAAACTATTAAATTTTAAACTATTGCTGCAAATGATGCAGTAGTGATTCATTCTGACACTATATCCAATGCATCTCTAATATATTTATGTCAAGTAATTCATATATTTTAGTTTAATGCATATTATTTACTTGACTGTGTGCTATTTACATTAAGCAGTATGTTATGCTTTTGTTTAGTAATAATCCCCCCAGCCCCCCCCCCAAAAAAAAAAAAAAAAAAAAAAAAAAAAAAACTTTAAAATAATTGGTGATAAGACCTCCTTACATCTATGAAGTTCATAGTCTCTTACGGAATTAGGCTCTGAAAATTCAAAATTATTTCATGTCCAAGGAAATATTTTCATATATTTGTATTTTAAAATTTTAAGCGACCCCCACCCCCCTTTTTTTTAAATATAATTATTAATACAGCAGAAATTTCCTAATCTGAGCCATTTATTTAAAAAAAAAATTGAGAAGTTTTTTTTTTTTTTTTGAAAAGAATTAATTATACTTAAAAAAAAAAAAAAAAAAAAAAAAAATTATTGCAGTAATTCAAAGATAACATTCATGTTTTATGAAAAATGCATTAACGCTTCATATACACGTTTGATTTAATCTCTTTTCTTGAGTTTGTGTAAGTTCTCATATTGTAATAAACTAGGGGGCTCGCTTCGCTCACCAACCGCCGAAGGAGGCTTCGCCTCCTCTCCTATTCACTTTACTTATTGACACATGCAGAACTCTGCCCGCCTATTCGCATCTTTCTTTCACTGAAAAAGAATATTAATAGTGCACATTACAAGACAAAAGCAGAAAATTATTATGGAAATCCTCATATTCAATGTCAAATTGAAATATAATATATATATATATTATATTAATATAAAGAAAATCGTAATATCTAGACCATTTTGCATTACAGCTTTAGTATATGACCCTTTTTATTTCTTTTTTATAACCTTAAATCCGTACCACGGTACCCCAGTCGGTAGAGCGCCGAGCTCGTAATTGGAAGATTGTGGGTTCGGTTCTCGAGCCGACCAAAGATCGTCGTGTACACTAACGGTGGCTGGTGCACTTAAAAGATGTCGTGGCCACAATATCCTCCGTGTTCCCATCAAAATTATACCTCTGGGGGCCACCGAAGATGGGGAATTATCCTCTTCGTGTTGGACCAAAACTGTGGTGGCATGTCTCCGGAACTTCCGTAGGGGTGCGTGCCAGACTGTCGCCAAATCTCCATACCGCAGTCATGGTGCAACGTCAATCACAACCTACCTAATTATTTACCTACCTACAACTATGGATCATATTTTAATTTTCCCGTGTAAGAAGATTAATTTTCTAAAAGTAGAGAAAAAAAGTTGATATTTATTTTCTTTGTTTTTTACATCTATGGTTTCGGGCCGCGGTACCTAGTCGGTATAGCGGTGAGCACGTAATTGGAAGATTGCCGATTCGATACTTGAGCCGGCCAAAGACCGTCGTGTACACTAATGGTGGCTGGTGCTCATAAAATCTGTCGTGGTCGCAAAGTCATCCATGTTCCCATCCCCACTATACCTCTGGGGATCACCAAAGCGGAGGGGGATCCCCTCCGTGAATGTTCAAAATTGTGATGACATGTCTCCAGAACATCTCTAGGGGTGCGTCCCAGACCGTCGCCAATTATCCATAGCGCAGTAATGGTGCGACGTCAATCACAACCTACCTAATTATCTACCTACCTACAATCACGGGCCGCGGTAGTCTTGTCGGTAAAGTGCTGAGCACGTAATTGAAAGATTGCCGATTCGATACTTGAGCCTGCCAAAGACCAGCGTGTACACTAATGGTGGCTGGTGCTCATAAAATGTGTCGTGGTCGCAAAGTCATTTATGTTCCCATCCCCATTATACCTCTGGGGATCACCAAAGCGGAGGGGGATCCCCTCCGTGAAGGTTCAAAATTGTGATGACATGTCTCCGGAACATCTCTAGGGGTGCGTCCCAGACCGTCGCCAATTACCCATAGCGCAGTATTGGTGCGACGTTAAATCCAACCAACCTACCAACCTACGTACAACCATGGATCATATTTTAATTTTCTCGTGTAAAATGACTTCATCACAGAAGAACAACGTCACTGGGAGAAACTTTTTTCAAAATGGCAAACTTGTCATTTTCTTCATAAACTTGTCATTTTTAGTTAATAACTTCTTTAATTAAAATGATAGAAATTTCTAAGCGGCTGGAATGTCTGCCTTGGAGTGCTCGGAACACATTGATATCTGTCATGACGCGAAGAACCCTGCACTCCGTTAGAAGATGCTGTCGCAGACAAAAAAATTTGACGCCAGTGTCAGTAACTTTTTTTTAATATATAGAGAAATGTTAGATAAATTCTCTTTCTATTGCTTTTGAATAAAATAATTCAAGAGATAGTAGTACTGAGTATTAATAACCTACATTTGTTTCAATATACATCTTATTCTTCTCCATTTTTATTGGAATTTTGGGTAATGTGAATTTTTTATATTAAGAATAGGTACTGGTTTTAATTATTACTTACAAAACTTTGAATAAATACCATAAAATGCAATAAGCTTATTGAATTTTATGGTGTTTATTCAAAGTTTTGTAAGTAATTTACAACGCCAGTTCTTTGGTGCTTTCTTATTAACTGGTTTTAATTAATTCAGATAGCGAAGTTTTGCTGTACTTAATTTTAATAGTTCAAATATATGCTTTATTAAACATTAAAAATATCTATTTTTTTAATAAATTAAAAAACGTTACATCAATAATTAAATGCTTAAAGTTAAATGAAAAATTATTCTAGATGTATTAAATATAACTGTGTTGAAAAATAACATGCAGTTTAAGTCGTCAGTTCTGTCTTATAACATTTAAATAATTTTGTATTGGTGTTAAAAAAAAAAAAAAAATCATGATAATTCAAATGATTTTGTAGATAAAAATCATCCAACATCAACAAATAATCTGGGGATAAACTTAAGTTGACCATAAGTAAACTTAAAGATGATTTTAGGAAGCCTTAAATCATCCCACCATTATCCAGAGGATAAATTTATTAATATAAGTCCTAAAGCTGTCCTGTGATCATCCCTAAATAAGCTTTTAGATGATTCCAGGAAGCATATCATCCCTATGTTATCCAAAAGACGGCTTTAAAACAATAATATGAATCCGAAAACCGGCCTGTAATTATCCAGAGGGCGTCTATAGGACAACTACAGGACTAGTGGATGACAGTGTAAAGGTCCTAGACTATCCCAAGATAGTCCTGCATTTGTCCCAGAAATCTCGGAATAAGACATCCTGTTGATTAACGTAGGAGTGACATTTGGGTGTCCCCTGGTCATCCTCCGGATGTCTAATGGACGTTTTAGGCAGTCCTGAGGACGTCAGAACATCCTAGAAACGACATCCTCTGGATGCCTATAGACGTCTCTGTGCTGTCTGGTTTATTGTTTGCTTCATTACTGGCATAAGCTGCTTTTCGCTGGAGGGCCCTCCGCTTCATCAGTTATTGCTTGAGTGGAAAGTGGCTGGACTTACAAAACTTCGTCTTCACCTATAATCAGGCGGCGCCACTGTGTATCTATTCCGGTTGCCTGCCATAAATAACCACGAATCGAAAACCGGAATAGACACACAGTGACGCCACATGATTACAAGTTAAGACGAAGTTTTGAAAGTCCAGCCACTTTCCACTCAAGCATAAATTAATGAAGGAGAGGGTCCTCCAGCGAAAAGGTGCTTATGCCAATAATGAAGCAAATAAGTAAGGTCTTTAATGTTTGAAATTGATGCCTCGTTTTTAACTAGTTTAAATTTATTAATGACCATGTTCATGACTTTCACTAGAACAATCAGACATTGACAGCAGCTGACAATTAATATATTTTCTTAAATATATTTTCTTTATTAAGTAGTTAATATTAGATTTTTAATTATTTGTAGCTTTTTTTTCTTTTTTTTTTTTTGGTAATTATAAAGTAATTTGTCGCTGTCAAACCTTGAAAATCAATAATTGTAGTAATTTCAGATTTTAAAAGTTTTGTGAAAATTGATTATTTTTTTCTTTATAATATAAGAAACATGCCACATATTATTCTTAAAAGCAAATTATGATTAAATTGACAAATTAAATAATAAAATAAGGAGAAATGCACTCTGAAATTTTGTTATAATGTGTATATTTCAGATTCTACTATTTAATTCTTGTTTTATAAACATGTTATTTATTTACCTAGCGTAAAATTTCTATAATTAACCCCCACCGCCCACCCAACTATGCCTTCATCTGTGATTTTCAGATGTTTTCCTGTTTCTAAAATTTTCCGTTCTCTTGGATGTTACAATCTGAAGTTTTTCCTAAATTTTCAGCTTTTTAAAACTTTCCGATAATATCACACCTTCTAATTTTAACGATTTTAGTTTCAAAAAAAGAAAGGGGGTTATAAGCGAAATTTTACGGTATTTAGATTTTAACTCAATGAATAGTGAATTTCCCTAAGTTTTCATAGTCAGGAACTTCATAACAATTAAATTAGTTCTTGTTTCCAAAAAATAATTTTTAATTTTTTTTCTTCTTTTAAATTAAAAAAGAACAAATTTAACAGTTGTGAATACATTAGTTTAACAAATTTATATGAATATTATAAGTCACTGTTGCACTAACTATAAGCATTTTAGTGATTTACAGGGACACAACGAAATATCCTTTATTATAATGATCTTTGGGCTCGAAGTTCAGTAGCGTTAAATTAAACATCATGTACTAAATGGAGAAAAATACTCAAACATCCTATTATAATTTCTTCTTTGTTGTTTATTTAACAACTCCTCTTACCTTACTTTATCTACAAAACCGTTAATTATTCAATATTCGGCAAGTCGAGTGGGATCACTCCAGATTTTTTTCTTTTATCATGATATATTGCTTTAAAAATTAAGTTAACTTAAACATTCAAAAGAAAAAAAATAAAAATAAAAAACTGGAATATATGTAATTCTAAAAACAGTATAGGCCGTGGGCCATAGGTTGATATCGTTCAAGTCCGTTTCAGTCATCGAGGGGCAATTTCAAATTAATGTTAAAATTAAAAGAATATTCTATTATCTACGAATTCGCAATGTTCTGGTCTGAAGATGTGCACATTATTTTAAAATTAATTAAATTAATTCTACAAATTTGACATTTCTGCGGTCCTGCTATTCTACTTACACTTAGAGATAGTCAAATTCTCTACTCATTCAGTTGCTTATTCTCCAATCAAAACAGTAATTTCATTTTCGCTTTTATTTTTAGACCAATGGCAGCTGCTGTTGCGGCGCGCGCTAGCATTTGATATGTTTTGTTTACGTTTATTTATGTTTACCACGGAGTAAAAAGACAGGAGAAGAAGGTAACGCTGAAATTTTGTGATGTTGTGTTCTAATGTTTACAGATGGCGCCAGCGTGCAATCCTTCCTTCTCTCCAGCTTCCGCAATGTTATTTAATGGGGAAATGTCTCGTTTTAATTATTTTTTTAAAAATAATATCAAGCTGAAAAAATTTCGATTGAAAACAAATTTCATTAAATAGAGTATTCTAACCAACATGTTTTTTTTTAAGAGCCATTTTATACTAATTTTACTTTGAAAGAAAGCTTTTAAAAAATGACGATTCTTATGAACCGAAGCTATCTAAAACAGACAATTGGGAGGAAGGAGAATGGATGAAATTTTGTAAAGAAAAAAAATAAACTTACTTTAGGTGCAGAAAACACGAACTCGGACTTTATTTTTCTCCTAGGGCTTTTTTTTTGTTTTTCTTATCACTATCATAGCCTGTTTTACAACTAGGAACGAAGCATTTATTTGAAACATCTGAATTATGCAGTTTTAAGAACTTACAAACAAATTAAATTGCTTAAAATAAAAAAATTTAAATGTACTTCAGCAAAATTCTATTGAAAACAACAGTATATCCGCGCCGAGTAGGGAGGAATGACAAGTGGCGCCCTCAATATTTACCAAAAATTTAGATCACAGTTTCGTAGCTTTCTCCCATTGGACCTTCAACTCCTATTAATATTACTCCGTGATGTTTACATTATCTTGAGTATTGTTGACATTTTCATCCAATTCTATTATTGCTTTCTTTTCGTGTATTTTTAAGATCGTTACATTTCATATAATGTAAGGAAAAAATGACATATTGTTTATATATCGGGAATGAGGTAAATTCAAAAATGTAGTATTTTTCTCAAATAAGATGTAAAGTTTCTCTCGACATCATTATCTTGCGTATTATAAACATTTTGATCGAATTATTTTATTACTCTTTTTTTTTCCTTTACTTTTTAAGTAGAATTATTACAGGTAATATAATATCAGAAGAATTTACTAATTGTTTGTACATCGGATCGGAGATGAGATACATTCAAAGGTGACGTGTTTTTCTCAAATAAGCTGGGCTGAAGTGATATTGTTTGCTGATCAGTGAAAGTTTTAAATATTCGTGAAAGAAAAATGTCTACCGATTTGCTTCTTCTTCAAATTAATAAACTGTCCAAACTGTCTTTAGACAACAACATTAGGTTACCATAGAAAGCGTTATCACAGTAAGTTTTACTCTGACATGTAGCTAAATTATTACCGAAGCGTCAGTGGAGGCCTCCATATCCCTTTCCGATCGAAAGCGTACATTTGTACGAGTTAGACATCTACGACATCCACTCACATTTTTGCATCTGGAACAGTCGTATGTAATAAAATCAGGAAAAAAAAAAACGATCGAGCTAATTAGCAGAAAGTGTAAAGTACAATTTTCAATCAACAAATGTTGGTTATAGTCCATATTATTCTTTCAGTTTGCAAAAAAAAGAAGAATGTAATGATTTAAAGTAAATATGTTTCCGGTCTTAAAGGGATATGGAGACTCAAAAAAATTTGTGTTTCTGTTTGTGTGTCTGTTTCTTGCGTGTGTACAGGGAAACACCAAAGTTTTTTTTTTTTTTTTTTTTTTTTTTTTTATCATTACGTCCTATGGACAGAATTTGTACCGCGATAGCGGCCGCAAAAATCCCCGATTGATTTGCAAATTTGTATAAATGTTCAGACTCTGTATAAAAATAGTTGTGTAATTTTTTTATGTTTAGATTATTCATGGATCGTGTAGAGGGATACACCAAAGATTTTCTTATCATTATGGCCTATGGGGTGAATTTCGTTTTTAAGCGAATTTTATCTTCGTTAATCTGTATTCAACGAAATTAAATTAGCGTACATTATTGAGATGCTTAAATTTATGATTTCTGTAGAAAATATGTGTACTTAGGCTTCATAATTAATGTACAGGACCTTACAAAAGTATTCCGACAATGTCATGTAATCATCCAAATTTTGTTAAATTTCGAGCAATTATTTTTGAAAAACATAGAATAAATTGAAATGTTTTTACTGCTGTTCTTTTACAGAAAAACGCAAAATAATTTCATAAGATTAGGATCTATAAGCAAATTTTTACCTAAGCGTATTTTAACGTGTTTATACTGCATTTAGTGGAATTAACGTATATTATAAACATATTTAAAAGCATGTTTTCTCGCTCAGAAAAAAAAAAAAGTTATGTATAAGCTAAATTTATTTACAGGACCACACAAAAGAATTCCGATGATATTCTGTAATCATTCAAATGATGTCAAATTAGGTTGAAATATTAGTGAGTTATAATTAATTAGGTGTATAATTTTTAGTGGTGTATATAATAACGGTAACTCGTTTTGAGGAACACGCAAAAGAATATTGTACCATTATGGTCTATAGATGGTATGTATTAAAAATATATTTTAACACGGTTACACTAAATATAATGAAATGTTATTAGAATGTTTCAAAGCCCGTTTTCCTATGAAAAATTTTTGCGATAGAATTGATAATTAGTTTAGAGAGTTACACAAAATAATTCCGATATGTTATGTAGTCTTTTTACTGGAAATTTGGTACGTTTTTATTATTTACAAGGCATTGATAGAAAGCTGTTTCTAGGAAAATATATAAATATACATATGTAGAGAGATAGATATAGACAGAGATATACAGCGGAAAGTTAAAGGGGAGTGGTAACCCCCGCCAGAAATGTATCTGTTTATGTAGCGAGTCGTCATATATATGCATACATTACATATGCATAATAAAGAGAGAGAGATGCATGTTAGGATTCACTCGAAGAGACAGAAAACGAAACATTTGTATTAGATTAGGGAGCAAACCAATTTTACTCACGTTATTTCTAGAATTAAGTTAAAATGGAGCTGGACTGGGTACTTCCAGAAGAAATGATGATAGACTGACCACCACTCCTATTTGGAATACCGAGATAAAACAAAAGACCGAGAAAGAGACCAGTGTGTTGTTGAAGAGATAAAATTGTGAAGTTTGGAAGAGAGAATGGAGAAGAATTGCAGAAAACATGGCAGATTGGAATCACCTAGAAGGGGCCTTTATCCTGCAGTGGACTGATAAAAGTTGAAATTGATGATGATAATGATAGATATAAATATGAAATTAATAAAAACTATCAGTGATCTAATGAGTAATGAGTGATGAAAATAGGACGTTGAGGCTCCTGATCTGCAGATCCACCAAATATTAATATTTTTCCCTGTTTTAGTACTTTTTCTCAGGAGTATGATTTTAGCACTTGTGTGCTAAATTTTAAAATTTGTTCAACGAATCACAGTATTATCAGAAATATATTACACACTGCTTTAAACCAGCATCCTAAATGTAAACTCAATTCCTTCAAATTGAAATCAATTTTCCAAATTTATGTGCAAAGTTTACTTCTAGAACATTTGATATTTTCATTACCTATGTTAAAAAGAATATATTAGCAACATTTTCAGGTTGCCCCCGAAAAGTTGAAACGAACTTGTTTTTAAATGACATTTTTAGCTTATGGCCCACGGTCTAGTATGTGTTTAAAGATGTTTTTTATTATCAGAAAGTGTAGGTTTTCTTCATCCTATACTATTAAGTGAGCAATATTTGTATGTATATTTCACTGATCTCGAAAACGGTAGCTCGGACAGTCACGAGATTTAACACAAAGGTGCATCCCGAAGGGTCATTGTGGACATCGAAGTCAGACTTCCGAATTTTTGATTAGTTTTTTCTTAATTAATTAAAATGTGAAAATCATAACCTTCTAATTTCTGATAAAAAAAAGCCATTTAAATTTTAACATTTTATCCATAATTTAATTGTTGCCAATTTTTTTTTTCGACAAAATAATAATAATAATTAAAAAAAAAAACGTACATTTATTAAAAATGAGGAAAATAAATTAGAAATATCACTCGCATCGTTACAAATAAGACCAAATGAAAGGGAAAAATTTTTGTAAATCCGATGCATTAAACAGCTTATCAATCGGATGATTAGTTTTTTCTTAATTAATTAAAATGTGAAAATAAAAACCTTCTAATTTCTGATAAATAAGACATTTAAATTTTAAAATTTTATCCATAATTTAATTGTTGCCATTTTTTTCCGACAAAATAATAATAATTAAAAAAAAAAAAAAAAAAAAAAAAAGTACACTTATTTAAAATGAGGAAAATAAATCAGAAAGATTAGAAAATAAATTAGAAATATCAGTCGCATCGTTACAAATAAGATAGCAAATGAAAGGGAAAATTTTTTTAAATCCGACGCATTAAACAGCTTATCAATCGGACAATTAGATTTTTTAAAATTAACTAAAGTATGAATTTTAGGTGGCAACAGCAGAAGTTTGTATGGAAACCGTTAGGAGAAAAAAAAATAAAAAATCTGCTTCACATTAAGTCACATGATTTTTAAAAGGGATTAAAAATTGCAGTTTTCAAATCCTTTTAAATTTTCTCTCACGAACACAAAAATATAATATACAGCCTGTACCCCACAAGACCAACTTGCATTTCAAATTTCATCAATTATTTTGGTTAATAAACAAAAGTTATTATTATTTTTTTTCAAATTAAGTTTTATTCTATTTTCGAAAAGATTTATGTGATCATAGATATAATAATATATATAGATCTATCATCCCCATATTATCGTGCAAAGATTTTTGATGCCGAAAAAAAAGCTTTGGAATCAGCCATTAAGTGGTATTGAAGGAAAAAAAAAAAAAATCTGGAGTGACTCCACTCGACTTTCCGAACATTGAGTAATTAACAGTTTTGTAGATAAAGTAAAGAAAGAGTAGTTGTTAAACAAACAAAAGAGAGAAAACCATAATAAAGTGTTTGAGTATTTTTCTCCATCTATTACACGTTGTTTTATTTAACGCTACTGAACTTTGAGCCCATAGATCATAATGATAAAGAAATTTTCGTTGTGTCCCTGTAAAAACCTATAAATGCTAGATTCACCAAAATGCTTATAGTTAGTGCAACAGTGATTTATAATACTCATATAAATTTTCAGCTGAATTCAATAAGGCGTTTAGATGCTATCGTACTTTTAAAAATTTAGTCCCATAAGCCATAATGATAAAGAATTTTTCTTTGTGTCCCTGTAAAAAAACTGTAAGTGCTAGATTCACCAAAATCTATACAGTTAGTTCAACTGTGATCTATAACATGTGTACAAATTTTTTGCTCGGATTAATAAGGCGTTTAGACGCTATCACATTTTTAAAAATTTGGCCCCATAGGCATAATGATAAAGAATTTTTCTTTGTGTCCCTGTAAAAAAACTATAAGTGCTAGATTCTCCAAAATCTATACAGATTGAGTATTTGGGATCTATAATATGTGTATAAAATTTTTGCTCAATTGAATAAGGCGTTTAGATGCTATCGCACTTTTAAGATTTTGCTCCCATAGGCCATAATGATAAAGAATTTTTCTTTCTGTCCCTGTAAAAAAACTATAAGTGCTAGATTCACCAAAATCTATAGGGTTCGTACTATGGTGACTTACAATATGCGTACCAACTTTCAGGTTAATCGAACAAAGCGTTTAGACGCTAGCGTGTTCACGCACAGACATACACACATGCACACACACATACATACATCATCGTAAAAATAGTGAAAACGGACTCAGGGGACCTCAAAACGTATAGAAACATCAAAATCTCGAATTCGGATTTTTGACATGATTACAATACTTTCCTCACTATAGTATTCGGAAAGTAAAAAGAAGAATGAATTTGAAACTATATCTGGGGCTTTTCATTCACCTTTAGTAAATAAATTATTAATGAATTTCATTTGCTAAAACATTCGTGCATATTCCCGTGTGTATTCACTCGGGGAAAGACTGCCATATTTTGGTAAAATCGCCGTCTTTTCCCGAGTGAAAAGGAATCACTTTTTTGTCCCCAATGATCAATCTATATATTATTACTATATCTATGTATGTGATACGATAGATTAATAACTTGGGTTTTAAAAATTTTTTTAAATAGATTATTTAAACTCTATGAACCATATTTTTATTTTATCAGCTTCATTAACAGATCCTGCTGGGCGATTTTTTAAATTTTGGTGTTGAAGTACACCGAATGTTTTTCGACAAGAAGTTTAATATAGCAACAGCCATTTTAATCTAAGTAGCGCATCAAATATACAAAAACATAAATGATTTATTTTTACACAAAATTTACAGAACAAATGCAGTTTTAAAGATAGGAAATTTATTTCAACAAGCACTATTTTAAACCTAAAAAGCATTAAAAATATAAGCAGAATATAAAGGATTCTTATGTATAAACAAAAAAGAGTCTGATAAAATTATTAGCAAAATAGTCTTCCCCTTTTCATACAAAAAAAAAAAAAAAAAAAATCCATCGCTAATATGGCGACAAAAATTCAAAAGCCGCCAATGGAGCGACATAATAAAGTTGTGTAACACGATAATGTTTACCTATTTATTTATTTTTTTATATAATAATCACTATTCTAATTTATCATACAGACAAATGAACCTCTGTGTGTTACTGCACTCTCACGCTGTCAAACAGAAATATTTGAAAAATTCAAATTAATATTTAAATAAATAAATAAAAATATGTTTAATGGGAAATATATATAACCATAAAAAGATTAGTTGTCTAAAATACGGCAGAAATAGCGCTCATAGCATATTGTTACAAGGGATTAAGTCTTATTGTTACAATGGATTAAGTCTAAAATGGTGACAAAAATTCAAAAGCCGCCAAAGAGAACTATATTAAGGCTGTACTATCACGTTTACAACCCATGAATTATATATAAACACAAAAAATTAATTGTCTCATGCGACAGACGTAGCCGGTCACAGCATATTGTAATATTTGGCGTGAAATTGCTGTCATTTAATGGTTGATTGGATAAACGAAAAAAAAAACATATGAAATAACGTAAAAGCAAATATTATGTTGTCTAAACCCAGTTACGTTTGAGTCCAGTCCGAGTTACATGTGAACAACACGTATAGTGTTGTTCACATGTAACTGGGATTCAAATATAAAAGGGAAGCTCCAATTTTTTCGATACTATCTATTTCGAAACTGTTATATAATAAGCACCTAAATGGAAGCTCATTGGTAAACTATTGTCGCAGGTAATAGGGACAAGCGCCCGAGTTGCAGTTGATGACCAAATCGCTGCTGAATGCAGCAGGGACCTGGAGCGAGCTTTTGAACAATTTCAGTAATTTATTTTATTTTATTTTTATAAAGCTATATAGAAACGAGTTTCCTTTAAATTTAGTGGCCAGCGAAGCGGGCAAAGCCTGCTAGTATACTATTAAGTGAGCAATATTTGTATATATATGTGTGTATTTCACTGTTCTCGAAAACGGTAGCTCGGGCAGTCACGTGATTTAACACAAAGGTGCCCTCCGAAGGGTCATCATGCAAATTGAAGTCAGATTTTCGAATTTTTGATTAGTTTTTCTTTTAATTAATAAAAATATGAAAATGAAACTTCCCATTTCTATAATGTCGCAGAATGGAGAATATTAAGAGAGATTTGATTGGTTTATTTGATATCATTGATTTGAGTGTATTTTACATTGAACTACAGCTAGGTTATGAGGAATTACAAGAGATTTGATTGGTTTATTTAATTTTGATTGATTTGAGTATATTTTACGTTGAACTAGAGCTGCTATATGAAGAATTATAAGAGATTTGATTGGTTTATTTGATTTTCATTGATTTGAGTGTATTTCACGTTGAACTAGAGCCACGATATGAGGAATTACGAGAGATTTCATTGGTTTGTTTGATTTTCATTGATTTGAGTGTATTTTACGTTGCACTAGACCTACGTTATGAGGGATTATGAGAGATTTGGTTTATTTGATTTTCATTGAGTTGAGGGTATTTTACATTGATCTAGAGCTACGTTTTGAGAAATTAAGAGAGATTTGATTGGTTTATTTGATTTTCATTGATTTGAGTGTATTTTATGTTGAACTAGAGCTACGTTATGAGGAATTACGAGAAATTTGATTGTTTTATTTGATTTTCATTGATTTGAGTGTATTTTACTTTGACATAGAGCTACGTTTTGAGAAATTACGAGAGATTTGATTGGTTTGTTTGATTTTCATTGATTTGTGTGTATTTTACACTGAACTAGAACTACGTTATGAGGAATTACAAGAGATTTGATTGGTTTATTTCATTTTCATTGATTTGAGTGCATTTTATACGTTGAACTAGAGCTACGTTATGAGGAATTACGAGAGATTTGATTGGTTTATTTGATTTTTATTGATTTGAAGTAGGGGTGTCGAGTGACGTTTTTTTGTTTTCAACATGCTTGACAGTGATTGCTGCGAAAACGAGTTTCGTGCGTTTTCAGATTTATGCACAGCGAGGTAGAGGTGCCCAGTGATTTTTTTTTTTTTTAACTTGCGTGATAGTGATGGCCGCGGAACCGAATTTCGTGCGTTTTCAGATTCATGCACAGCAATGTAGGGGTGTGCAGTGATGTTTTTTGGTTTTAACATGCGTGATAGTGATTTTCGTGGTACCGAGTTCCGTGTGTTCTGAGATTCATGCACAGCGGTGTAGGGCTCTCCAGTGATTTTTTTTTTTTTTGTATTCATGTGCGTGAAGCGTACATACGTGCGTTACAGTGATTGCTGCGAAAACGACTTACGTGCGTTCTGTGATTCGACCATTCATTGAATAGTGACTTTTACTGTACGAGTAACAGCTTTAACTATTTTCGAATATTCGAAGAATTAACATTTCTATTGCACAGATTCGAGAAGTTCAAAAAATGTTTGATATTGTGAAGGAGATCCCATACTAAAACTCTGAAGAAAATAGTCGTCAACCGAAATATATTTATTGAAACGTTTCGATTATTCAAAAAAAAAAAAAAAAAAAAAAAAAATATCCTTTAAATATATTGCCCAGCGAAGCGGGCGAAGCCTGCTAGTATAGCATTATACGACGATAAATTTATATATATATATATATATATATATATATATATATATATTTTTTTTTTTTTTTTCTAATGTTACTCAAAATAAAAATAAATATTTTATGAATTTTCCAATGCATTGTGTTTTATAAGAGGTATTTTAATATCTTTACTTTACACAAATCTTACTGAAACAGAAATGTGTTATTTAAGTTAAGTATCGGATTTTTCGCCTTTGAAAATGGGGTAAATACCATAACTGGTTTGTATACAGGGACATCCGAAAATATTCCAAAGCACTGCGTTCTATGAAAGGCATTTCTATAAACCAAATTTTAATAACTTTACTTTGAACAAATCTTAATAAAATTAAAGTATGTTTATTCACATGCATAAAAGAATGTTTCCCTTAGAATACAGTATGATTAGCATTAGATTTACAGGGCAGTCCAAAAATATTCATTTCCATTAAGAACTATTTTTGGAAATTCGCTGCAATTGCATTATCGTTTACATTTAACGTTTTTATCCCTTGTTAAATATTTTTTAATTGTGAATATGATTTTAATTTGTGTATCTGTCTGTCCGGTTGCCCATCTTTCTATCTGTCCATCGGCCTGTCCCTATCGTCCTTAAATAATTTCAGAATAAAAAAAAGAATGGTATATATTATTCAAGATCACTATGGAATGCTTCCTATTTAAGATGGCTTTAACTGTACAAATGGTTTGTGTACACGGATCCCCCCCCCCTTCCCCCGAAAAAAAAAATGCATTGCATTGAATTTTAGACAGACATTTTTATAAATCACATTTAAATAACTTTATACTATAAAAATCATAAAAAATTGACATTTATTGTTAACCCTACAAGGCACCCAGTTCCATATATGGAACACCGACTTATAGCTATAAAACTATTAGTAGCGACATCTCTTGACATCTTGATAGAAGCTACTGACATTTAGCAATGTAGTAATACGAATCTTTACCTTAAGATGTCATTCGTGTTTTTGTTATAGAGCACTCAGGGTGAAATTTGAATGAAAGTGATACGTTAGTCGTTTGTCTGAATTCAAAAATAAAGAAAAAGAATAGTTATTGAACAGTTTTGACTCGGAAAAAAAAAAAAAAAATACTGTGTTATAACGAAGTGTGTATTTTGCAAAGGTAAGTTTATATATATATATATATATATTACAATAGTAAACTTATTAGTAAATCATATTTTTATGTATGTTTCACATACGGTACGTTGAGCTAAAAAATTGATTTTTCCGTAAAATATGGTTTTATTTTTATTTTTTTAAGTTTTCACCTATCTTCTGATCATTCATTACAACCTATATATTTTTGTCGCGCACTGAAAAAAATTTGAGCCTTGTAGGGTTAATATGCTAAAATGATGTTTTTATAGAGTATGATATGATATGTGTCATGCAACCAACCACTCCTAAGTTTATTTTATGCAACCAACCAACCTTGGAAGCCGCCGTGAGCGGGAGAAGATATTTTCGCAGAGAGAAAGACTTTGGCCTTCGGCCTGAAACGTAGGGTGCAATTGGCGCGCCCGAGTAACGGATTTATTCCGTTGGTTTATTCTTATTATTACATGAGTACATGGGTACTCATATGTATATAAATTTCTCAGTGTATATATTCATCTTCATGTTTAATTTAATATTAATTAATTAAAGAGCTAATTTTATACAACAGGGAATTTTCTGTTCTCAAGTGTCAACACTCGGTTTATCACAGCACGCTCTGCATACGTCGAACCAGAGTATAGTGTTCTCAGAAAGGTAATATAAATTCCATGGACGCAATACATAAAGGTGAGAAATTAATGTTATTTTATGGTGATAGGATATGAATTAACATTTTAAATAGCAATGTTTAAAAGTGTTACGAAGGCCGATCTACTTGCCGTTTTGCAAGAGATAGGCGAACGAGCTGACTCTAATTTAAAGGTAGTTGAATTAAAAGATTTATTGTTAAAATCTAAAGAATACATTAAAGATAAAGAATTTGTGAGTGAATTTTTAGCAACCACAGTTGCGCAAAGAAAGGAATCGGAAGAAATAAATCGTTTGTGTTTGTTAAAGCAAACCGAAAGTGACGATGAGGTGTTGCATAATCCTAGTAACTCAGAAAATATATTATCATTAGATAAGCTTTTGAAAGCTATATTAACTTTGGTAATACCAGTACCTAAAAAGAATGAACCATGGAATCTTTTTTTCGATTCCATTGAAAGAGCTTTTAAGCATAAAAATGTACCTAAAGAATATAAATCGGAGATTTTACTGAAAGTAATTGGCGATAAAGCCGCGAATATTCTGATTTATGTAAGCGAAGAAGAATTAAAGAACTATGAGAAAATTAAGTCATTAATTCTAAAAGAATATGCACCATCCCCTTTCATTTGTTTAGAAAATTATAAGAAAGCTACAAGAATATCTGGGGAGACACACCAACAGTTTGCTTCTCGTTTAAGATCCAGTTGGCTCCATTATTGTAAAATTCGAAATGTAAATGATTTTGAGTCGTTAGTAGATTTGATTATATCTGATAAAATATTTGAAAATCTAGATAAGGATCTGGCAATGCATGCTGCAGTTACACAGGGTGAAGATTGGTTACGCCCAGAACAATTAGCTAAGACGTGTGATATATATTTCACTGCTAAAGGTAGATCATTTGAGGAAACAAAATATGAAAAACGCGTCTATCGGGAAACGGTCACAGAAAATCATAAAAAATACGTCCCACCTCCATTGAGAAAATATTCTTCTAATAATGAGAGTAAATATTCTTTTAAGCGGGAGTGTTATATGTGCTCTGATATTTCTCATGTAGCTAAAGATTGTCCGAATCGTCGAAATAGATTCGATAAAATTAACAAACAAAGTGAGGAAATAAAAAAATCTAAAAGTAACGCACAAGCGACAGAGAAAAAATCTGTAGTGACCCACGTAATGTCGAAACATTTACAGAAATGTGGAAAATCGGAAAAACTTAATTTATACCCCTTACAAAAGGTTAATATTTATATCGCAGGTAAACAGGTTCCCTCAATTATCGATTCAGGTACTGAGATTTGTGTTCTAAATAGCGCCCTAATTCCTGATCTTCACATAGAAAGCAAAGGCAAAATTCTGTTAGAATCTGCATTTCGAGAAATAGTTGAGGCGAGATTAGCTGTAATTCCAGTCTATTATAAAAATCCTAACACTTGTATATTTACACACGCGGATTCATTATTTGCAATAACCGACAAATTAAATGTTCCATGTTTAATCACTCCACACTTCTATGATACATTAGTAAACCAAAAGGAAATATTAAATGAATTGTTTATCCCAGAAAACTCTAATACGCTATTGGCGCCGAATGAGGCAGGAAATGAAAGTAATTTAAATGAGTCATCGGCATCGCTGTTACATATCAAAAATGAATGTTGTAATCAAAAAATAATTTCGGGAGAGGATAATACATTATTTAAGAGTGATGTTTTTTCGAGGTCAAACGAAATGCAAGATTTGATTAATAAAAAAGAAACTAGTTCACATAATTATCCATCGCAATTGATAAATAAAAAAAAGATCGTTTCTTCAATAAATAATAGCGATTCAGAGGCAGCTGTTTATTTGATTTCGAATAAAGAAAAAGTGATTAACTTGCCAAAGGATAATCAAATTGAAAATAGGCGGCAGGAGAGCTCACAAAACAATGTTAGTAATTTATCTGATGTTAGTACGTTTAGAAAAAAGCAGCGAGAATGCTTATCGTTACAAACTGCTTTTAAAGAAGCGGAATTAAAGAAAAATAATTATTTTCTTAAAGACGATTTATTATTCCATAAAGATAAAATATGTGGAGAAACAGTAGATCAATTGGTCTTACCTTTGAGTTATCGAGAAAGTGTTTTAAAATTAGCTCATGACTCAATCTTTGGGAATCATTTAGGGATGCGGAAAACAAAAGAGAGAATAAAACTATCATTTTATTGGCCTAACCTAATAAGAGATGTACAAAATTTCTGTAAAACTTGCGAAAAATGTCAGTTGAGGAGTCCGGAAAAAACGTCCGATAAAATACCTATAACGCCTGTGGTACGTCCTCCTTATCCTTTTCATACAGTGAGTGTCGATTTAATTGGAGAGATTGCGCCACCCTCAGGTAGAAAACATAAATATTGTCTTTGTCTAATTGACCAACATTCGAGATGGCCCGAAGTCATACCTTTAAGAAGCCTATCGGCTAAGGTCACGTGTGATGCACTTTTAGAAATATTTATGCGTACAGGAATCCCAGAAATGATATGTAGTGATCAAGGCACTAATTTTACGTCTCAATTAACACAAGAGTTTGAGAAAAGATTAGGAGTAAGTCCTCGTTTCTCAACTCCAGCTTACCCTGCCTCGAATGGGCTTGTTGAAAAATTTAACCGTGTATTTAAACAAATGCTTCATCATGTAATACGAACTGACCCTGTAAATTGGGATAGACACATTCCGTATTTACTTTTCGCGTATCGCGAAGTTCCTAACTGTACAACAGGAGTTTCTCCATTTAAGCTTATGTATGGGCGCGAAGCTAGAGGTCCATTAGCAGTTTTAAAATCAACGTGGTCATGAGAAATCCCTTTACCTCTCAATTTAAGTAATACAGCTGTAGATTATTTACAAGAATTAAAAATTAACTTAGAGAAAGCTGCCGATTTAGCATCTTTAACTGCTGCGGAAAAGCAAGAAGCTTATGCTCATTATTTTAATCGTCGCAAAGAAATGAAAGAATTCAAAATTGGAGAATTAGTATACTTACTAATTCCGGATTCTACTAATAAATTGTATGCGAGATGGACAGGTCCTGGTGAGATTTTAGAAAGAATTAAACCTCACTCGTATAAAGTTAAGTTACCTGACGGTAATATACGACACGTACATGTAAATAAGATAAGAAAATTCCATGTTAGAGCACAAACGGTAGGTGTAATTTTTGAAGATGACTGTGAATTCGGAGAAATCCACCCAACCCCTATTAAGGAAAATAAAACTGACTTTGATGTGGACATTAGTCATTTAGGAAAGGAGAAACAAACAGAATTGCTCGAACTTTTGCATAAGCATGTACCATTATTTTCGGGTAAAGTTCAAGTTGCTAATGTTGGAGAACATAAAATTCGTCTAATGCCAGGTACTGAAAGAAAAAAGCCTTATGTGTATAGAATACCCGAATCACTTAAACCTGAAGTTGACAGACAAATAGAAGAATTAGAAAGCTTAGGTCTTATTGAGCCGAGTGAAGCCGAAATAGCTTATCCAGTAGTGTGCGTAGCTAAAAAGGATGGAAGTGTACGATTATGTATCGATTTCCGTTTGCTCAATTCGGTAACCAAACCTTTTGATTACCCTATGGAGAACATTACAGACTTAATTAATGAAGTCGGTCATGCACATGTTATTACTTGTTTAGATGTGTTAAAAGGATATTGGGAAATTCCCTTAGAAGAGAAAAGTCGTGATTTTACGTCTTTCAAGACACACCGTTCTCAATATCGCTGGAAGGTAATGCCCTTCGGATTACGAAATGCGGCTGCAAGTTTTCAGAAAATAATGAATGAAGCTCTGAACGAACATCGCGAATATTGCAAAGCATATCTCGATGATATCGTGATTTTTTCTAATGATTGGAAATCACATCTTATACATTTAGATGCAATTTTAACTAAGCTAACTGAACTAAAATTTACCGTAAATGTTAAAAAATGTGTATTGTGCAGATCAGAGATAAAATATCTAGGCCATGTAATAGGATCTGGACGACATCAACCTGATCCTGAAAAGTTACTTGCTATTGAAAATATTGAATCGCCGAAAACTAAAACAGCTTTAAAAAGCGCTCTTGGTCTTTTTAACTTTTATAGAAGTTACATTAAAGACTATGCTGAAATTGCCAAACCGTTGACCGATTTAACTAAAAAGAAGGTTCCGGAAAATTTACCGTGGACACAGACGGAAGAGATAGCATTTCGACAACTTAAAGAAATGTTGTGCGAAGCTCCTAAGCTTTATACTCCAGATCCAAATAAACCCTTTACCATTCAATGTGATGCCAGTTCCTATGGTGTCGGTGCGTGTCTTTCGCAAAGAGATGATGAAGGTAATCTACGTCCAATTAGTTTTATTAGTCAGAAGCTCACTAATGTACAGTGTAATTGGTCTACTATAGAACGTGAGGCCTATGCTGTAGTGTGGTCCATAAAGAAATTTGAAAATTATGTTTTCGGAACTCGTATTGAGATTATAACGGACCATAATCCTCTTGTTTATTTACAAAAAACTGCACCTCAATCTGCTAGACTGCAAAGATGGGCACTATCTTTACAAAGATATGATATTTACATATCGCATTGCCCTGGTGCAAAACTGAAAAACGCTGATGGATTGTCGAGACTATGCCAATAATAAGTTTTGCTATTTACAAATAACTTTGGTTCTATTTAGTAATTTAGTTTTTTTGTGTGAGTTTAGTATTATAAATATTTGTTCCGGTATTATATCAAGACTTCTTTACATCTGTTGTGAATTGTCTATTTTATTTTTGCATTTATTTCTTGTGTTAAAATATCTATATTTGTTCCGGTATTGTACCAAGACTTCTGTACATCTGTTGTCAAGTATTTATTTGGCATTGCTTTTATTTTCATGTGTTTAAATATTTATGTGTCAGTTGGTTGCTAATAATTATCAGATTTTCATACGCTTGGCGTATCTCAATCTTAGTTGGGGGGTGTCATGCAACCAACCACTCCTAAGTTTATTTTATGCAACCAACCAACCTTGGAAGCCGCCGTGAGCGGGAGAAGATATTTTCGCAGAGAGAAAGACTTTGGCCTTCGGCCTGAAACGTAGGGTGCAATTGGCGCGCCCGAGTAACGGATTTATTCCGTTGGTTTATTCTTATTATTACATGAGTACATGGGTACTCATATGTATATAAATTTCTCAGTGTATATATTCATCTTCATGTTTAATTTAATATTAATTAATTAAAGAGCTAATTTTATACAACAGGGAATTTTCTGTTCTCAAGTGTCAACACTCGGTTTATCACAATATGGTTAACCTTCAGATTTGCAGAGCTACGCTAAAATATTTAGATATATTAAAGGCTGCAATTAGAATCTCAGTGCTACATTTTCTTTTGCGTTAAGCATTTTTAACACTTTCGAACAATGTTTGAGATTGATTATGAATACAATTAGTCTGTCTGTATATCCTTCAGTTCTTCTGTCTGTCCGTACTGTGACAACGGAGGCAAAGAACATTGAAAGTTATACAACAAGTACGTACAATTGGAAAGTGTTAATAATCAATGCGCGCCGCATGATTTTTCGTTCGTGTTATTTATTAACTAGCAAAGTCGGGCAAAATTTTTTCACTTTATTTCTTTTCTTATTTACCTTTGTAATTTGAAACTCATAAATGTTATACCAATTTCACCGCCTAATTAAATATTTAATTTACCAGAAGCCAAATTATTATTCGAACCAAATTAACATTGTAAATAGTGAAACCAAAATCATTCAAAGAAAGGTTTCAAAGTAAAATTCATGGTTCACGACCCAGTTTTCATACTTCTGCAGGCAGTACGGTTTTAGTAAATGATCCCCGTGGTTCCTTTTAAATTTTTATCGCCAGGAGTGCGATGACATTTTGTTTATTTTGTCTTTTTTTTTTTTTTTTTTTTGTTTAAAAGAAAAAAAACTCCTATTTTGATTACACTTTTTATGATTGCGTTTTTAAGTCAATTTATGATAATAATTCATAGTTTGTATATATCTTTAAAATATTGCTAGTTTGTTTGTTTGGTTGGTTGGTTGGGTTTTACGTCGCACTAGTGCTGCGCAGATGGGTAATTGGCGACCGTCTGGGACACACCCCTAGAGGTGATCCGGAGACATGTCATCGCAATTTTGATCCTCCACGGAAGGGATGGCTCTCCCGCTTCGTTGACCCCCAGAGGTATAATTTTTGATGGGAACTTGGAGGACATTGCGGCCACGACAGATTTTACGTGCACCAGCCACCATTAGTGTACACGACGGTCTTTGGCCGGCTCGAGTACCGAACCCGCAATCTTCCAATTACGAGGCCGGCGCTCTACCGACTGGGATACCGCGGCCCCATTGCTAGTTTAAAATGACGCTTACAAAGATTCTGAAGCAACTTTTAAAAACACATTTTTTCCATAAAATAATATCATCATACAAAGGTGTATTAATTCATTGAGCTAAGTCCGCGTTCTTAAATATTGTTAATTTTTAATTTTTTTTTTTTTTTTAATCCTTGCGTATTTTATGAATTTCACCATTATCGTATCGTTTCGACAAAAAAGTAATTGTAACTGGTTCACGTTAGAGAAATATTATATAGATATGTTTTCCATTCAAGCATTCGCAAACAAAAATTTTCAATTGTAAAAGTAAATAAATATTTTTTTACAATTTTTTGAATAATAATAAAGCATTCCATAGATATAACTAAATAAATATGACATTTTCAGCTATCTCTTCAAATTCTGTTTATTCTAAAAAATGAGTATGTCTTTAAAAAAAAAAAATAATAATAATAATAATAATAATATAATGCACATTTTGTCACAGAATATATGAATGCATGTAGCAAGGAATTCATATTATTTTTCTTAAGCACAATAAAAATAGATATTGTCTGTATTTTGTAAAATATCCGTGATAAATTCTAAAATTTCTCGGGACACACTTCAAATATAAGTAAAATATTTTAGCTGTTTTCTATGGGATATTAGGAAATTTTTATTTTCTAAAAATTTTGCTTGTCTGTGGAAATTTAGTTTTAGAAATGAACTTTGACTTTACCTACAGACTTGACTTTATCTACTATTTCTATTTTCATAAATTGCCCAGATAAAGCACATATAAAAATTATTTATTATAGAAAATTTCAGGATAGATAACCATCATACAACTTTTAATTCGCGTTTGTAATGATCAATAGATGGCGCTTTTTCAGCTTTTGTTGTTAGTAAATATAATAGCCACGTGTATTTATTATTGTTCTTTTTGTTATTCTACTTAATATTCGTACTGTAATTTCTCCGCCATTACATCATGGAAAATTCATTGCTTTTGGAAAAAAATATTTCAGTTTATTCAAAGTTCGATCGGAAGTAGATTTTTAACTGAAGTTGAACAAATATTAGTTTCAAATCATCTGATTAATTCTTTACTTCCATTAGCCGAAGCAACTGAAATTTTAAATTTGTCATTTGGAAATAAATGGAAGCTCAATTCTGGATTTCTTGATCCTTTGGAGTTACACTGTAGCACACAACAGTATGTGTTATCTTTTGTACCGGATTTATTCATTTTTATTCAATAAATATATGTGAAACTAAACATCGGCAAGCAATGGCGGCTTATGAAAGCTGAATTAAAGCATGGTTATTGTAATTTCACCTTAGCCCACCAGAGGGCGAGCATTTCATTACAATCGCGGATAGCGATTTTTTCAAAAGGCTGGTTTTAACAAAATTTAATTACTATTGATTGGTTGGTTGGGTTTTACATCGCTCTAGTGCTGCGCAGTGAAATTTAATTATGTTTCTGAACATGAAATATCTAGTACAACAAATAAAAGTTCTAGAACAATTCAAAAGAAAAATAATTAGTACTTTTATTGAGCGTAAATTTTTTCGACAAATGGTATCAATACATGAAACTTGAATAGTATATATTGCTGTAAATGAATTAAAATTTTCTACATTTTCAAAATGTCTAAAATTATTACTTTTTTAATTTGAAATTTATTGAATGCTCTTTAAATATAATGAAAATTCCAATTCAGCTAATTTCAATGGATATTTAAGAAATTTTTATCTTTTAAAAGCTTGATATTTTTGTCGAAATCACATTTAGGAATGGAAATTAATTTTAACAGCAAATAATATAAATTATTTATATCTATATTCTCGCAAATTGGTTAGCTGACCCAAAAGAAATAGTTGCTCATTCGTAGCAACTGATCATAGACCTATTATGAGAGCACAGATATAGTAATAATATATAGATTAATCATTGGGGAGAAAAAAGTGAATCCTTTTCACTTATGAAAAGACGGCGATTTTACCAAAATATGGCCGTCTTTCCCCAAGTGAATACACACGAGAATACACACTAATATTTCAGCAAATAAAAATTATGAATAAGTTATTTTCTAACGGTGAATTAAAAACTCCAGATACAGTTTCAAATTCATTTTTCTTTTTTCTTTCTTTTTTTTTTTTCTCAATACCACTTAATGTCTGATTTTAGAACTTTTTTTCAGCATTAAAATTTTTTGCTCTATAACATAGGGATGATAGATCTACATATATTACTATATCTATCAGGGTTCCCGCGGCCACGCATTTTTTTTAAGGACTTTACCACCAGAATATTCTTCAGATAAATTTATTCTTAAATGTACAGCGTAAATTTAATAAGAAATTTATTTTTAGATAATACTGGTAGAAGAGTCCTTGAAAACATTCGGGCCGTGGGAACCCTGTCTATGTATAATAAGAGTGGACGGGACAATGACAACCTTTTTTAGTGGCAAAGATAACTCATAAAAAGGTCATGTGACTGTTGATCTACAGGAAGCCAAACTGGCCAATCTTGAAATTTATTTGCCGTGCTCTAAACTCTGCTTTTAATTAAGCAGACGATATTTTTCCTTTTTCTTTGAAAGTTCTTTTTAAAATTTTTATTTCACTTTAAAAGTTAGATTGTTTTGAATTTAAAAAGAATTTTATAGCAAGAAATAGTAATTAGATGTACTTTAAAAACCCTAGAAGTTATGTAAAACAAGGATTTTATTTCACAGGTAAGATTCTTTTTAATATGCAAACATGCTCGTGACGTCATCTGTTAGAACTCTATAGACAAACCGAAGTTATAAACACTTTTGAATTTTGTTGGAAACTGTTAATAACAAGGTAAAAATAAATTTCTGCAGCTGTTTCGTCTTACACAAGTTTTTCTTGGTGTAGCTATTAGTAATAATAATAATTATAATATTTATATTCAGAGCAGAAAATCGCCAATAACGCGATAAATGCTAAAAAAGGTAACCTTTTTCAACAGTAACGTGGTTTCATCTTTGCACATTTTCTTATATTCCTTTAATAATGGAATGCTCAGTCCACTTTTATAATAGGTCTGTGCAACTGATTAAAAAAAATAAATATTAAGTAAAAACCCCATTTTAACTTTGAAAAAAAAAAAAAGGGGGGGTTGGGGGGGGGTTGTCTTTACTTACACAGTTGCCATAGCCATTTTAATTCACCGCCAATATGACAATAAAAATTTAAAAGACGCCAAGGGGCTACTTCTATGCTAAAGTTATATCAAAGATGTTTTAAGAAAGCAATATAGTAACTGAGGCTAAGGAATCAAACACAGTTACTGTACACCTTTATATGGAGGGATAAATTGAAATAAATTCTGTCTTTCTAAATTAAATTCTGTTTTGGGTGGAATTTTGTATCAATATTTAAGAAACAAAAATAGACTTAGTGTTTTTATATTTTTTAATTTTCGGTTGTTCTTTATTTGGTAGGTAGTAACGCTGCTACTGTAAAATTTGACAGACAATGTTTCAGTAAAAGCAAAATGCGGAATTTGCTTTAACATTGTTAGTAAGCACGAGTGCATAGTTGCTGCTTTAATAATGCACTCTGCCTAGGTTTATCTTTTTTTTTTTTTTTTTTTTTTTTATCTGATGAAAGAACGTGCTATTATTTCGATCGAAAGCAACTATTGTGAGGTTATTTTTTTTTTTTTTTTTTTTTTGTAATTAATTGTAATTATTTACTAAAAGGTATGCTTGCTATAAGCTACAATCTTTGAAGAATCGGGTCAAAATAGCATGACTCTTCATCTGGCGATCAAAGAAGTCAAGAAAACTGCGGAAAAAAAACGGTAAGTCATAAAACAGCTTTGTATATATTTTTATTTTAACCAAAAGTCAACATAAATAATATACAAAACTTGGAATTTATATTTTCCTAGTTATATAAAAATATATACTTTCTACATTTTTCAAACTGTCTGAAATTATTAATATTTAATAAAATTTTGTTAATTTTATTATATCAATTTAATTTAATTTTATTATTTAATATTAATTTTATAATAATTAATAATATTTCATATATTTAGTATTCACTTTTGGTTTAATTTGTTTTGGCTAATCACTGAAAACGGTTTTGTGCTCTGTCACTTTGTTTGCAGCACTCGTGCCTACTTTCATCACCTGGCAAAAGGTTATGTTTTATTTCGATTTGAAACAATTATTGCGAGTTTTTATTTATTTATTTATTACTTTCTTCAATATTCAATAGAAGAGAATATTGGATTCGTAAAAATTTTCAACAACAGAATTTCGATGAATTTACATGTTTTGAGAGGTCTAGAACACGATTTGACCATTTTTAGAAAATGTCGGTCTGTCTGTCTCTTTCTCAGTGTGCGATAAAATTTTGTAGCAGCTGTATCTCAGGAACTGCTACTGCAGAGAATTTCATAAAAACTGATATGTAGTTGTAACTTGACATAAATGAGTGCCTATCAACTTTTGGTGAAAATCGTCCAACAGGTTGCGTTAATATTCTGCTTTTTCTAAATTATTAACATGGTGGTATAGGACAAAATTTCGTGTAAATGTACCTAAAAGAATTATTTTTTTAATAATCATTATGAAATTAAAAAGAATTATTTATAATTGTGATAGTAAACTGGAAAAACCTTTTGCCGCTTCCTCAGCCCTGGGAGAAGTCCCCCCCCCCCTCCTGAATGGGCAAAGTTTTATTATGGATGTCTTTCAAAACAGCTCGGCAATACCTTTGAAACGAATGGTTGAACCATCGATCTGCGATAATTTAAAAAAAAAGTTATCTATAAATCGCATTTTTTGAAGGGGTCATATAGAGAATAAAATTGACTTTCTTTGTATATTTAGTGTTATACTACTTCTCTAGAATGGAAATCGTCTGCATTCATCATGGAAGATTATTTTTGTGAATAATAATTTTAATGAATTATTTTTACCGAGTGAATTTATATAGGAAAATATAGAAGAAAGTCGTGTGGTGGCCACACCATACTAATTTTCATTTTCATTTTATAGTGTTTATTTAAAGTTTTTCACTTATTTTTTAACGTCAGTGTTTCAGTGCATTTTTATTGCTTACGACGTTATTTGTTTATTTATTAAATAAATTATCATTTGAATTTAATCTGGTTAAGGAATAGGTGCTGCAAATCAGAAATTTCTCAAAAATTAAAAACATTAATTTTTCTATTTTTACATATTTACGATCAGCTACGTCTCTAATTTTTCGTTATCCATCATACTATAGGCATGGGGAACTTAGGTAACCGTGAAAATTTTCGACCGCGGTTTTTTGACTTTTTTATACTTTTTCAGGTGTGAGGAATGCGAAAATGCCAAAATTTGTATGGTGTCCGTCTGTAGGGTGTCTGTTAGTTTGTTAGTCCGTTAGTGTGTTAGCCCGTTAGTATGTTAGTCTGTGTACACGATACCCCAAGAACAAATTGTCGCAGAGAAGTCAGATCGGTTTTAAAATATTACTGTTCATTTATTGTTTACTGTTCATTTATTAAACCCTGTTCATTTACAACATTCGAATTAAAAAACTTCGTAAGTTATTAGAAGCTTACGATTTTCTTAACATGAGAGAATAGGACAAAATTTCACTTAAACGTGCATTAAATGGAAACTTTTTACTGTAAAAATGTCACACCAGTTTTAAAATATCAGTTTTGATGCCGGAATGAACATCTGTAACTATAAATATGCTACTTTGAAATTTTCGCAAGTTATTGGAAATTTACGAATTTCTTAACATGGCAGTATAGGGCAAAATTTCACATAAAAGTCAATTTTGAGGGACATTTTCATCGCAAAGATGTCAAACCACTTTCGAAATATTATTTAGGACACTGGCATGAATATTAATGACTATAAATTTTCCAATATAAAAATTTCGTAAGTTATTGGAAATTTACGAATTTCTTAACATGGCAGAATAGAGCAAAATTTCACATAAACGTCAATCTTGAGGGATATTTTCATCGCAAAGATGTCAAACCACTTCCGAAATATTATTTAGGATACTGGCATGAATATCATAGACCCATTTAAAAATGATATGATTTTCCCCATTTATTTGGAATTTACGATTTACTTAACATGTCAGAATAAGGCAAAATTGAGCATAAATTTCCATTTTGAGGATCATAAATACATTAGACAACTTCAATATTACGTTTATGATATTTGTTTGAACATGATTGAATACAAATATTCTAATAGAAAAATTTCGTAAATTATTCGTAATTTACGATTTTACCAACATAGCGAAATTGTAAATTTTTCATATAAATATGAATTTTGAGGATTATTGCATTGGAAATAGTAGCATGAAAACTAAACAACGGAATTGACCGTGACAAAATAAATTAATAGATTAGAATAAGATAAATATATATGGAAGTGAACGGTGGATAGCCTATTAGGCGGGAATTTTATTCTGTCGCTGTATCAAGCTTTGGTCTAATTCATTTCTTTTAACATGATTATAATATGTCTCGCACTAGAAATGTATGAGAGCATAAATATGATGGGGAACTGAGCAGAGTCCACCTATGCCAACTAGTTTACTTCCATTACCCGATAACTGTAGGTAATGGAAGTATTGTATTCGGTCCAAAAATTCGATATCGAGTTTTCACCTGATTTAAATGTTTTAAGGTCTCTTGAATCAAAAACGGGTTTTTGGTAATTGGTATGTGTGTAATTTTGTGGAGAATCTTCTAACTGTCATATCTCCGAAACTAATAAAGATAGAACGACGAAACTTCAGAATTGGGACAGGTCTGGTATACAAATGATTTTTTTTTTTTAACTCTTTGGTGAAAATTTTAAAACCAGAAGTGGCACATATAAAACCGGAAGCTGGACAGTAAATCCGTATCTCAAAGTTTGCTCTAACGATTTTCTTCAAAGTTGCTATATAAACATCCTATTAGAGGTCCATTCATATGTAATAGTTTGTTAGTTCATGAAAATTGATAGGCGCCCTGTAAAAGTAGGCCAATTTGAGGTTCTTTTAAAAACAGCTATATGGATTTTTTTTCGAACTCGCCTTATTAATTCGCTTTCAGATATCCTTTCATGTGTAGTTATTGTTTTCCGGTCAATAATTGAGTTGCCAGGTTTTGGTGTAAGTTGGTATCTCAAAAACGGCTCTAACGTTTTTTGTGAAAACTGCTACATGAACCCTTTTTAAGATGTTCTTTAGCATGTATTACATGGTTATTAGTTTTAAATCTCTTAAATAGGTGGTTCAAGAAAACGGCTCTACCGATTTTTTCTTAAAAGCTCGCTTAAATTCTGTTTTATATGTCATTACACACGTATCAGTTTTCATTTGAGGAAAATTGTTAGATGTCTAAGTTTTTAGGTCAATTTTATATCTTCTGACCACCATTCTCTCCAAAAAGTGCTTCCAATACTAGTAACAGTGGGTAATGGAAGTCGTGTGGTTGTTTCACACCAGATTTTTTAAAAATTAGTTATGAATTTGCGAAGATACAAACTTTTACTTGTTTTTCTTCAGATTTCTCTACAGAAACATATTCAAGAGTTGTATATTTCGCCCAGCCTTTCTTGTTCTTTCAAAAATTAATTGAATTTATTAATTGAATAAAAGTATTAAAAGAATGCATTGTCATCGTGTTCTGAGCTAATCTAAAAGTTTCAAATATCTAGCTAATCGGGAAGTTAGCTAAAAATCGATTGCAAGACTTGTACTGGAAAAACAATCAAGAAAGCGAATTAATAAAAACATAGAAAAGAAAAAAAGCTGGGGAAGGGTAAACATAGATGCCTTGAAGCTATCGTCAAGGCCTAGCTACGGCTCCCCTAACATGTGATTTCATTTAAAATTTAATATTTTGGTTCATTGCTTATATAAACCAAACTCAGTTATTGAAAAAAACAGGAAATGAAAATACAATCGAGATAGACATTTAAAAAATAGATACAGGGTACTCGAATGTTCGACGGACCAATTCAGAGTCACAAAGGGAGGAAAACTTACCGTAGAGTATGTTCTTTTTCAAATCTCGTTGAGACGGTGAAAATCGCAAAAAATACATGCAGACCTCGGCATGCTGGAACAACAAAAGTACAATGCTAACTAAAAAAAGATTTATTTGTTTACTTTTAAAAGAGTTGTTGGAAGTGGCTTCGACCGACGTCATTGTACAGATTACAAAGATGTAAAAACGATTATCGAACGAATCTGGAGAATCTCATAGCGGGAATGGGCTCTTCCCACCTGACGTCAGAGGTCACATGATAGAGGAAAAACAAATAGCAATCGAAGTCTTGTTTATCTATAGCGATTGCTGAAATAACATATTTTCTATTCTCATTTTTGATCAATCGTATTTAATCTGTGTTATTTTCTTTATACATCATCATTTTTAATCCATTTTATATACTTATTCATCATTTTTTGTTTGTTGCATACATTTACAATCATCATTCAGTTTATATTTGTTATTGATGTTCATGAAGAACATGTTAAATGCTCTGATTTTTGGTACTTAAATCAGTGACTGTTCAATATCGTACTGCATAAATCCATTTAAATCAGTAATTAAGTTAATTAACTTGTTGCAACACCTTTATGCAATTAAATTAAATGAAAACATTTTAAAATTTCAAATTATGATCCATAAACATTCCACAAGAACAAGCTATTATTTATTGTTAGATCCGTTAATGTAACAGTTACACTAGAACATACAAAAATCGATTATTACAGTTGAAAATAAATAAACACATAAAGTGTTTTAAAAAAATTATTAAATTTACAAATACAACTATTCTACTGTTTACAAATGCACAATATTACTTTTATTTTATTTTATATTAAATATTAACATTTTTGTTCTTAAGAGCAATATTTAATTGAATTCGATTTTAAGAATTCGATTATTCGTTTTCCTCTATCACATGATTGAGCAGACGAAACTGGGAAGAGTCCATTGCCATCGTTGTGGTACACATCAAAAACATACATGGCATCTTAGAGTAAGGAATTCGCTTTAGATTGTGCAACGAATCAACAGGCACAATGTCCAACAACTTTTCTAATAATTAATCAAATAAATCTTTTTGCTATTAGAACTGTAATTTTGTCGTTACAGTCTGACGTCGAAATCGGCATGCGTCTCTCGCGATTTTCACTCTCTCAACGTCAACATGATTTGCGACTCCATGGCAGCAGTTCTCAACTTTGAAGGGAGGGGTACGTAGAAGAATCTCAAAGAAGACACGAATTAAAAAAATATATATAAAGTAAAACTAACTGTAATTCACTCAGTTTTGCGGGCCACAATATAGCGTATTTTTGATATTATCACACTTTTTTGTACGTCACAGTTACAACCTATTAATCAAAAACTTGTCAATGAGAATCAGTGCCAGCCCTCTCATTAATGTTGTGAAAGTGACTGGTGTTTCATGCCCTCCACACATAGATCAATGATTTCCTCAAATATATTTGATGTGTATTTAATTCTTTGATTTCACATATTCTAATAAAAATATGTTCAACATTAAGATATATATAGTAATATTAAATTTTGTGGATGAAATTATCTATATTTTCATTTAATAACCAGCTTCAGTTTCAGATGATGGTGGCGGTAGGGAAAGCAGAAACTCACATTAGTCTTTAAAGGCGGAAATACACCCAGAAAGGTTGAGAACCTCTGTTTTATGGCAAGTTTTCGTCTTCTTGGATTCTTTTATCACACCTCTCAATTTGTCGGACGTATTTGGAACACTTTATATATATTCAGGGTAATTGGAAACTGTCTCGCAAAAATTTAAAAACCGTTACTGAAGACGAATATAAAACAATTCGCAGTACAATGTGTGTCAGAAAATCTGCGTGAAGGTGGTAGAGGGCGCTGTGTAGGACAGTCGAAATAAGCTGGCAATGCGGGGATTCCTTTTTTATGATGTCAGATGATATCTTCTAGTTCTGCATTCGTGTAGCGCTGCATGCTATATGATAACCCAACGCCATTGCCAGCTTATTTCTATTGCTTTATATAGCGCCCTCTGCCATCTTCAAGCGGCATTTTCAGACACGCATTGTACTGCGAATCATTTTATATTCGTCCCATCTAATCCCATTTAAATTTTGGCCAAACATTTTCCGATCACTTTTGTTTTCTTCTACTAAACATTAGACTTCCACATTTCACAAAAAGAAAGAAATCTATAAACAATTTAAGAAAATTTTCTTTCCATTTTTATTCATCAGAATGTTTTAAATTCATACATTTGCTGAAAACAAAATATTACTTCTAAAGTTTTCCCTGTTGAATACTTCAATGAAAATTCAGAAAGTATATCATGAGAGATTTAAACGGATGTTTTCTTTGGGTTCTTTATCAAATCTTTACGTTCTGAAATTTGCATATCTGTTAAAGTATATTTTTAGAAAAGAACGTAGATGTTATTGGCAGACGATGTGAATATTTCCAGCTTGTTATTTATCTTCTTTTCTTTAAATAAGCGAAGTATAAATAGTTGCCATAAGTGCTTTCTAAAAATTCTCAAATATATTATTTGTAAAGATTCCATGAATATGCATACTTTAAAAATTTCGAATCAAAAAGAAAAAAAAATTTTTTCCCCAAGGAATCTCTTAATTCTTGATATATTGAAATCTGATTGGTTTGTCGAAATTTATTTTTTACTCTCTTTTATATTATAAAAGAAGTAATTACACCAGTGATGCCAGATTGGGGGGATTTTTGAGGCTTCTGGGGACAATTTTGGGGACCAAATGTTTGTGAGGACTTTTTTGGGGAATTCTAAAATTTTTGGGGACAAATCTGGGGAGTTCTTCAACTTAGAGCCCCTAAATAAAATAATAGGCCGGCGCATCACCGCCATTTTTTTACCTCCGAAGAGGATAGCATTCCCGCTTGGCGTCCTTATCCCTTCCCTAATGATTTTAAGAAATCTTGATTTGAAGCTAATCCGGTCAAGATAACAGCAATAAGCAACAATAATATTCCTAAAAACACATTTTTTTCACAGTACATTCTCAGGATGTCATTTTATTCTGAGGATATCCAATGGATGTACAGGGGTAAGATGTGTTGTTAGGGCGGTTTCTGTTTCTTTTACAAAATGTCTCCAAAACTCAAATACACAGTTTAGTAGAAGGTCTGTGAACACTTTATATTCACTTCTTGAATGATTATAGCAGTTTATCGCTAAAGAAACTTCCATATCATAGTTTACTTAGCTAAAATTATGAAATATAATAAAACAAGTTACTCTAAAGTAACGTACAAAAATGTTTGTCGTTTGTTTATCAGAGAAACGCGCTGGGTACATGTGGCAACCCTAAGGCAACAATGTGCCTGATGCGCCAGTTCGTATATATAGGAGCCTTACTTCAACTTTCTGTCAGTGTTCTCTACGTAATGATGTATCCCTACCACTAAAGACTTTCAATAGCTTTATTGTTATTTCGGGATTTTTTTCAAAAACTGCCTTTATTTGGGGAACAATCTGAGCTTATATCATAGAAAAATCTTCTTGATATATATATATATTTTAATTTTTAATTTTCCCTTTTTAGTAGAAATCAAGTTGGGGATTTATTTCGAAAAAACCCCTTGATTTGAGGAAATTTGAAGACCAGCTTGGGGAAATAATTTTCGACCATCTGGCATCACTGAATTACACAAACCTGCGAAATTGAAGTTTTTGAAAAATACAAGACAAGTTTTCACTGATTTCTATGTCATTTGGTTTTTTCGAAAAATCGATATCCATATATTTTTTTTCTCGAACAATTTGTGAGGTTGAGACGACAGAACGTCACCACAGTTTGTGTGAAATTAAGCTGGATCCAGCAAAGTATAAAGTTGGGACGGTTAAATCGCTTCGACGCCAGTGACTCGGCGAAAATTTTGGTCGGATTAGTTTCGTGTCGGCATGGTGTTGCAGCGAAAGAATTAGGTTCTGAGAGTTATATGAATGTGAAGCGATTTTAAAAGTTTGATTGAAATGAAGAGAAAGGAAGTTTGTAAAAAGTAGTATAAGATAGAGATTGTTTTTGTAAATGAGGTGTGTGTGAAAGGTGTGTGTGAAGTGGAGAGTGGGAGAGTAATGTTGATGATAGTTCCTATGCGTGTGTTAAGTGATGGTAGAGATGTGTAACGTTGTAGAATAAAGTAAGGTTGAGAGAAGAATCTGTCGCGCCTAGGGAATCCAACCGACGACTCTTGTGTGAGAATAGTTCAGTGGTCGACAGAGAGCAGCCGTCGGCAATTTTGGTATTGGTGAGATAAAATCACTTTTATTTTATGCTTTGTTGAAATTACCCTCTAAGGTTATTTGAGAATTAAAACTGAGTTAGACCAGCACCCGCCTTGAAATTGAGCATTAATAAACCTTGTTATTTTGTATTTAACTTTGTCTCGAGCTCTTCTTATTTACTAATTAAGTAAGTTAGATTGCTTTAAGTTTGAGGAATGGAGACCACAAATTCCTCACAAATTCTGCACGCATTATCTGGAAACAGTGGTTTTTGTCCATTTAAATCTATGGAAAATGATCGATTCTTGGTGTAGCAGATTGTTTTTTTCAGAAGTCGATTTATTTTTTATATGTTTAAAGGAATGAAAACCACCATTGCTATTGCTATATCGAGACGCCTCTGGTGGAGAGAAAAAGGAAAAGTTCCCTACGGTACTTTTTACATCAAATTATGATGCAGTTTCTAAAATAAAATCACCAACATATTATTTTATTTGTTTTTGTTAAGGTAACTTACATAAAATAGACGACTCACCAGAGGAGCAAATATTATGTATGTGCTGGAAATCGAAGTAAAATTGAATTTTTCGAGAAAATGTGACGTGATGGAAATTTTTCGTTGTATTTTTTTAAATCAGCACCAAAAATAAAGTTTAGCTATTAATTTCCTTGTACTTTTTTTTTTTTTAATCACAGGCTTGTGTTATCGGATTCTTGAAAATTCTTGAACTCTAATTTTCGATGGATTTACACATTTTGAAAGGTCCTGAAGGCGATTTGACCATTTTTTGAAAATGTTTGTCTGCCAGTGGATGTATCCATAATTTTGTGGACGCTGTCTCTTACGAACCAATGGACGAAATTCAATTTATGTTTATGTTTCATTTGACATTGATTTAAGTTGCGGCTTATTAGCTTTTGGTGTATATCGCTCATCAGGTGACACTCTAGCTCCGCTTTTTCAGAAATTTTAATATAGCAAAAAATCATATAGAAAGGAATTTTGTATAAATGTACACAAGGAGGATTATTTTTAACTAAACAATGTTCAATTAAAAAAAAATAGTTATAATAGTAATAGTAAGCCAGGATCAAATTTTCATGCATGTAATCGCAGTGTTGCCAGATTAGGGATTTTGTCTCCTCCATTTTGGGGATTTTTTGGGCTTCTGGTGGGAACAATTTTGGGGGGAATTTCGAAGTGAGTTCTGAAATTTTTGGGGAGAAATCTGGGGAATTTTTCAACTTTTTCTTGTCTTATTTTAGTCTACCTGTTAAGTTTACAGCATGCATTAAGTTTACAGCATGCATTAAGTTTACAGCATTAGGGATTTGTGCTTACGCGTAGGAGCTTTTAACAGCTTTGTTCAGCTCGTAGGGGCTTTTAAAGGTACTTCTTCTGCCCAGGATAACCTCAGGATATCCTGAAGATGAAAGTACATCTTGCGTACATCCTCAGCAATAAAGAACTTTACACAGATTTAAAATTTTCCAATTACTAGTGTGTATATAAAAGTTATTTTTATGTCGGGGAATTTTTTTTTTAAATGATAGTCATTTGGGGGGAAAAATCTAGGCTTAAATCTGTTAAATATTTAAAAAAAAATTTGTAAAAAATTTACTTTTTTAGTAAAAATTGAGTTGGGAATATTTTTGGAAAAAGCCCCTAATTTGGGGAAATTGACTGTCGACCATTTGGCAACACTGTATGTAGTCGAGCATCGCTGTCTCCTTAGGGGTGTCATTTTTCAGTATGCGTATTCGTCTTTAGTTTTAAAGCGAATGGTTGAATAATGTATTTTTTTTAATCTGAACCTGGCGCGCATTTTCTAAGATATAGCATGTAGGGCACAATTTTGGTTTTCTTGAAATATTTAGTGTTGTACTTTACTGGAAAAAATATTTTCTGCACTAGCAATAAGAAATAATTTTAATAAATAATTTGCACTTTGGAAATCAGTAGTATAGAATAAAATATAGGAAATATAGAAGAAAATTTTGTGGCATACTTCCAGCACCAAACTTAGTTTAAAAAATCTGGTGTGAAATAGCAACACGACTTCCATTACCCCCTATTACACGTGTTATATGCACTTTTTGGGGATAATGTGATCAGAATAAATAGAATTGACCTAATGAAATAGACACTTAAAATTTTCCAGGTAAGAGAAAGTTAATACGCGTGTAAAGACATAAAACAAGGTTTACATAACAGTAAAAAAATAAATAAATGAATAATAATAATGATAGAGTTTTTTTTTTTTTTTTTTTTTAACACCAATTTCCAAAATTTAAAACGGATCTATCTGATCAGGCTGACTATTAATTGTTCAGTTATAACCACGTAAAGCATGAGAAAGGATATCTAAAATGGGTTCATGTAACAACTTTCAAGAAAGTCGTTAGAGCCGTTTTTGAGATACCAGCTTTTACCAAAACTTGACATAATCATTTGTTGACCAGAAAACAACAATTACGTACAAAAAGGTATTTAAAAGAGAGTTAATATGGGAAGTATGAAAAAAAAATACATACAGCCGATTTGAAAGAAACGCACTTGCAGGACCAGAAATTCAGCTATTTATACAGGACGCCTATCAATTTTCCTGAAATTACCAACTATATCATTTAAAAGGACATCTAATAGAGTGTCTATAGAGTAATTTTGAAAAAATCGTTAGAGTCGTTTTTGAGATATGGACTGACACTTCCGGTTTCGTATGATCCACTTCCAATTTTCAAAATTTCACGAAAATTTGGAAACTTTATCTGTACACAAGACTTGTCCCAATTCTGAAGTTTCGTAGTTCTATCTTTATTAGTTTCGGAGATAATAGTCAGAAGATTCCCCACACACATACACACACACTGACCAAGTGCCGAAAAACCACTTTTTTGGACCCAGGGGACCTTAAAACGTGTCAATCAGATGAACACTCGATATCGAATTTTTGGACCGAATACCGTATTCCATTACCTACAGTAGTCGGGTAATGGAAGTAAAAGGAATAACAATGTTTCCCAAAAATGAAAGAAATATTTGTAGTTTAATACTTCAAATATTTGTCTATTTGAAGTTAATGAAATATTGTTAGAGAGATAAAATTATGTGGTCCAGTAGAGTAATCTGATGTGCCATTCATACTAATTTCTTTTATCCTGCATTAGTAAGAGTTTGTTATCACAGTTTAAGATATATAACATATAAAGTATTATTCTTAAAAAAAAAAAAAAAGTAAATAAATAAAATCGTTTAACAAACAGTTTTATTTGACATATATTTTTGTATGTAGAGGATTACAGTTCCCATCAACTCCTGTCGTAATATTGTAGTTACTTTTACAAAATATTTAAGTCTGTTATTAAATTAAAATTTTATTTCAAAATTTGCTGATAATTTCCGTTAACACCTTTCTTTGAAATTTATTCGAATACTTTTGAGTAGCCTTATATATAGAAATTTTTATTCATCAACCTTGAAATTTTATTTCAGATAAATTGGAGTGTAAGGCTGATTTTTATACCAACTATGCGAAATATACCAGAGCCGGGAATCGGATGGCTCCTGTTCGATTCCCGGCTCTGGTATTTTTTACATAGTTGGTATAAAAATCAGCCTTCCATTCATGAGTCTTATATATAGTGTATAAATTTTATACGCATTTATTAATGTACCTTTATTTAGTAAAAGAAAGGAAACAACCCAAGCACAACTTTAGCATACATGATTCTTTTGATTGGCCCTTTAAGCGAAGAAATTATGCTTTCTATAACTTATTCTGTATGAAATATGCGTTTATGCTCCTAAAAAATATATGTTTATTTTATTTCGTTTTGCAGTCTAAAAATGTTAAACTTTACCAACGAGAACTTTCTCTTCATACACGAAATGCATTTGAATAATAAGGTAGCTGAAAAATTGTCAGGGTATATATAAAGCGCAAAGTATAGTAATTTCTGTAATTTTTTCAAGCCTATAAGAAAATAGCTCTTGAAGGAGTGTTCCAGATCAGTGGTAGAGAGTGTGATGTAAATTTAATACAACATCAGTGTATTTACAGTCATTTGTAAAAGTTTAAGACCAGTAGTCGATTTTCAGTATTTTAACACATTGCAGCATTTGCACAAATTATTGCGTCATCTCATGTGCTGATTGCATCAGACGCTTCTACTGCTAAAATAAAGGTTCCCGGTACGTTTATCGCCAGTTGTTTATTGGATTTTGTCGTACACAGTGCTGTTGTGTATTTATTGTAATGGGTAAAAAACCTTCACTTACTGTTACAAAAAGGTCAGAAATATTGACCCTGCATAAAATTGCATTTTCTGAGCGTCAAATAAGTTCGAGGGTAAATGTGAGCAAGACAGCTGTGCATCAAGCTATCAGTAAATTTAAAATTTCGGGAAAATTTGTGGACTTTAAGAGAAGCGGTTTCCCAAAAAAAATCGAGTGCACATGATGATCATGTGATAAGGATGGTCGTACGAGATCCAAGAACCTCCTGCATACAATTAGACATTCTCTGGTTGCAAAAAGCACCAACGTCAGTTTGAGTACAATTTCAAGACGTTTGGTCAAAGATTTTGGTTTATCACCCCATAAACCTGCAAGGAAACCCCGACTTACTCGAAGTATGAAAAAGAAACTACTCTTAAGGTCCACAAATTTTTCCGCAATTTTGAATTTACTAATAGTTTGATGCACAGCTGTCTTTCTTGCTCACATTTACCTTCGAACTTATTTGACGCTCAAAAAATGCAATTTTATTCAGGGCCAATATTTCTGACCTTTTTGTAACAGTAAGTGAAGGTTTTTTTCCCCATTACAGTAATTACACAACCGCGCTGTCTACGAGAAAATGCAATAAACAACTGTCGATAAATATGCCGGCACCTCTACACTATTAAAAATTTCAACAGAAAACTCTGTGTAATCTATTATCTTGAGTCTTATGTAAAATTACAGAGAAAAATAAACGGAGATGTTAAAAACTTATTTTATACATTCATGTTAATGACTAATATTAATTTAATTAATTTTTGGTGGGAATATATTTCGGACTTTGAATGCATTTTCTAAAGTAGAAACAGTCATTTTTAGTTTTAATTAAAAAATTAAATAATAAAATTAGGTAAAAATACAGAATAGAGATTGAGAATCTCGATTATTCACTTTTACCTAAGAATTACTGTAAATTTACAGAGACTCTTTTCTTGCATATTACTGTCATTGTAACATTATACACATTGCCCCTGATGAAATATTGTGCAATGTATATTTCTTTCTTCATGAGATATTTTCATCTCTTCCTGAGAAATGTTTGAAGAGGTTTTCGTATATAGTAATAATAATAATAATAATAATTCATTAATAGGATGATCTAACACGAGGAAGGAAGACTTGAATTAATCAATAAACAATTACATGTAAAAGGGAAGCTTTATTAGGATTTCCCCATCAATTCGGTACGTGTTAACATTATCCCTGAAAGCTGATGTATTGCTAAAAAGTGTTAAGGATAAAAAAAAAAAAAGTGTAGCACGTGTGTTTCGCACCTGAAGAAGAAAAGCCACGTTCTTTCGAAGCTGGCTGTGCTGTCTTCAATTTTATGGTGTGTGAAGAAGTTTTAAAGTTTAAATATTGAGTGCACACTAGTTATGAATTTAGTCTTGTAATATACTCTATCCAGTTTTAACGCTATTTACACAAAAGAAATATCGTTTCAATAAAAATGCAAATACCAACACATAAAAACAACATAAATAATAATATCCGCTTCATGCAAATTCCATTTTATTGTATAGAATTTGAAATATCATCTGATCATGACATTTGCTTTCTTATATACGTTTCCATGGAAACAGCTTGAATGGTATATTCGCCAGTAAACACATCATCAAACGCAAAAAGAAGGTTTTCTAACGCGTTCTTATTTTCCCAAAGATGAATGCAGAGATAGAAAAGAAAAAAGTAAAATATCTTTAACGGCGGAATTCGTTCCTATTTTTCTTTCATGTGTTTTGAAAAGTTGTGACATTTTTAGCAGATTCAAATTTAACGAGGTTTATGTTTATACAGCGTATTTCTATCCGCGATTGTAATGAAATGCTCGCCCTCTGGTGGGCTAAGATGAAATTACAATTAACATGAATAGCTTTCGGCTTTCGTCGCGATGCCATTGCTTGCCGATGTTTAGTTTCACATATATTTATTGAATAAAAATGAATAAATCCGGTAAAAAAGATAACACATACTGTTGTGTGCTACAGTGTATAACTCCAAAGGATCAAGAAATCCAGAATTAAGCTTCCATTTATTTCCAAATGACAAATTTAAAATTTCAGTTGCTTTGGCTAATGGAAGTAAAGAATTAATCAGATGATTTGAAACTAATATTGGTTCAGCTTCAGTTAAAAATCCACTGCCGATCGAACTTTGAATAAACTGAAATATTTTTTCCAAAAGCAATCAATTTTCCATGATGTAATGGCGGAGAAATTATAGCACGAATATTAAGTAGTAACACAAATAGAACAATAATAAATACACGTGGCTCTTAAATTTACTAACAACAAAAGCTGAAAAAGCGCCATCTATCGATCATTACAAACGCGGATCGGAAATATGCAAAGGAAATTTTAATATTACGCCGCTAAACGTCATTACACTATTATAAGATTATCTATGCTAAATGGTGACAAATCCTCAATTGTAACCCAGTTATCGCCAAAATCACTTATTTAGATGACAAATTTTTTGTCCAGATATTTAAAAAAGCCTGTTTTTTACAAATGTATTTTAATATTTATAAATATCTTTAAAAAAAATTCTTTGAATAATCGAAATCCACGTATTTAAATCAAATTTCTAACTGTATTTTTTGGTGTTTACAGTTAAATTTGGTTATGATATCCTCAATTATATTGTCGATATGTTCATATTATTCATATATTGATGTATGAAGCGTTTCTAAGTTGCCATCTTGAGCAAACAACAGTTAACCTCATTTACTTTGCATGTCAATATATGTCAAGTCCTTTTATATCAATCCTCCAAAGCGTGTCTAGGCAGCTGTCTACAATAGACAACAGTAAGCTTCATTTGCTTTGCATGTTTATACGCCGTATGGCAACTCCTCTCATATCATTCCTCCAAAGCGTTTCTAGGCTGCTATCTGGAGTAGACAACAGTTAACTGCATTTGCTTTGCATGTTTATACGCCGTATGGCAACGCCTCACATATCATTCCTCCAAAGCGTTTCTAGGCTGCTATATGGAGTAGATAACAGTTAACTTCATTTGCTTTGCATGTTTATACGCCGTATGGCAACTCCTTTCATATCATTCCTCCAAAGCGTTTCTAGGCTGCTATCTGGGGTAGACAACAGTTAACTTCATTTGCTTTGCATGTTAATACGCGGTATGGAAATTCGTCTCATATCATTCCTCCAAAGCGTTTCTAGGCTGCTATCTGGAGTAGACAACAGTTAACTTCATTTGCTTTGCATATTAATGCGCCGTATGTCAACTCCTTTTATACCATTCCTCAAAAGCATTTCTAGGCAGCCGTCTTGAATAGCCAACAGTTAACTTCATTTGCTTTGCATGTTCATACGCCGTATGACAACTCCTCGCATATCATTCCTCCAAAGTGTTTTTAGGCTTCTATCTTGAGTAGACAACAGTTAACTTCATTTGCTTCGCATATTAATACGCCATGTGTCAACTCCTTTTATACCATTCCTTGAACGCATTTCTAGGCAGCCGTTTTGAATAGCCAACAGTTAACTTCATTTGCTTTGCATGTTAATACGCGGTATGGAAATTCGTCTCATATTATTCCTCCAAAGCGTTTCTAGGCTGCTATCTTGGATATAGACAACAGTTAACTTCATTTGTTTTGCATATTGATACGCCGTATGGCAACTCCTTTTATACCATCCCTCGAAAGCATTTCTAGGCAGCCGTCTTGAATAGACAACAGTTAACTTCATTTGCTTTGCATGTTAATACGCGGTATGTAAATTCGTCTCATATTATTCCTCCAAAGCGTTTCTAGGCTGCTATCTTGAGTGGAGTAGACAACAGCTAACTTCATTTGCTTTGCATGTTAATATATGTCAGTTCCTATTATATCATTCCTCTAAAGCGTTTCTAGGCTGCCATCTTGAGTAGACAACAGTTAACTTCATTTGCTTTGCATGTTCATACGTCATATGCCAACTCCTTTTATATCATTCCTGCAAAGCGTTTTTACTGCATCAGATATCTTGAGTAGCCAGCAGTTAACTTCATTTACTGTGCATGCTGATACATCGTATGCCAAGTCTTTCTGTATCATTACACCAAGACTCGGATATCATAAAAAATTAAATAAAATAATGTAAAAGAGTATTACGGCAAAGCGTTTTTACTGCATCAGATATCTTGAGTAGCCAGCAGTTAACTTCATTTACTGTGCATGCTGATACATCGTATGCCAAGTCTTTCTGTATCATTACACCAAGACTCGGATATCATAAAAAATTAAATAAAATAATGTAAAAGAGTATTACGGCAAAGCGTTTTTACTGCATCAGATATCTTGAGTAGCCAGCAGTTAACTTCATTTACTGTGCATGCTGATACATCGTATGCCAAGTCTTTCTGTATCATTACACCAAGACTCGGATATCATAAAAAATTAAATAAAATAATGTAAAAGAGTATTACGGCAAAGCGTTTTTACTGCATCAGATATCTTGAGTAGCCAGCAGTTAACTTCATTTACTGTGCATGCTGATACATCGTATGCCAAGTCTTTCTGTATCATTACACCAAGACTCGGATATCATAAAAAATTAAATAAAATAATGTAAAAGAGTATTACGGCAAAGCGTTTTTACTGCATCAGATATCTTGAGTAGCCAGCAGTTAACTTCATTTACTGTGCATGCTGATACATCGTATGCCAAGTCTTTCTGTATCATTACACCAAGACTCGGATATCATAAAAAATTAAATAAAATAATGTAAAAGAGTATTACGGCAAAGCGTTTTTACTGCATCAGATATCTTGAGTAGCCAGCAGTTAACTTCATTTACTGTGCATGCTGATACATCGTATGCCAAGTCTTTCTGTATCATTACACCAAGACTCGGATATCATAAAAAATTAAATAAAATAATGTAAAAGAGTATTACGGCCATGTGCTAATATGTCGTTGGGGGAAAAAAATCGAGCCTTGTAACAATTTTGCTGATTTTTATGTAAAGACCTCCTGAATCCGAATATGACCCCCCTTTTGCCCAATCAGCTACCGTTATTTCGGGATGGTACCCGCTCTCCCAACTTTTATCACTGTTCGGTAATTTTATGGCCATGAATTTGATTCGGAGAGCGGAAAAGGATTATTTTAACACTTAAAAACAATAAATATTATGTTCGAGGTGTGGCTAATAAATAACGAGACTATTGCTGCTACAGATGAACTACATATGCGCCAAATCCAAACGACCTACAGCTGTGCAGCGTAAAGCCTTCTCTTTCGATTGTAGCTCCTCCCGTGTTTGTAGAGAAATCAGTCTGGCCGTAACCTTCGTTTGTGTAAGAGGTGTTTGTTTCATTTTGCCGAAAACATGATAAGTGTAAAAGTAGAGCAACGAATCGTCGTGAAATTTCGTGTGAAACTTACAAGGAAACATTCAAAAGGTGTCATCTTCAAAAATTATTGAAAAAAATATATGTGATTCTACTTTTCCTATAACACCAGAAAATGAAAAAAATATCGGCTGAAATTAATTACGGTGACCACAAAAAATTATCAAAATTAAGCATATTTGGCGATTTCACACTGCTAGGCGATTGATTTTGAGTACTTGGCGAAATAGCAAAACACGGTTCTGTTCGTACACGGCAATCTCGGTGCTAGCAAATGTATCGCCTAATAGCGCTAAATCGCCAGCTTAATTTTGATAATTTTTTGTGCTCGCTGTAATTAATTTCAGCCGATATTTTTTTCATTTTCTGGTGTTTCAAGAAGAGTAGAATCACATATATTTTTTTCAATACTTTTTGACGATGACACCTTTTGAATGTTTCCTTGTTAGTAAAACTGCTAGTGAAACTTATATTTTATTAAAAAAAGTTTATGGCGATGAATGTTTATCACGTGCGAGAGTTTTTGAGTGATTCAAGCTTTTCCAAGATGGCCGAAAACACGTTGGAGATGATGACCGCCCGGGTCGCTCTTCCCCGCCCAAAACGGATGAAAATATCAAAAAAGTCGCTAATCTGGTTCGATCTGACTATCATTACTATCTTGAGGTGCTTGCTCAACTCCGTAAAAGAGTAAGGAAACAACGACCGAACTGCGGAAGAAAAAGTCATGGGTTTTCTATCAAAACAACGCGCCGGCTCACACTGCATCGTCTGTCAAGACGTTTCTAGCCAAGTACAATATCCCAGTTGTAGACCACCCACCTTATTCACCTGACCTGGTCCCATGTGACTTCTATCTGTTCTCCAAAGTTAAATCTGCATTAAAAGGAACAAGATTTGAGTCAGTTGAAGCTGTGAAAGAAAAAGCGGCATGCCTCATGCAGGCGCTCACAAAACAAGACTTCCAGCACTGTTTCGAACAATGGAAAATTCGCATGGAGCGTTGTAGGGACAGAGGAGGGGTGTATATTGAAGGTAGTAACAACTAAATATGTATAAATTTAAAATAAAATGTTTTATAGCAATAGTCTCGTTATTTAATAGCCACACCTCGTATAATAAACTATAATAATAATAATAATAATACATTAATGAAATATAATAGACGTAATTTACAATTTCGGTGGCGAATGTCCCCATCATAAATTTCTCCCTTGTTACAAACGTTCATGTTTTGAAATTTTTCACCACTGTACTTCCTCAGAAGATATTTAACAGTTAAAATTTTCTTATCCCCCCCCCCTCCTCTCCAAATCAAATTCATAGCCATAAAATTACCGAAAAGTATTAAAAGGGTGATGGGACAAAATGGGCGTCCTATTCGGATTCAGAAGGTCATTTTACATAAGATTTTGCAGGAATGGTGTTGAGGGTTGAGCTTTCCACACAGAACACTGTAATTAAAGCAATTAATAATTATTTCTTTTATAAATAGTTCACTCACTGAATAAAATATTGTTAATATTTTTCCTTCTAGAATTTTACAATGCTAAAATACGTATCTAACAACCCAAGTAGCACAAGAACGTTCTTTGAACGTTTAATAACGGTTACAGTAGTTCAAACACCGTGTTTCGTGTCAATAGAACGTTCTATTGTACGTTCAAAAATAGTATTATTTAAAACGTTCTGAAAATGTGTGCTTTGTACCATCTATAACACGTACAATTCTAGTTCTATATAGAACGTTCAACTATATGACCGTCATAACACGTTCTGTAACAGTGTAATTATAACGAACATGACAAAAGGATTTTTAAGTATACTATTGGTAGGCAAACTAGTTTAATCATGAAAATTTTAGACTTCGGTTTTTGAATTTTTTACACGTTTTGTGGTGTGAAGAATCCGAAAATCAAAGGTTGGTATGGTGCCTGTTAATGGGTATCGGTGCCTATTAGTGTGTTAGTCTGTTAGTCCAGGTAAACGAAATCTTAACAACAAATGATTGCAGAGAAATCGGACCAGTTTTAAAATATCACGTATGATATCAATCCTATTCAGAGATTTGCAACATTCTAATTTAAAATCTTCGTCAGTTATTCGAAATTTATAATTTTTTAACATGATAGCGGATAGGGCCTTTTTTATATTTTCAGTTTAACGTTTTGTTAGCACGTCAATGAAGAATGCTCAACTAGAAGTAGTAGCGGTGAAGTGAAAAAAATTACAAAATTTTAAATTGGTGAAAATAAAATTGTGGATATTTTATTTCAAAAATCAATGGACAGAATTTAACGAAATTTGTTATATAATTGGAACTTGCCCTCAATTGGTGTTTTTTTTAATTGCATATGGGATATTTCGCCTGATAGGTGGCGCTGCTACGTAGTGAATCCCACCAGTTATGTGATGGTTATATCTCAACTTCTATAGTGTACAAATTCATAAAACTTGATACACGGGGTGTATGTATAAGGAGGTGTATATACATTTTGAATGTATACATTGGCCAACAGGTGGCGTTACTAATCTGCAATTTAATTACGTTATCTGAAAGGCAATATTTCAGCTCATGTGATTTAAAACAAAACTTAAACTTCTAAATTTTGTAATATACTGAAGTTATATGTGAAATCGATTTTATGTAAAACGTCACTGATGCACATCGGCCAACATGTGGCGTAGCTATGTTGCAATTTAATCCCATAACGGGAACGAAATATCTCAACTTCTGTGATTTATAAATGTTGTAAAAGTTGTACGTAAAATTGCTAGTATATAAAACTCTACTGATTAACTTTGGGTGCTTATCGGACGACAGGTGGCGCTGCCACGTTCCAATTTATAAAAAGCCTATATTTTCTATTTACGGAAAGACTATATCTCAGCTTCTATAATATATATACTCATCAAACCTTGTGTGTGACATACATTTGATATATTGTTGATACAACTTGGTTGTATAACCAGTAATACTCAATGCTTTTTTTTTCTTTATTTTATTTTATTTTATTTTTATTTATTTATTTATTTATTTTTTTTTTTTTTTTTGGGGGGGGGGGGGGGGGTATTCATCGGACATCAATTTCTCTCCAAGGAATAAGTATCCATCATTCCCGAGGGAGGAGAAGGGGTGTATGGAAGATTTTTCAATATGTTTACCTTTAAAATGAATGGTTGAACCATCGATTTCTGATGATTTAAAAACAAATTTATCTACTTTTTTATCATTTTTCATAATAATAACAAAAATGAAAATCTTTAGAAAATTATGTTTTCTAAGATTATATTTTCTAGATCTAGCATAAAACTGATTGTATTCTGATTTATGAAAATCGTATGCATTCGCCAGAGGAAAGTATTTAGATAAATAATAAATTTAATAAATAACATGTTCTGTACTGCAAGAGTTTGAATGGGAAAATATGGACGAATGTTTTGTGATGGCCTCAATGTACAAGTTTTAAAAATGTTTAAGATTTGAGTCTAATGGAAATCGTGAACAAAAAAGAAAATCCCGGATGTTATTGAATGAGTAATATAGTGCATGGTCAGCAGAATTGCAGTCACAAAGATTTTCGCGCTTTAATTTGCAGCTGTTGCGGGAAGTCAAACCAAACGGTTTGGCAACTTTATCGCTAATTTGGCTATATTTTCTCCTATCCTTAATTATTTCTTTTCTTTTATGCATTTTCTTATCCTTAGATAAGATAGAGAAAGTATTGCTTTTTGGGTTAAATTTTGAAAACTGCGTTTTTTTAATACTTACGCGTTTTGAGGTCCCCTGACTCCAAATATCAAGTTTTTACGTTTGATCTCTGAGTGTGTATGTGTGTCTTTGTGTATGTCTATGCGTGTGTGCCTGTTATCAGCATAGCTAAAAAACAAATAATTCCAGAATATGAAAACTTAACATTCTAAATCAGTGTCATATAAGGATGCTGCACTTAGCTTTTCGTTGAGATCATGGAAATGGTTCGTGTACAGGGATATCCATAATAATTCAAATACATTAAGTATGTGGGTAAAATTTTTTGCTATTTACAGTTTAACATCTATAGCCTGTACTAAACAAAATGAAATGAACATATATTTTTTATATGCATAAAAGCATGTTTTGTGGAAAATATGGTATGAGAATCGTTCTCCTTTCCTTTACAGGTCTACCCAGGAATAAAAATTTCTTTATACCTATGCAGAGAACAAAATAAAAAAATTTTAAAGTGAAATTTTTAAGGCTTGTTTCGCGCATAATTACACGTTTTGAGGGTCCCTAAATACTAAAATGAAATTTTAAAATGTTAATCTTTGTGTATGTCTGTTATCAGCTAACTTTAGAACATATATTTGCAGACAATTTAAATTTTGTATTTTGAAGTTGATTATGAGGTTGCTACTTAAAATATTTGACTAAGATTAATAAGCTTCAAAAGTGGTGAGATCGAAGTTGATTGAATAATTTCAAATGAACTTTTAAATTTAATATCAACCAAGAATTATTTATAGTAAGTACTATATTTAACCCCCTCACTAAGAGAGTTATTCATCAAAATTTATTTGTTCCTAAAAGTAGTTTGAAATATTTGAAACGTAGATTTATATATAGTACTTGTTACCTTACACCTTAATCCGCAATTTGTGTTTATAGCATTCAAATGCTAGGTAAGAGTAAGAAAAAGTCGGATGAGTGCCACCAGATTATTATTAAAATTTAAATAAAAAACAGTCTTTTTTTTTTTAATATTGATAATATATAATTAACTAGTTAGTTGGCATAGGTGGACTCTGCTCAGTTCCCCATCTTATTTATGTTCTCATATATTTCTAGTGCGAGACATATTATAATCATGTTAAAAGAAATGAATTTCGCCAAAGCTTGATAGAGTGACAGAATGAAATCCCCGCCTAATAGGCTATCCTTCGTTCACTTCGATATATTTATCTTATTCTAATCTATTAATTTATTTTATCAGGGTCAATTCCGTTGTTTAGTTTTCATGCTACTATTTCCAATGCAATAATCCTCAAAATTCATATTTGTATGAAAAATTTACAATTTCGCTATGCTGGTAAAATCGTAAATTACGAATAATTTACGAAATTTTCCTATTAGAATATTTCTATTCAATCATGTTCAAAAAAAATATTATAAATGTAATTTTGAAGTTGTCTAATGTATTTATGATCCTCAAAATGGAAGTTTATGCTCAATTTTACCCCATTCTGTCATTTTAAGTAAATCGTAAATTCCAAATAACTTACAAATTTTTTAAATTGGAAAAATCATAGTCTATGATATTCATGCCAGTATCCTAAATAATATTTCGTAAGTGGTTTGACATCTTTACGATGAAAACATCCCTCAAGATTGACGTTTATGCGAAATTTTGCTCTATCCTGCCATGTTAAGAAATTTGTAAATTTCCAATAACTTACGAAATTTTTATATTGGAAAATTCATAGTCAATAATATTCATGCCAGTATCCTAAATAATATTTCAAAAGTAGTCTGACATCTTTACGATGAAAATATCTCTCAAAATTGACATTTATGTCAAATTTTGTCCTATTCTGCCATGTTAAGAAATTCGTAAATATCCAATGACTTGCGAAATTTTCAAAGTAGCTTATTTATAGTTACTGATGTTCATTCCGGCATCAAAACTATTTTAAAACTGGTCTGACATTTTTACAGTAAAAAGTTTCCATTTAATGCACGTTTAAGTGAATTTTTGTCCTATTCTCCCATGTTAAGAAAATCGTAAATTTCTAATAACTTACAAAGTTTTTAAATTCGAATGTTGTAAATGAATAGGGTTCTTGCCAGTGTCGAAAGTAATACTTTAAAACTGATTTGACCTCTCTGCGACAATTTGTTCTTGAGATATTGTGTACACAGACTAACACACTAACACACTAACCCACTAACAGACACCCTACAGACAGACACCATACAAATTTTGTCATTTTCGGATTCCTCATACCTGAAAACGTGTAAAAAAGTCAAAAAACCGAGGTCGAAAATTTTCACGATACCTAAGTTCCCCATACCTATAGTATGATGGGGAACTAAAAGTAATTTTTATTTCATTATCTATTTATTTATTTATTTGGGTTTGGAAAGGGTCTGATAAATGAAAAAAAAAAATATATGTTTTATGATAAATCTATATTAATAAATCTGACTTTTGTCTGTACATTTTTCGTAATTAAAAAATTTTGCGATATCTTGAAGTTCCACACATCATGAGAGCCAAAAATGATTTCAGAAAACTTTCTCTTTCTATATGTGAGTGCATGTGTGTGTCATTGTGTGTATGTTTATAACGCTATTTTTGTCAGGATATTACATGAGAATGGCATCATTTTCCATTAATAAATTGCTTAGCCTCTGAATAAAAAAATTCTAATCTAATAAAGCCTCTGAAAATTAGATACAAAATAATAATACTAATACTTATTATAATAATAGCAATAATAATAAATAAATAAATAAATACAATAAAAATAAAATAAAAATAAAATAAAATAAAAATAAAAAAGCGTAGAAATGCATGCAATTTTTTCTTGTTGTTTTTATTCATTTTCCCCCTTTCTTCATCGAGCCTGACTTTATCGGTTTTCGTCCGGACTGGGCTCAGGCCTTAAACTTTCGGCTCGTGCAGACCTCTGGTATAACATTTTGTATAAAAATGCACAGATTTTTTTAAACTAAGGATTGTGAAATGAATTTTCTTTTGTTCATATAATATTGATAATCATTCAAGAAAACTTTTTATACAATCGGCAGCAAAATTACTGAACACATCCACATTTTTCATATACCATTTTTTTTTTTTTTTTTTTTTTTTTTTTTTAATAGTTTGACCGTTATTTTTTATCACAAACTTACTTTTCTATGAACAGCATAAGACTAAGACCATGACTCGATAAATATTTACTCAAGAAAACAATAATGTGCACGAAATTTTTATACGATATAAGAGCTATATAAAAAATAACCTATTTTAAACTTTTATTTTCCATATAAAGCTCTAAAGATAGATTTCAGGAGATTTCTTCTTCTTCATTTGAAATCAAGCATATTTTAAGGCATTAACTGTAGGGTTTATCACTAAATTAAACAATATAGTGAAGAAGAGATGGAAACTTTTTTATAAACAATGAGATTCGAATTATTTTTCTCTTTTGTTAATTACGAAATTTATTACTAAAAAATAAATAATTTCTGTATTATACTCGTATCAATAAAAATATAACTATTTTTTCTTTGAGTGACACAACTATAATACAAAATTAGTTACGCTGGGACCATCACAAAACTTTCTTTTATATCATTCTATATGAACAAAGTTAGCTACGATTAGCATTTACAGAATTTTAATCAACTTACCATCATATAAAAAACTTTTTATATATGTAATTTCGTGTAATTTTCAGCAATAGATGCTGAAATGTAGACTGTAGACATCTAGAAATCGTAAAAAGTAATAGCAGCACAACTTGTTTGCCAATTTGTATCCGAATTCAATCAGAATAAATTTTAATAATATATTTTTCACATACCAAGTTTGTGGTATTTAAATGACAAAAGTTGAAATAAAATTTTAACTAAACGGGTAAAACTTCAACGTAGTAGCGCCACCTAACATAGCCGATATGGAAAATTAATTTATTTAACTTTACAATAGCCATCTCACAAACGAAATGTGATGCTTTTAAATATCATAGAAACTGATATACTGCCTTCCCGTTAACAAGATTAAATTGCAGCATAGCAGAAGCACCTGTCGACCGATATGCACCCAAATTGAATCAGCAGAGATTTACATAATGCTGATCTCATATATAACTTTAGTGCATTTATGTATCATACAAGTTCTGATACAACCTTTCCTTATATGGGATCACATTATATCAGCGCCACAAAATGGACAATAATATCTTAAAAGCTAATAAGCACTAATTTACTTCCTGGTCCATTCAAATGTTATGTTACTTTGCGTCAATTGCTTCTTGAGAAACCGCGTCCACATTTATTTATTTCTATTTATTTCTTTATTTTTTAACGAACTCACAGTCATTTTCAAGTGAAAAAAAAAGCCAAATCATACTCAGAAGTCACAAAACGTGTATATTTATCGAAAACCGGAAGTTAAACATTTTCACAAATCTAGTGCTTTTTTCTTATGTAAGTAACAAACATAATAATAATAAACAGTGAAGTGATCATACGTTGTAAATAATCTATGATATTGTAAATTTAGAAGCTGAAACAATAAAAAAAAAAAAACAATAAATAAAGTAGCTAAAAATTTTGTTTTCCTTATTTATTTATTACTTTCTTCTATAATAAAAAGAAGAAAGGTTTGATTCGTAAATATTTTTGGCTCCCGCGTTTCGATAGATTTTTCCCTTTTTAAGATGTTCTAATAAAAAATTGATATTTCTTAGAAAATGCCAGTTTGTCTGTGTGTTTGGACATGTGTGATAAGAATTTTGTGTCATCTCTAGGTCAAAAACTAATGAACAGAATTTCCTGAAAACTTATATTTTGCTCCCCCTTGATATCAGTTAGTGATTATTACCCCCCCCTTTTTTTTTTACACATATAACGCTCAACAGGTCGCACTGTCATTTATTTTTTTCAAAATTTTTAATATTACAATAAAGGAAAAAATTTCTTATAAATACACACAATAGGGATTTCTTTAGTTGAACATTGTCAAACTGATTTTTTAAAAAATATTAACGGTGAACAAGACTTTTAACAAGAAGAATAGCAATCCTTCCCCCCTCCTCGGGTGTGTAAATTTTTATAATATTTTTTCAAAATTACTCGTTGATATCTTTTAAAACGAACGGTTGAATCAATTATCTGTGATAATGTAAAACAAAGTTATCGATATTTAAAAAAAAAAAAAAAGTTAATATTATTATTATATATATATATATATATTTTATTTTGTTTTTCAATTTTACTGTGTAAAATGTGTGATTTGATCTAAACTATGTGAATTGTATTAGAAAATAAAGAAAAAAATTGTGTGATAGTCACAAGACACTAGTTTAACATTTCCTGTAATTTATTGTAATTGATTCATATAAGCAGGCATGCGATTATTTTAGTTGCGATCAAATTTTTATATTTTACTTCATAATAAACGTCAATTATTTTGCAAAATATTATTAAATAGATACGCAATAACACGTAATATTAAAAAAAAAAAAAAAAAAAATCTGAATAAAAATCTTGAGTTTTGTATTTCTCACAAAAATAATAAATATAATTAAATTAAATTCCTTTTCAATTAATAATATAAAAGTGATATACATTTTGCTGAATCTTGAATCTTAAAAAAAAAAAAAAAAAAAAAAAAAAAACGAAAAAATTCGCCAAACTGTGAAATTTTTATTGGGTTTGCCAGTTATGACAACGGAAGCACTTGGACTCCAAGGTCCAAGATAGATAACGGTAACTTTTTCTGTCATTATTTTCATTGCGTGTGGTTTGAGATTTCTTCCTGACATTTGGATACACTATCTACAGATAAGTTTATTCTACACAATTTTCATATGTCTAGTCTAGGATTTCCATAGTTTTGCCCAAATCTGCATTCAAATTTAACAAAATTAAATAAATTAAAGTTTTCAAAAACCATAAAAAATAAACAAATAAATAAATAAATAAAGAGTAATAATAATAATTTGAAAACATTAATTTTTTAAATTTTTCATGCTAACTACCTTTTAATTATTTATTATTATTATTTTTTTCCCCATTCGATTTTGTATTATTACAGTTTAATGTTAGATATATTTAAGTATATTTGTTTAGATTTTATTGTTAGACTGTAGTATTGTAAAATCAAGGGAAAAATAGTTAGCAGCCGGCTCTCTAAAAATTTTAAAAATATTTTAAATTTTAAAATTTATTTATTTTATATTTAAAAGATTTTCAAGAATTTTTATCGTATTTTATATTGTTATATTTCAATGCATGTGTAAGTAAAATTCATAAACTCTAAATCAATACTTTAAAATTAAATCTTCACAAAATCGATAATAAATAGATTAATTAACTAATTTTAATTTTTTTTTTAATACTTCTCTTAAATATTTTTATTTTCTCCCATCATTTGTACATTATTACTCTTTATCAATAGAATATATAACATATCTAGGTATTAATTTGTGAATTCATTGATAAGTTAAAGTTTTAAAAATAGTTCTATGTTTGAATGCCAAAAGTTTGCAATAAGTTTCAGTATTTAAACATATACAGTCGGTAACAAAAGTGTCCGAACACTAGCAAAAATTCCTATGTAAAAAAAGTACACTTCATACGGTTTTGTTAAATAAATCTTTATCGAATCATGTTCTTACACTGACTAAGAATAGGATTCGACAAGGATTTATTTAATACAACCTTACGAAGTGTACTTAATTTACATAGGAATTTTCGTTAGTGTTCGGACACTTTTGTTACCGACTGTATATATCTATATATATATATATATATATATATATATATTTAACTTAACAAGAATTTCGCAAATTAATTACCCAAATATGGTTAGGTTCTATTGTTAAAATATATTAATGCAAAATCAAAGGGAAAAATAATAATTAGTCAGTAAGGAGCATCTTAAAACTTTTCAGTTTTCTTTAATTATAGTTAAAAAAAAAAAAAAAATGAAAATACTGTATGTTATTATATTTGAAGACATGTACGTAAAATTTTATAACACAAAGGCACACATACATACAAATGAATCACAAAATCCAAAGGGAAGAAAAATGAAAGAAAGAAAAGAAATAAAGAAAAAAAACAAACAAACATAGACAAACAATATGAAGGTGATTCTTAATATTTCTAAATGTTTTAAATTATTTTATTTTATTTATTATTATTATTTTATTATTTGTTTTGTTTGCAGAAACAACTTTTAATTAATTATTTATTTATTGTTCAAAAAGTTTTACCACATTTTATACTGTTATATTTCACTGCATGGTGTATGTAAAATTTATAAACTCAAAATCAATAATTTAAATAAATTTTGCATACGCATGATTTGAAATATGAAAATATTAAGGAAATTTCACGGAATCTATTTAAATATATATATATTTATTTATTTATTTATTTAACGTATTTAAAATACACCGCTGTTCAAAATTAAAGGAACAAACCTGCTTTCCTATTTTCTTCTTTTGTACATAACTTTTAAACAAATAAACACATGGACATAAAATTTGGCTGGCATGTTCTTTATCATACCATTATTCGAATTTTACATAACTTTAGCATAAGCAATAATTTTAAAGTAATAATTATTAATTTTTCTCAAAAGTAAGCTTTGGAAAGAATGAAAAATTTCAACAATTTTAGTAAAGAAAACTTAATGAAAAATTGTGTTAATGATGCATTATAGACAAGTGAACACGCACATGCCCTCAAATGTTAAAAACAAAATCCTGATTTTTCTTTCTGTGTTCATTTCTCTTTTACTTTAATAATGGAATTTTTGAAAAAAAAAAAAAAATAATAATAATAATAATAATTACTAATTTGTATAAACTGTGACCATCACTAGAATAATAAAAACGTCGATAAATAATTTAATAATGAACGTTTTATCCGATTTTCATGTTTCTATGTAAAATTAAAAAAAAATATTCACACGCGAAAAAATAAAGAAAGAAAAAAGAAAAAAAAAAAATTACTACAAGAAAAAATTTTCGGTTTTAATCTACAAATAAAATATAGATGCACGTACATCTTTAACCTATCTGTAATGCACCTTCATGACCATTTTTCATTAAGTTTTCTTTTCTAAAATTGCTGAAATTTTTCATTTTTCCAAAGTTTATTTTCGAGAAAAATTTACTGATTTTTAGTTTAAGAATTATTACTTATGCTAAAGTTATATAAAATTCGATTCATGGTATTTTAAAAAACATGCTATCCAAATTTTATACTTCTGTGTTTATTTGTTTAAGAATTATGTGGAAAAAAAGAAAACGAGGAAACAGTTCATTGTTTTAATTTTGTACACTTGGGTACTTCTTTTAACTAATTTTTATTTTTTGTTTTCCATTGACTCTGCATTATTATAGTTTAAAAATAGAATATGTAACATATCTGGGCATTAATCTGAGATTCCATTGATAATTTAAAATTTAATAAAAAATTTTTGTGTTTGAATGCTAAAATTTGCAGTAAGTTTCAAAATTTAGACATAAAAATATATTTAAGTTTTTTTGCTTAACTTATTAAAATCAATATCAAAATATGGTTATATTCTATTGTTAAATTATAATGATGCAAAATCTAGGGGGGAATAATAATTAGTTAGCAGGGGGCATATATCTTAAATTTTTTCAAAATATTCCAAATCTTGAATTTATTTATTCGTTTTTGAATTCAAATATTTATCCAGAATATTCAAAATACTTGATCGTTTATTATACCATATTACAATGCACTACACAAAAAGGAAAAAAGGAAAGAAAAGATAAATAAGGAAAGGAAGGAAAAAAAGAAAAATAAAATAAGTAAATAAAATAACAAGTGCAGAACTTTGAATAGACACTATAAAATTCAAGAATTCGAAGAAAATGGAAGAACTCGCAACAATTGTTCCGGGTCGAGAAAAGACATAACCCTTCATCAACCGAACAAAGTAGGCACGAATGCTGCAAAAAAAAACTGCAACGTAGCTCTTGTATTTTCAGCACTCGTGCCTACTATGTTCGTCTGACGAAGGGTCGTGTCTTCTTTCGACCCGGAACAATTGTTGCGAGTTCTTCCATTTTATGATACAAGACATTTTTAGCACGTACAAAGAACGTTCAAAAATTGTTTACATAACGTTGTGAGAACGTGTGTATAGAACGTTTTCAGAACGTTTCTACACTATTTTAGAACGTTTACAGTACGTTTTCTAGAACGTTCTGAAAATGTGTATAACGTTTTGAAAACGTTCTAAAAACGTTTAGAACGTTCTGAGACCGTGTACATAGAACGTTCTCAGAACGCTTCTATAACACCGATGGTGATAGTTACACGTTCATTGAACGTTCTCTGAACCGTACTATTGTACGTCTTCAAGATGGACAGATAGACGTCTATAACACGTTCAGAGTGAACGTTCTTAGAACGTGTTTGCAGAACAATTTTTGAACGTTCAGAGAACGTTTCGGTGCTGCTTGGGAACGAATTAACTGAATTTTAAAATAATTATATTTTATATGGAAAAATTCTAGAAAATGAAAGTTCGGAAAAGATAATGCAGTTTTAAATTAATGCATTTACTTTTAACTAGGCATAGAACGCCATACGTTTTTTATTTCACACGTTTTATTCATTCTACTCAGACATCTCTATAAAAAAAAAAAAAAAATCTGGAGTGACTCCACTCGACTTTCCAAACATTGAGTCATTAACAGTTTTGTAGATAAAGTAAAGAAAGAGGAGTTGTTAAACAAACAAAAGAGAGAAAACCATAATAGAGTGTTTGAGTATTTTTCTCCATATGTTACACGATGTTTTATTGAACGCAACTGAACTTTGAGCCCATAGATCATAATGATAAACAATTTTTCGTTGTGTCCCTGTAAAAACCTATAAGTGCTAGAATCCACCAAAATGCTTATAGTTAGTGCAACACTGATTTATAATATTCATATAAATTTTCAGCTCAATTGAATAAGGCGTTTAGATGCTATCGCACTTTTAAAAATTGGGTCCAATAGGCCATAATGATAAAGAATTTTTCTTTGTGCCCCTGTAAAAAAACTATTAGAGCTAGATTCTCCAAAATCTATACAGATTGCGTATCTGTAACCTATAATATATGTATAAATTTTTTGCACAATTGAATAAGGCGTTTAGATGCTATCGCACTTTTAAAATTTTGGTCCCATAGGCCATAATGATAAAGAATTTTTCTTTGTGTCCCTGTCAGAAAACTATAAGTGCTAGATTCATCAAAATCAATAGGGTTCGTGCTACGGTGACTTGCAACATACGTACGAACTTACAGCTCATTCGAGCAAAGCGTTTAGACGCTTGCGTGTTCACTCACACACATACACACACACACATACATACACACATACATACACACACACATACATATATCATCGCAAAAATAGTGAAAATGGACTCAGATGACCTTGAAACGTATAGAAACATCAAAATCTCAAATTCGAATTTTTGACATGATTAAAATATTTTCCTTACAGTGTTCGGAAAGTAAAAATAATCTGGTGTGTCACTCAAACTACTTTCTCTTACCCTGAAATTTAATACTATAAATACAGGTTGGAGATTAAGAGGTAAGATAACGAGTACTGTTATGTAAATCTATGTTCAACAATCCAAATTAGGCTTCCGAAGAGTTTTATCGGATAAATAGTTCTGTGTGAGGGGGGCTACTGCCCCCCTCAACCCCCCGTTTCATTAATGCACCCAAATTTATATAGAATTTAATTCGGTTATTAAAAAATAACTAGCTGGCTTCGCCCGCTAGCGGGTCAGTATTTTCAAATGAATCACTAAAAATAATGAATCACTAACAGAAACTTTTAGTGTTAAGAAAAGAAATTAAAAAAAAAAAAATCATTTCTGATTGGGTAAAAAGTCGGGCCGGGTCCCCACGCGCTGCGCGCGTATTCCTTCCCTGACCCTACGTGCCCCCTAAAAAAAATCATTTCTGATCGGTTAAAAACTCGCACCGGGTCCCCACTGCCTTCGGCAGCGCAGTCTTTTTCTTTCAAGGTAAGCGGTGGTGGTAGAAAATGGCGGTCGCCTCCGATTTCGAATCGTTTTTACTTTCTTCTATATGTAATATAGAGAAAGTATTGGATTCGCGAAAATTTTTGACCTCCGTTTTTTGACGGATCTACACGTTTTGGGATGTCCTGAACACGAATTGATAGTTTTTAAAAAATGTCTGTCTGTGTGTCTGTCTGTCTGTCTGTATCATTTTTTTGTGGACGCTGTATCTCATGAACCAATGAATGAAATTTAACCAAACTTGGTATTTAGTTGCACCCTGACATGAACTGGTGCCCATTAGATTTGGGGATCAATAGCTCAACAGGTGGCGCTGTGATCGCATTTTATGCAAATTTTTAACATGGCAGCATAGGACAAAATTCCGTATAAATGGGCATAATGAGAGTTATTTTAAACTTGTGATTGTAAAATTAATATGAATTGTTGATAATAGTAGTAGTTAACTAGGAAAAAAAATTGTGCATGGGGGGCATCGGTTCCCCCCCTGGGGGAGAAGTACCCCCCCGGGGGGGTTAATTTTTGAAGATGGGTATCATTCGAAAGATCTCGTCAATACCTTTAAATCGAATGGTTGAACCATAAATCTGTGATAATTTAAAACAAAGTTATCGATTTTTTTTACTTTTAACAAAAAAAAAAAAAAAAAAAAAGAAAAAAAAATCGTATTTTTTTTTTTTTTTTTTTATTATTATTTTTTTTTTTTAACGAAATTTTACCAAACTTGGTATTTAGTTGGTCCCCGACATAAACTGGTGCTGATTATATTTGGGGATCAATAGCTCAACAGGAGGCACTGTGATAGCATTTTATCTAAATTTTTAACATGGCAGAATAGGACAAAAATTCGCATAATAAGAGTTATTTTACACTTGTGATTGTAAAATTAATATGAATTATTGATAATAGTAGTACGTAGCTAGGAAAAAAATTTTGTGCATGGGGGTGCATCGCTTCCCCCCCTGGGGGGGAAGTACCTCCCGTGGGGGGTAAATTTTGAAGATGTGTATCATTCGAAAGATCTCGTCAATACCTTTAAAACGAATGGTTGAACTATAAATCTGTGATAATTTAAACAAAGTTATCGATTTTTTTTTTACTTTTAACCAAAAAAAAAAAAAAAAAAAGAAAAAAATTCGCTTTTTTTTTTTAATATTGTTAGTGGTTGAATATGTATTAATTTTTACAAAAAAAAAAAAAAAAAAAAAAAAAAAAGAAAAAGAAAAAAAACTTAGAAAAAAAAATCGTATTATTATATTTTTTTTTAATATTGTTACTGATTGAATATGTATAGGAAAATATAGAAGAAAGTCTTGAGGTGGCCACAACATACTAGTTTCGTTAGACAATGGTCGACATTTTAATTAATATCTCCGCTAATTAGGGTCGCATCGTTTAGCAAATTAGAATAACTTAGATCTGCGGTAAATTCTCTGTCCGACGGTACCTGTTCGAAGTCCGTGCGACCGTTAGCGGCGGAGCCTTTTCCGTTTCAAGCCGTTTCTCACAGACACACACACACACACACAGACAAAAACACACACGCGTACAGATTTTAATAATTAAAAAATAATTCTGTTTTAAAAAAATAATTTATTAAAATTATTATTTAAACAAATTATCTTTTATGATAATGCAGACGATTTCCATATTAGAGAAGTAGTATAACACTAAATATCCAAAAACAAAAGTTGAATTTATTCTCAATATTACATTAAAAAAAAAAAAAAAAAAAAAAAATGAAAAAAATCGATAACTTTATTTTAAATTATAGCAGATCGATGATTCAACCATTCGTTTTAAAGGTATTGGCGAGCTATTTTGAAAGGTACCCATCATGAAAATTTACTCACCTCGAGGGGGAATTTACCCCCAGAGAGGGGAGGGGGGGAGAGGCGAGGCCCCTACATACACAAAAATTTTTCCCAGTTGTTTATCTCCTGTTACAAAAAATATATATTCGTTTCATTTGGTTTAGTGCAGTCTATAGATGTTAAACTCTACTTGCCTGCAATTTCCCCCATATTTGTATACTTTTGAGTGTCCCTGTACACGAACAATTCGCTTCATCTCAACGAAAAGTTTAGTGTAGCATCCCTATAGGATACACATTTAGAATACCGAGTTTGGAATTTCTGCTACTATTTGTTCTTGAGATATGCTGATAACAGACACACAGACAGACAGATACACAGACCATTAGCTAAAAACACGACTTTCGTATTCAGGGGACCTCAGAACATGTAAATATAACAAAAACTCACGTTCGAAAAATTGACGCTAAAACAATACTTTCTCGACCCTATGGGTAAGAGAAAGTAAAAAAAAGTGGAAGCCACATGCTGATAATTAAAGAAGTTATCAAATAATTAACAAACTCTATACATAGTCTGCTCATTTAATGAAATGTAACTTATGTCTTCTTTCTAGAAATTTTTATTTATAAAATACCCAATGCAAAAGAAATAACCAAAAGTTTCAAATATTTATTTGTCGCATTCAAAAGTTCTAGAAAATGAAAAATCTGAAGAGATAACTCATGTTTGAATGGACGCAATTGCTTTGATCTAGACACAGAACGTAATAAATTTTTATTTCATATTTTTATTTTTTCAATCCAGAAATTACAGCAACAACAACAAAAACTATTGTGGGCACATGCCAATAATTTATGCAATTAATTATTATCCAGACATAATTTGCTTACTATATGAAATATGTCTTCTTTCTAGAAATTTTCTAAGATTGAATGGAACAACAATTAAATAGAATTTTTAAATAATTGTTTATTATGTTGTAGAATGTTCTAGAAGTAAATATAAAGTGTCTTTGAATCAACGCTTTTCCTTTGATCTAGACTCATAATGACATAAACTTTTTACTTCGTATGTTTTATTAATTCTACTGAAATCCCAAAATAATAATAATAATAATAGTAATACTAATAATTGTAATGTAGCCACGTGATTAATAACTAATTATGATATACACAGTTTTTTATTGAATAAAAAGTAACTTATGCCTTCCTTCTAGAAATATTTAATGATAAATTACGCGAAGTAATAATAAATAAATAAAAATATGAATAAAAATATATAAATAAATAAAAATTAACCAAAAGCAGTCTTCCTAGAATTTTCTAAGTCTGAGAAACGTATAGAACATTGATTCAATCAAATTTTAAAATAATTACTTATTTTGCTCTAGAATGTTCTAGAAAATGAAATAATGCGTCATTGAATCAACGTTTTTACTATGTCCTAGACGTACAATGATTTGTTTGTTTGTTTGTTTGTTTACTTCGTATGTTTATTCGTTCTTATGACATCACACACACACACACCAAAATAATCTATTTAAAATAACTTTTAAAACCCAAATTCTTAATGTATCGTATCACATAAATTTTTTCAAAGTTAAAATAAAATTTAATTTGAAAAAAAAAAAAAAAAAAAAAAAAAAAAATTTGATGAAATTTGAAATGCAAGGTGGGGTAGAGGCTGTATATTATATTTTTGTGTTCGTGAGAGAAAATTATATTAAAAAAAAAAAAAATTTAAAAACTGCATTTTTTAATCCCACTTCAAAAACATGTGACTTAATGTGAAGCAGATTTTTTTTCTCCTAATGGTTTCCATACAATCTTCTGTTGTTGCCACCCAAAATTCATACTTTAGTTAATTTTAAAAAATCTAACTGTCCGACCGATAAGCTGTTTAATCCATCGGATTCACAAAAATTTTTCCCTTTCATTTGATACCTTATTTGCAACGATACGACTGATATTTCTAATTTATTTTCTCATTTTTCTAATTTATTTTCCTCATTTTAAGTAAATGTACGTTTTTTTTTTTTTTTTTTTTTTTTTTTTTCTAATTCTGTCGAAAAAAAAAAAAAAAAAAAAAAAAAGGCAACAATTAAATTCCGTTGAGATTCATAAAAATACGGTAGTGAATGACAGTAAGTACATAAGAATTTGGGGGGGAAAAAAAGGCAAAGTATTAATAATCAAAGGAATTAACAGTTAATTGATCCATAAATAATTATGCTCGCTGAATAAGATATAGATTATGCCTTCTTCCTAGAACTTTCCAACACTGAAAAACGTATAGAAAAACGAACTAGCTAGAAATATAAGTACTTATTCTTTATGTTCGAAAATACTAGGGAAAAAAAAACGGATTAGAAAAGACAATACGCCGTTGATTCTACACTAATACATTGACCCAGATAACATAAGCGATAATGACCTTAATCCGAAAACCCATTCTAATCCAATCAAAAAACCTTACAACGCGTCGCTTCTTGCTTTTTTATATTTTGCTTTTGTTGTGTTTCTTTTACTGGTTAACTTTTTTCGGGACATTCTAGGCAGTTACAAGTAAATTACTCTAAAAAAGGTGTAAATTTAAAAGGTTTGAAGCAATACGCAAGCAAAGTGATGACGTCACTGACCATCTGTGGATGCAAGAAAAAGATTTCTTATGTTAATCCCCCATTGGATTTTTTGTAAAAAAAAAAAAATCAAAAATCGAGGAAAATTATTTCCCGATTTTAATCTCCATATTTTGGTATAGATAGGTATTAGTTATCGTGTGCATGCGTTAGATTGAGTTATTTTGCTGTCAAATTGACAAAATTTTAATTTTAAATTTCAAGATTGTCGTCCTTGGCGTTTTTTGTATTTGGCGATCAAAAAAAGTAATACGAAAATGTACATGCCAGACGTATGTTTTCGTAATATGTATTGTACGAAACGTTGTTTCATGTTATTCATTACTCTCTTGATATAAGTTGTTAAAATAACCATGATTTTTGAAAGGAATTAAATATGTTCGACAAGTAATTTGGCGATATATATATATATTTCCTGCCAAGGATGACAGAAATGAAACCTATTCCGCTGCAACATATTAGTATCTTATATTAGATACTTTACTTAAACATTTGAAACAAATTTGACTTCAAATTATGATAGAATATTTATCATTTTGCTTTTAAATAGTATATTAGTTGGATATATATTGTGTAAATATCATCCTTTGGAATGAAATGTTTATGTTTTCAATCGAATATGGGAGTTTGCCATTTTTTTCCCCAGAGTTTTGAAATTTAAAATTCAAATTTTATCAATTTTACAGCAAAAACAACTTAATTGAACGCATGCACACGATAAACAATACATATCTGTACCTAAATATGGGGATTGAAATCGAGAAATAATTTCCCTCAATTTTTAATAATTTTTTACAAAAAATCCAATGGGCGATTAACATAGGAAATATTTTTCTTGCATCCACGGACGGTCAGTGACGTCATACTTCGCTTGCGTATAGCTGACTTTCAAAATGCCAAAAATTGGACTAAAAATTCCATATTTCAGTTTTACTAAAATAGAAAACTACATACTGTTAGTAATGTGTGACAAAAATAATTTTTCATTTACTATCATTCTATGCAAAGTTATAAACGTTTATAAAAAAATTCTGGTGTGAAACAACCACACGACTTCCATTACCCACTATCACACGTATTATATGCATTTCTGAGAGATAATGTGATCAGAAAACATAAAAGTGACCTAAAGAAGTAGAAACCTAAAATTTTTCCGGTAAGAGAAACTTATAAAGACATACAAAACGAAGCTTACATATAGCGAGGTAAAAAATGGTAGAGTTATTTTTTGAAATACAAATTTCCGAGATTTGAACATGATCTACCTAAGCAAGAAGACTGTTAATTTTCCTCTAATAACCACGTAATACACGAGAAAGAAATGGATTTATATAACAATTTTCAAGAAAATCGTTAGAGCCGTTTTTGAGATACCAATTTTTACAAAAAATCAGTTATTGACCGGAAAACAATAATTACATACAAAAGATATATAAAAGTGAGTTAATATGGCGAGTTTGAAAAAAATCCGTACAGTCGTTTTCAAAGGAATGCGCTTGCAAGACCTGAAATTGAGCTATTTATACAGGACGCCTGTCAATTTTGCTGAACTAACCAACTATGTCATTCGAAAGGACATGTAATAGAGTGTTTATATAGCAAATTTGAAGAAAAACGTTAGAGCCGTTTTTGAGATACGGGCTTCCGGTCTCACTTCCTGTCTCTGATGTCCCACTTCCGGTTTTTCAATTTCCACCAAAATCTGGAAAATTCATCTGTACACCAGACCTGTCTTAATTCTGAAGTTTTGTAGTTTTATTTTTATTAGTTTCGGAGATATGATAGGCAGAAGATTTCACACATACATACACACACACACTGACCAATTGCCAAAAAACCACTTTTTTTTGGACTCAGGGGACCTTAAAACGTGTAAATCAGGTGAAATCCCGATATCGAAATTTTGGACCAAATACGATACTTCCATTAACCTACGTTAGTAGGGTAATGGTAGTAATAAGGCAAACAAGAACGTCTAGAACGCCAAATAAAATAATAGGAAAACAAAGCAACGTTCTAGACGTTGTTGTTTGTCTTCTATTTATAATCCCACTCCAAGTCTTCCATTAATATTCTATAAAGCTTTATGTTTGAAAGCAGGCATTGAGTTTGTCGCAAAATGAAAACTTTTAACAACATTTTCTCGAAACTAATTTTTACATAGTTGCGCCAAGTTAAAATGTTCCAGGTGTCTTAATTATTGTTAAAGCAACTGCTTTTAATGGTTTTTATATATCACAGCACTAAACTTAGTTACAGACGTTTTAAAAACATTAAAATTTTGAATTTAAAAAAAAAGCGATTATTTTCCAATAAATAAAAAATAAAATAAAATAAAATAACAAATAAACTGGAAAAATAAAAGGTTTCCCATAATTATGATTGTGTAATATATATATATATATATATATATATATATATATATACATAAACTAACTTTTTAAAAAATAATCTGGTGTGTCATTCACACGACTTTCTCTTACCCTGAAATTTAATACTATAAATACAGGTTGGAGATTAAAAGGTAAGATAACGAGTACCGTTATGTAAACCTATGTTAAAACTTTCAAATTAGGCTACGGAACAGCTTTATTTGACAAATAATTCTACGTGAGGGAGGATACTGCACCCTCAAGCCCCCGTTTCATTATTGTACCTATATTTCTAGTGAATTCAAATCTGTTATTAAATTCAAAAGCTCATTTAAAATTATTCAGACAACTTTCACACGCAACATTCCTTGAAACATATCAATCTTTTCTAGTAACAAATGTATTAACTTCAAATTACAACATTTGGATTACCGGAAATTATTTGCTTTTAATTTACTCTAAGTGACCCAGACAAAGATCAAACGTTAAAAAATTGACTTAGGTATTCAGGTAGCCTCAAAACGTGTAAATAAATAAATAAAAAAAAAAAAAAACAAGCGATGAATATTTAGCTTAAAAAAAAAAATACATTATTTACCATATGGCTATGAGGAATTTATTTCACTTCTTGAGCAACTTTCCTAAACAAAGTAAAATATTATAGTAAAACACTTCCACTAACAATAAAAAAGAATGTTATGGCTTAAATATTTGCAGTCCTGTATATCTTCTGAAGTTTATGTACACACCATATGTTGCACATAAATAAATTCATATATTAATAAGACACGGCACAATCTGAAATACACTTCGACCAATTTTCAAGTATTGTCGCATTATAATCTAGTTCTTTTGTGTAGCCCTGTAAACAACTAGTGAATGATTTCCATACCATATTCTAAATGAAACATGTTTTTACGCATATAAAATATATATTCGTTTCATTTGATTCAGTACAGCCTATAGATATTATTATCTACTTACCTGCAATTTCCACTATAGACGTAATGTATTTGGATTCTCTTGGGTGTCCCTGTACACGAATCATCGATCTCAACGAAAAGTTTAGTGTAGCATCCCTATATGGCACACATTCAGAATACCAAGTTTGAACTTTCTGCTATTATTTGTTCTTGAGGTATGCTGACAACGGACAGGCACACACACATACAGACACACAGACATACAGACCAATCACTAAAAAGATGATTTTCGGATTCAGGGGACCTCAAAACGTAAATATAACAAAAACGCAATATTGCAAATTTGACCCAAAAACAATACTTTCTGTACCATATATATTGGGTACATTAATGCATCATTAATTGGGTACATTAATGCTACATTAATGCATCCATATAGGGATGCATTAATGTAGCATCCCTATATGGCACACATTCAGAGTATCAAGTTTGAACTTTCTGCTATTATTTGTTCTTGAGGTATGCTGATAACGGACAGACACACAGACACACACACATACAGACCAATCACTAAAAAGATGATTTTCGGATTCAGGGGACCTCAAAACGTAAATATAACGAAAACGCAATATTGTAAATTTGATCCAAAAACAATACTTTCTGTACCATATATATTGGCAAGATAAAGTAAAAATCGCCTAAAGATATCTGTAAAAATACGTTTAGAAGCCTAAGTCAAATAATACTGCGCAAGAAGTAATTTTAAATTTAAAGATTAATTAATAATCTTAATTAATTGCGATGGGAATGTCAATTTTAATATAATATTTCTCATATACAAATAACTATGTATGAAACTAACTTTTGTAGGTAATAGATTTATTACTCTAGTTTATTTTTATTCTTTACTTTGCTTTTCTTTTTCTTTTTTTCTTTTTTTCTTTCTTTTTTTTTTCTTTAAAGTCAGTTGTCGCTTTAAAGCGTAATACAAGTTTGTTTCAATTGCTCATACGTTTTCTGGTTCTTTTTAAATTTCTACAAAATAAAATTATACTTTTAAAAAATTAAAGGACACGCTTTTATTGAAATGTGAACTAAAAAGCACATTAGAATTAAACAAAAACTATTTTTAAAAAATCTCCCCTATCTGGGCTCGAACGTTAGACCTTTAGGTTTGTAGCGCGGAGCTTTACCTCACAGCCACAGCGTTCACGTAGGAAAAGTCTTTTTTACAATATAGATTTTTTGTTTGCTCCCAGAGCGGTTACAAATATACATACAGGTAAAGCTAATAAAAGCGTGCCAAAAAGGACTTTCCCTACCTGAACGCTGTGGCTGTGAGGTAAAGCTCTGGACTACAATCCTAAAGGTCTAACGTTCGAGCCTAGTCAAGGGAGATTTTTTTTAAATGGTTTTTGTTTAATTATAAATTATTTTTAATAAATGTATGTAAATATTATGGTGTGTCAATCACACGATTTTCTCTTACCCTGCATTTTAATACTAGATAGATGTTTTGTGCTTTTTAGTTCAAATTAGTGTAAATATAAATTTTATCCTCGAATGTTTTACTTGTTGATAAGTTGGCAATACTAATTTTTTTTTTTTTTAAGTAAACTTTTGGTCAAAATTTAACATTGAATAATAATCCAATATTTAGGATTTTGTTTCGATGATAACTTGCACTTGAGTTACTACACATTTCACTTTTTTTTTTTTTTTTTTTTTTTTGGGGGGGGGGGGGGTCACTATGAATCTAAGAAATTGGTTCCCCTATGACGTCATTATCGTATAGTTTTTACAAATAATTAATCTTAACTGCTCCACGTTAGAAAAAAAAATATATATTCCAACTGTGACAGAGTTTAGCTTATGTAATTTCATTATAAGCACAAAATTGTTTTATATTTGTACTAGCTGACCCGTCCGGCTTCGCACTGATGAACAAATTTTAGTTAAAGATGGATTGATATGTAAAAAATCAAGAAATATATCAGTTTATATGTTATAGTCAGGCAATATTATTAACTGGAAAGTCAAAATATAATTTTACAATTATTTTTTTTAATTAGTTGTTAAATGTTGGCAATTTTTACTTAATGCTATTTATTTATTTATTTATTTATTTCATAAAAAGAAACATTTCTTTACTCATGAATAAAAAATATTGAAAAATAAACCTATGACATGAAAATGTTTTTGATAAAATTGACGTCATAATAGCTTTAATTATTATTTATTTTTTCATTTCGCAAATATATTTAATTTTTTCCATAATTGATTATTATTTTAATAATGTATATTAAAGGAGAAATCAATAATATGAAACAATATTCGCACAATATATACTATTACAGAATCTGGTGTGAAACAACCACACGACTTCCATTACCCACTATTACACGTAATATATACAATTTTTTGGAGATATTACTTGCATTTTTTGAGATTTTCGAGTAAGAGAAACTTGATACACGTATAAAGACACATACAACAGAGTTTCCATAGCGAGTTAAAAAATAAGGGGAAAAAAAATAGATAGTTATTTTTTTAAACACGAATTTCCGAGATCTAAAACTGAACTACCTAATCAGGATGACCGTTAATATTCCTGTAATAAGCACGTAATACTTGAGAAAGGTTATCTAAATTGGATTAAAGAAAAAATTTTCAAGAATACGTTAGAGCCGTTTTTGAGATACCAACTTTTACCAAAACTTAACATACTCAATTATTGACCTAAAAACAATAATTACATACAAAAGGATATTTAATAGGAAGATAACATGGCGAGTTTGAAAAAAATCCGTACAGGCGTTTTTAAAGGAACGCACTTGCGAAGTCTGAAATTGAGCTGTTTATAGAGGACGCCTATCAATTTTCCTGAACTAAGCAACTTTTCAATCGAAAGGGCATCTAATATATTATTTATATAGCAACTTTGAAGAAAATCATTAAAGGTGTTTTTGAATATGGGCTTAGGGTCCCATTTCTGGTTTTCGATGACCCAATTCCGGTTTTTCAATTTTCACGAAAATTTGGAAAATTTATCTGTACACCAGACCTGAATCACTTGTGAAGTTTAGCAGTTCTATTTTTATTAGTTTTGGAGATATGACAGCCAGAAGATTACACACACACGTGCACATATACACACACACTGACCAATTGCCAAAACCTATACAATACTTCCACTACCTACGGTAGTAGGGTAATTGAAGTAAACACATACATCTCGTATTTACTACGATAATATACAGATTTTCGTATTACGTTTTCGATCGCCAAATACAAAAATCGCCAATGACGATAGATATCAAATCTATGCTTTGTTTTCAATTAAAATATTGAAAATTTTAATTAAAAATTTATTTTACCAAAATTTATTATAGCTTCTAGCACTTAGAGAGAGACAGTGTAACTTTTGATTATTGAAAGAAAAAAAAAAAAAAAAAAAAAAAGCAATCGGCTTTTTAGTTCTAGCGATCGTTCTCTACATATGCATATAAACCTTTCTTTTTTTTATATTAGTATAGCTATAGAGCATAGGTATATTAAATAGGTTTCCAGTCAACATAATGTAACTCAAATAATTAAATGCTATTTACATTTCAGTAATGGCTGCATGCGCTATGTATATTGAGCTACTTGCCATAACTGTTAGTTGCTAAAAATAGTCGCCAAATAAATTTAAACATCTCAATACGCAAGCGAAGTATGACATCACTGACCGCCCGTGGATGCAAGAAAAAGATTTTCCATGTTAATCGCTCATTAATTTTTTTTTTTTTTTTTTTTTTTTTAATTAAAATTCTAGAAGAATTATTTCCCGATTTTAATCCTCATATTTGGGTATAGATATGTATTAGTTATTGTATGTATGCGTTAGATTGAGTTATTTTGCTGTCAAATTGACAAAATTTTAATTTTAAATTTCAAAACTGTCACCCTTGGCGTTTTTTGTATTTGGCGATCAAAAACGTAATACGAAAATATACATGCCAGATGTATATTTTCGTAATATGTATTGTACGAAATATTGTTTCATATTATTCGTTACACTCTTAATGTAAGTTTTTAAAATAACCATGATTTTTGAAAGGAATTAAATTATATTCGCCAGATAATTTGGCGATATTTTTTTTTTTCTGCCAAGGATGACGGATATCAAATCTATTCCGCTGCAACATATTAGTATGTTATATCAGATACTTTATTTAGACATTTGAAAACAAATTTGACTTCAAATTATGATAGAATATTTATCCTTTCCCTTTTAATTAGTTTATTAGTTGGATGTTTATTGTGTAAATATTATCCTTTGAAATGAAATGTTTATGTTTTCAATCGAATATGGAAATTTGCCATTTTTTTTTCTAGAGTTTTGAAATTTAAAATTCCAATTTTATCAATTTTACAACAAAAACAATTTAATCTAACGGATGCACATGATAACTAATACATATCTATATCCAAATATGGGGATTAAAATGGGGAAATAATTTTCCTCGATCTTTATTATTTTTTTACAAAAAATCCAGTTCACTTTTTATATTATTGTTCGCGTGAAAATATATTTTATTATATGTCTAAAAATAAATTAATTCGTAAATCTTTTTGGCAACAATTATAAATTAAAATAAATAATATTATAAAATAGAATTTCTTATTTTATTTTATTTTATTTATTTATTTATTTTTAAATTCCAATTTCGTTTCAAATTAAATTATTAGAAAAATAAACACTTTTAATTCTATAATGACGTCAGATTTAACGTGTAAGTTTAAGAATTAAAAAAGCTTTATATGAATTTCAATTTAATGCACGTGCAAATATATTTCTTTTCTTTTCACGTCAAGATATTTTAAAAACGAAATGAATATGTAAATGTTTCTTTTATGTTGGCAGCAGCTAATTTTTTTAATATTTCATTATTTCCATTTCTATTACGGCTTCTATGGGGATTTTAATTAAAATGCTCAGATTTTAAACTAAAATTTATTTTATCAAAATTAAATATAGCCTATAACAATATGGCATACTGTAGCTTTCGGTCAGTGAAAGAAGTTTTTAAATCGGATCAGTAGTTTCAGAGATTACCCTCCACAAACAAACAATTTTTTGCGCTTTATATAATGATATAGACGATGAATAAGTTTTTATATTGATGTAAACTAACAATTTAGATATTTAAGTAGTGTTTCATTGTTTAAAATAGAATTGATAAAAAAAAAAAATGATGATAATAAAAACGATAGATTTACCTTTTCTTCCTTTAAAAATAAATAAAATAAATAAATAAATTAAATAAATTAAAAATAAATTGAGAAAATTTGTCTAAAAGAGGAAAAAAAATTGCTTTAAATGAAACTAATTATATGTTTAAAACTAGTATGTTGTGTCCACCACAAGACTTTCTTCTATATTTTCCTATACAAATTCACGCAGTAACAATATTAAAAAAAAAAAAAAAAAAAAAAAAAAAACGATTTTTTTCATTTTTTTTTCGTTAAAAGTAAAAAAAATCGATAACTTTGTTTTAAATTACCATATATTTATAGTTCAACCATTCGTTTTAAAGGTATTGACGAGACCTTTCGAAAGATACAGATCTTGAAAATTTACACCCCCCCGGGGGGGGGGGGAGCGATGCCCCAAATTTTTTCCCTAATTAGCTACTACTATTATCAATAATTCATATTAATTTCTCAATCACAGGTTAAGAATAACTCTCATTATGTACATTTATACGAAATTTTTTCCTATACTGCCATGTTAAAAATTTAGAAAAAATACGATCACAGCGCCACCTGTTGAGCGATTGATCCCCAAATCTAATCAGCCTCAGTTTATGTCAGGGGCCAACTAAATACCAAGTTTGGTAAAATTTCGTTAAAAAAAAAAAAAAAAAAAAAAAATAAAAATACGATTTTTTTTCTTTTTCTTTTTTTTTTTTTTGTTAAAAGTAAAAAAAATCGATAACTTTGTTTTAAATTATCACAGATTTATGGTTCAACCATTCGATTTAAAGGTATTGACGAGATCTTTCGAATGATACCCATCTTCAAAAATTAACCCCCCCGGGGGGGTACTTCTCCCCCAGGGGGGGAACCGATGCCCCCCATGCACAATTTTTTTTCCTAGTTAACTACTACTATTATCAACAATTCATATTAATTTTACAATCACAAGTTTAAAATAACTCTCATTATGCCCATTTATACGGAATTTTGTCCTATTCTGCCATGTTAAAAATTTAGAAAAAATACGATCACAGCGCCACCTGTTGAGCGATTGATCCCCAAATCTAATCAGCCTCAGTTTATGTCAGGGGCCAACTAAATACCAAGTCTGGTTAAATTTCGTTTAAAAAAAAAAAAAAAAAAAAACCATTTTTTAAGTTTTTTTTCGTTAAAAGTAAAAAAATCGATAACTTTGTTTTAAATTATCACAGATTTATAGTTCAACCATTCGTTTTAAAGGTATTGACGAGACCTTTCGAAAGATACCCATCTTGAAAATTTACTCCCCTCGAGGGGGGACTTCCCCCCCACAGGGGGTGGCGAGGCTCCTACGCATACAAAATTTTTTTCCCAGTTGACTATCTCTATTTTAAATAATTCTTGTAAATTTCATAATGATTACTAAAAAATAATTCTCTTTATGCACATTTATACAAAATTTTGTCCTATATCACCATGTTAAAAATTTAGAAAAAGCGGGATGGCAACGCAACCTGTAAGACAATTTTTACCAAAAGTTGATAGGCACTAATTTATGTCAAGGTACAACTACATACCAATTTGTATGAAATTCTGTGCAGTAGTTCTTGAGATACAGTTGCCACAAAATTTTGTCACACACACACACACACACAGACAGACAGACAGACATTTTCTAAAAATGGTCAAATCGTGTTCTACAGCTCTCAAAACGTGTAAATTCATCAAAAACCCGAGGTCGAAAATTTTTACGAATCCAATACTTTCTCTATATTACATATAGAAGAAAGTAAAAAATATATATATAAGCAAGATCGTTGCTAGAAATTGTGTATTTACGATTACTGGTTCTTTTACGGAAAAGCAGGAAAGGATTCAGGTACTAGTACATTATACTGTCAAGTGTGTATGTAATTAAGGAGATATATACACACATTATTTATTTTTGAAGTGAAAACTTCTTTAGGCGCATTGAGCACTTTTGGGTGAACAAAAATCATTGAACTCCCGTCATCGTCAGCTGACGCTTTCCATCCATGTATGATACAAATAATGTATCATACAATTAACTTGCTAATGTGAAGTGTTAATAATTATATACTGTATATTGTTTTACAACCTGGTGCGGCTCTGCGCGACTTCTCTCATCTCCGGGCACTGTTTTTATTGCAGTTAGACCTCACAAAACCGTGAGAAAGGCCAAATCCGCGATTTTTCTCACGTTTTTACAATCTGGCGCGTCTTTACACGACTTCTCTCATCTCCGGCCACTGTTTCTTAAATATTGCAGCCCGGAAACGTTGCAGTTAGACCTCACAAAACCGTGAGAAACACCAAATCCGCCATTTTTCTCACGTGTTTACAATCTGGTGCGGCTCTACACGACTTCTCTCATCTCCGGACACTGTCTCTATTGCAGTTAGCGCAATAAATAAAATTTTAATATAATTTTTGTAGTATTAGTTTATATTAATGAATAAAAAAACACTTCATTTAAAAGTATTTCCTGCACAATAAAATATTGTCTGACGATTCAAGAAATACACACGTAATTGTTCAAGTTTTCACTTCTGTCGGCACTCCCTGAGTGCAACTTTTTTTTTTTTTTTTTTTTTTTTTTTACTTACAGAATTATTCAATGATTAAAATTATCTAAAATGTACAGAAAAGACTCAACATTTTTCAAAAAATATTATTTAAACAATAATAAAGCACTCTCATTTTCACAGCAAATTCATCATATCACGTTAGAAAGTAATTCATAATCCGTATAGGAGAAACAGCTTCCAATTGTCTTCTCCAGCAATACAGATTGGTTCAATAAAGCCATTACTAAAATATCTTTACCTTTTTATTTCTAGCATTAACGTGTTTCATAGGAAATTCAGTTGATGGGTCAAATAATGCTCTGACAAGGCAATAAAATACGGACTCATTTCCCGAAAACTGAAAACATGTATCCATTCAAAATGTGGTTAACTTTAAATAAATTTGAAAATGAATAACACAAAATGATTTAATCAGAATGACTTGCGTGTAAGAAATGAATGGAATATTTGATGGTATAAAATCTAAGTAAAAGACTATGATTTTTGAAAATTTGTCATTTTATATAAATCGAGAATATCATTTAGGATGGGAAAACGAATAATCTGTTATTCAAGATTTTGCAGTGGCATTACTTTGACACGTGTCATAATAATTGTACCTAGCGACTTTAAAATGCAAAGTAACAGTTACAATATCCATTATTTTTATTAAATCGATGCAGACCGTGTTAAAATGCGTGTTAGTTTATTTTCTCAACCCTATAACATAAAGCAAGAAGGATAAGAATATTTCATTCGATTTTATTTCCTCAATAATTACACACTAAAGAAAATATTCTAAATTCATAATGAGGAAAACAGATTTTATTTTGTGGTACATTTTAGCTGTTACTGGAATTAACTTTATCAACTGTAAGCTAAATTTTGCAGCAAAATTGTTGAGAATACTTTTTATTTCGAGTTTTGCAGTTGCGGTCTTGTATTATTCCGTTACCATGTTGTATGTGATACGAATAATGAAGTATAGAGAAGGTGTATCGTTTTTTCTTATACCTTTTCTTTCGGGATTGATGTGGTATATGGCATTTAGCAAAAGAAAAACTTTTTCCAAGATTGTTCAAGATGTATACCGCAATCACAGTCACTACAGCTGTTCAAAGAAAACCAGGGAACTGATCATCATTTTTCTAACACTAATGATCGTCGTGGTATTCCCTTGTGTGTTCAGCCTTCTGTCTCAACTGAAGACAAATACTGAAATTCCTGGTGTCGCTTATATAGTATTTGGGTATAAGATATATAACACCGTTTGGAAAAGAATTCTTCTAAGTTGCAGTCACTTCACCCAATTCCTTTGTCATGTATTTTCATCTTATTTAGCAATTTGCATGTGTGTTCTATTTTACAGATGCTCGGAAGTACTGTCTGTCTATAACACATCTCTAGAAATTCAGTTATATAGAAAACACCCGCAAACTATCCTAAACCTTTTCGTGTACTTTCATATGGTGAAACTTTTACGGAAATTGAATAACAAGTTTACGCGTCTTTCATTATGTATTGTTTTTTATAACTTGCTTGGAATTTTTGCAATATTGCTTTTGTTGAAGTACGATATATCGCATGATGGTCACGTATATCGATATATCTTTCGCGCATATTTTGGTGCCTGCTATGCTGCAATATTTGTGTGCTTCACGATATGTAGTTCGATGATTCCTGAAGCTTTAATGGAAATTAAAACAAGTGTTAGAGATTATATAAATAGTCCCGGATGTAGTATTAATTCGATTTCAAAACAAGACATGTTTTATCTGAAGAGAATCGAAGGAGATGATGTTGTGTACGTGTCCGCCTGGGGTATGTTCAACATGACCCGAGGATTCATATTATCGGCTATAGGTCTGATGCTTACTTACGGACTACTTTTGTTCAATTTGAATTTTTGATTTCAAGTGGAAATGATGTAATTTTTTCTTATGACATACGCCTTCATTTTGTGCACATCTGCACAGAAATGTGTAAAAACTCAATATTCTAGTGAAATTGATTTTGATTAACTTAAATTTTATTTGTGCTAAATAATTTTTCCTCTCATTCCGAGTTGTTAACATTTTTAATTCCACCAGGAGAACAAAGCATACAGAAAGAAAACGGTTTTGACGATTTCTGCGCAGATTAAATATTATATTTTTCGTTGATCTGACAGGTTCTTATCTTTGGGAATATCAGTTTTCGCACATACCCCTTTCTCCTCCCGGAAAAAATAATTTGAAAAATGTAAACATATTCAAATAATTTGATACTTATAATATTTTTTTTTTTTTTTTTTTTTTTTTTTAATCAGGTTATAATCATAGGGAAAATATATTTTTCTTTGTAGCTCTTTCTTCGTCCAGGAAAGACAATTACCGACAACAAACGGCTTCGACTATGTTAATGTAAACGAAAGTTTAAAGAATTTTTTTTGCGTACATAATTTGATCTTACAGCTTTCTTTGTTTCTCAGAGAAAATTATTTTTTACCAGCTGCCCGTTTTCGAATGTTGAAAAAACATTCATATCTTACTGTTTTAGAAAGGATATAGATATCTTTTCTCTTTTGTGTATCAACTTTTGGTTTGTCTCAATTCCGAAACAAATGAAAAGTGTTGCCGATCTCAAATTTCAAGGTATGTTTTAATATATTACATAGAAATTTTAATATTCTTTTAACATTTTTTTTTTAACTTTTTAATTTAATCATGTGTTGGAAGAAACAAGAAAGAAAAATCATGCAGTATGCATTGATTAGTAACACTTTCCAACTGTACGCAATTGTTGTATGGAATAACTTTTAATATTCTTTGCCTACGTTATCGCACAACAGACAGAAGGACTGAAAAACAGACAGATAGACTAATTCATTTTAAAATTACTCTTAGGCATTTTAGAAAGCGTTAAAAAGGCTTAACGCAAAAGAAAGTGCAGCCGTTAGATTATAATTACATCTTTTAAACTCTCTGAATATTTTACTGTAGCCCTGTAAATCTGAAAGTTAATCACATCATATCCTATACAAAACAATATTTTAGAATATTAATAATACATGTCAATGTTTTTATGGTTTTTATAGTAGAAATTTTTTTAAATATAACTTTAAAAAAATTCTCTCCTAAAACGTAATACATTGCCTTTTTTTTTTATTGTTGTTGTTGTCCCTGTAAACAAACTAGTTGTACAGGACCTATTAATGATATTTTAAATAGGGAACATTCCATAGGGAACTCGAACGTATCATTTTTTAAAAATTCTCAAAATATTCACGGATGATAGGAGCCGGAGATAAACAGATAGAAAGGTAGACAATCGGACAGACAGATGCAAAAATTGAAATCATAATCCCACTAAAATTATAAGAAAGTGTTAGAACGCTCATGTAAACAAAAGTGCAATTCCAGAAAATTTTTATTAATAGCTCTTAATGTAACTGATTATTTTTGTGAGGTCCTGTAAATCTAATGCTAACCATACTATATTACATAGAGGGCACACTCTTCTGTGCATGCGAATAATATATTTCAATTGCATTAAGCTTTGTGGAAAATAAAATTATTAAAATTTGGTTTATAAAAATAACTCTTACACAACACAATGCTTTGGAGTACTTTCAAGTGGCCCTGTACACAAACCAGTTAGAAATGTACTCTATTTTACATAGGAAACAGCCGATAGGGAATTGAATAACATATTAAAATTTCATTAAAAATTCTATACAATAAAGGTATTAAAATATGGTTTATAGAAACTCCTCTCATAGAACACAATGGTTTCGAATAATTTTGGGTGACCCTGTACACTAACCAATGGAGGTAGTCATTCCATTTTCAATAGAGAACATCCGATGGTGAACATGAATAAAATATATCGGTTTAAAGAAATTCCATAAATATTTCCGGAATTAGAGCACAGAAAAACAGACAAAGAGACAGACAGAGAGACAGACAGACGGACAGAAGAACAGCCAGACATATACACAAATTGAAATTATATTCACACTAAAAAAATTTTAGAAAGTGTCAAAAATGCTTAATGTATACGAAAGTTCAATTCTAGCAATTGTTTATTAATAGCTCTTAATATAACGGAATATTTTTGTGTCACCCTGTAAATCTAAGGGTAACCATGCTATATTCTATGCAAAGCATTCTTTTGTGCATATAAATAACATATTTCAATTTTCTAAAACTTCGTGGAAAGTAAAGTTATTACAATTTGATTTATAGAAATATCTTACAAAGAATGCAAAGCTTTGAAGTACTTTTGAGTGTCCCTGTACATACACTAGTGGTTGTATGTAAGCTATTTTATATACGAAATGTCTAATAGTGAACTTGAATAACATATTTCAATTTCATAAAGATATTGTACAGTAAAGGGATGAAAATATGGTTTATAGAAATACATCTCATAGAACACAAATTCTTTGAAATACTTTCGTGTGTCCCTGTACACTAACCTGTAAAGGTATAAACTCCATTTTCAATAGAGAACATCCGATAGTGAACTTGAATAACATATATCAGTTTCAAAAAATTCTATAAATATTTACGGGAGTTATAGTGCGGGCAGACAGACAGACGGACAGATACACAAATTGGTATCATATTCCCACTTAAAAAAATGTTTGAAAGTGTTAAAAACGCTTAATGTAAACGAAAGTAGAATTCTAGCAAATTTTTAATAATAGCTCTTAATATAACAGAATATTTTTTGTCACCCTGTAAATCTAATGCTAATCATGCTATTATTCTATGTAAAGCATTCTTTTGTGCATATAAATAACATATTTCAATTTCCTAAAACTTCCTGGAAAGTAAAGTTATTAAAATTTGATTTTTAGAAATATCTAACATAAAACGCAATGCTTTAGAATATTTTTGAGTGTCCTTGTATATAAAACAGTATTGGTATTTAATCCATTTCATACAGGAAACATACAATAGTGAACTTGAATAATATATTTCAATTTCATTAAGATATGTGTACAGTAAAGGTATGAAAATATGATTTATAGAAATACCTCTCATAGAACACAATGCTTTGCAATATCTTAGGGGGTCCCTGTACACAAACCAGTAGAGGAATAAACTCCATTTTCAATAGGGAACATCCAAAAGTGAACTGGAATAACATATATCAGTTTCAAGAAATTCCACAAGTATTTACGGGAATTAGAGTGCGGAGAGACAGACAGACAAACCGAAGTCATTAAAACTTTTCAACCTTGTTCGGAAGTGTTAAAAAAGTTAGAACGTGTTAAAAACGCTTAATATAAACGAAAGTACACTTTTAGCAAATATTTATTAATAGCTCTTTATATAACTGAATATTTTTGTGTCACCCTGTAAATCTAATGCTAATTATGGTATTCTATGCAAAGTATTCTTCTGTACATATAAATAACATATTTCAATTTGATAAATCTTCGTGCAAAGTAAAGTTATTAAAATTTAGTTTATAGAAATATCTCTCATGAAACGGAATGCTTTGAAATACTTTTGGGTGTCCCTGTACACAAATCAGTAGTGGTATTTATTCCATTTTATACAGGAAACAGCCGATAGTGACCTTAAATAACATATTTCAATTTCATTTTGTGTACAGTAAGGGTATGAAAATATGGTTTATAGAAATGACTGTCATAGAACACAATGCTTTGCAATATTTTAGGGGGTCCCTGTACACAAACCAGTAGAGGTATAAACTCCATTTTCAACAGGAAACATCCGATAGTGAACTTGTATAATATATTTCAATTTCATTAAGATTTGTGTACAGTAAAGGCATGAAAATATGGTTTATAGAAATGCCTCTCATAGAACACAATGCTTTGAAATACTTTTGTGTGTCCCTGTACACAAATCCGTGGTGGTATTTACTCCATTTTATACAGGAAACAGACGATAGTGAACTTGAATAACATATTTCAATTTCATTAAAATTTGTGTACAGTAAGGGTATGAAAATATGGTTTATAGAAATGCCTGTCATAGAACACAATGCTTTGCAATACTTTAGGGGGTCCCTGTACACAAACCAGTAGAGGTATAAACTCCATTTTCAACAGGAAATATCCAATAGTGAACTTGTATACCATCTTTCAATTTCATTAAGATTTGTGTACAGTAAGGGTATGAAAATATGGTTTATAGAAATGCCTGTCATAGAACACAATGCTTTGAAATACTTTTGTGTGTCCATGTACACAAATCAGTGGTGGTAGTTACTCCATTGTATACAGGAAACATCCGATAGTGAACTTGAATAACATATTTCAATTTCATTAAGATTTGTGTACACTAAGGGTATGAAAATATGGTTTATTGAAATGCCAATCATAGAACACAATGCTCTGAAATAGTTTTGTGTGTCCCTGTACACAAATAAGTGGTGGTATAAACTCCATTTTCAATAGGGAACATCCGATAGTGAACTTGAATAACATATTTCAAGTTCATTAAGATTTGTGTACAGTAAGGGCATGAAAATATGGTTTATAGAAATGCCTCTCATAGAACACAATGCTTTGAAATACTTTTGTGTGTCCATGTACACAAATCAGTGGTGGTAGTTACTCCATTGTATACAGGAAACATCCGATAGTGAACTTGAATAACATATTTCAATTTCATTAAGATTTGTGTACAGTAAGGGCATGAAAATATGGTTTATAGAAATGCCTCTCATAGAACACATTGCTTTGAAATATTTTCGGTGGTCCCTGTACACAAACCAGTAGAGGTATAAACTCCATTTTCAATAGGGAACATCTGATAGTGAACTTGAATAACATATTTTAATTTCATTAAGATTTGTGTACAGTAAGGGTATGAAAATATGGTTTATAGAAATGCATAGAACACAATGTTTTGAAATATTTTCGGGGGTCCCTGTACACAAACCAGTAGAGGTATAAACTCCATTTTCAATAGGGAACATCTGATAGTGAACTTGAATAACATATTTTAATTTCATTAAGATTTGTGTACAGTAAGGGTATGAAAATATGGTTTATAGAAATGCATAGAACACAATGTTTTGAAATATTTTCGGGGGTCCCTGTACACAAACCAGTAGAGGTATAAACTCCATTTTCAATAGGGAACATCCGATAGTGAACTTGAATAACATATATCAGTTTCAAGAAATTCCATAAATATTTACGGGAGTTAGAGCGTGGACAGACAGCCAGCCAGACAAACTGAAGTCATAAACACTTTTCAACCTTGTTGGAAAGTGTTAAAAAAAGTGGGGGGGGGGGGGAGGAAATGTGCGGTTGGGGGACACTCGTCAGTAACGAGGTTCCTTACGACTTTTCTCCAATTCCGAATTTCATTTGATATAGAGATTTAGATTGTTCATTCTCTCTCTCTCTCTCTCACTATTTTATTGTTTATTTTTTTTTTCTCAATGAAAATAATCTTATATTATAAATGTGAATGTCCGTGAATTTATTTGACTGAGTTTCACGCCAAAACTGCTCGACGGATTTCGATGAAATTTGTAATGGAGATAGCTTATACCCTAACTTACAAAGTTAGATGCCTTTCATTCCGAAAAAAACTTTGTTTTTGTGATTTTTATACATAAAATAGCAATTTTGTAAGCTAATAATATAAAAAATTAGCCATTTAAATTTATCCATAATTTAATTGTTGCAAAAAAAAAAAAAAAAAAAAAAAAAACGAATTTATTTATTTTTTTTCAACAGGAAAATAAATACATTTATCTAAACGTGAATGATAAAAATTTATAAAAAACAATTATGCATCTCACAAAAATTGACGTCATTTTTAACCGACTTCAAAAAAAGAAGGAAGGTTCTCAATTCAAACCGTATGTTTTTTTTATGTTTGTTAGCTCATAACTTCTGAACGGATGCTCCGATTTTGAAACTTTTTGTTTTGTTGTAAAGGTCTTGGTCTGAAATAGGTCCCATTGTAATATCTTTACAATCTAATAAAAATACAGGGTGCCCAAAAAAATCAGTCTCAACTCTGTTAACTTCTAAACGGCTGCAGCTATAGTATTAAAAATGGTATGTAAGTATAGCAAAGTGGCCATGCAGTACGAGGTTAAACTGCTTGCAGCGCCACCTGGTGGAAAATAGCGGAGTTAGTGTTACTATCTCGAAAACGGTTCTAGAGAAAAAAGTGAATAAAAAAATTAAAAGTATCATCGATTTAGTACAAAAAGATTGTTTAGACATTCATGCTAGCGTTCCTACCTCGGAAACGGTTCAAGACAGGGGGAAAAAGTGAATTATAAAATTGCTGGGCATCATCGATTTAGTACGAAAAGATAGTTTAGACATTGATGCTAAAAATACAATGATAAAAACGTGCATTTGTTTGTTCGCAATTTCTTACACTATGCACACTTGAGCCACATTGCACACATTGTAGCGTAGCTAGTGAGACATACATTATATAGTTGAAAAACGGTTACTTGATACTTTTTGTTTTGTTGTAAAGATCTTGGTCTGAAGTAGGTCCCATTGTAATATCTTTACAATCTAAAGAAAATAAAACGCCATCTGGTGAAAAACAGCGAAATCAGCCCTCCTATTTCAAAAACGGTTCAAGATGGGAGAAAAGATAATTACGAAGTTGTAGAGCATCATCCATTTACTCCGAAAAGATTGTTTTTACACATTATTGCTAAAAATAGAACGCTTAAAACATGCAGTTGTTTCTTCGCAATTTCCTACACTGTGCACACTTGAACTACGTTGCACACTTTGCAGCGTAGCGGATGACAAGTATACTCTGTGGTTCAAAGTAATGTTACTGTAAGCGGTCACATCGATTAGCGCAAAGTCGTTTTCAACCAACTTCAGATAAGAAAGTGTTCTTAATTCGAGCTATGTGTTGTTGTTGGTGTTTGTAAGCTTATAACTTCGTAAGATATGCTCTAATTAACCGACTTCAAAAAAGAGGAGGTTCTCAATTCTAACGGTATGTTTTTTTGTTTTTATTTTTGTTTGTTAGCTCATAACTTCTGAAAATATAATCCAATTTTGGTACTTTTTGTTTTATTGTAAAGGTATTGGTCTGAAATAGGTCCCATTGCAATATTTTTACGATCAAAAGAAAATACAGTGTGCCCAAAAAAGTCAGTCCCGACTCTTTTAACTGCTAAACAGCTGCAGCGATAGTCATAAAAGTGGTATGTAGGTATAGTAAAGTAGATATGTGCTGCGTGATTCAACCACCTACAGCGCCAACTGGTGGGAAACAGTGGAGTTTGCGTTCCTATCTCGGAAACAGTTCAAGGCAGGGAAAAAAGTGAATTATAAAATTGCAGAGCATCATCGATTTAGTACGAAAAGATAGTTTAGACGTTAATGCTAAAAACAGAACGCTTAAAACGTGCATTTGTTTGTTCACAATATCCTGTTTTGTGCACACTTGAACAACTTTGCATATGTTGTAGCGTAGCGGGTGACATTTATGCTATGTAGAATTCAGAGTATGATTATTATAAGCGGTCAGATTGATTAACGCATAGACGTTTTAAACCGACTTCATAAAGGAAGAGGTTCTCAATACAAACCATGTTTCTCGTTGTTGTTGTTGTTGAAATTTGTTAGCTTATAACTTCTTAACAGATGATTTAATTTTAATACTTTTTTTGTTGTCGTAATGATCTTGGCCTGAAATAGGCTTCAACAAGGCATAAACAAATTACAGGATACTCACAAAAGTCTGTTCTCACTCTAACTGCTGAACGCATGCAGCTACACTAGTAAAAGCAGTATGTAAGTATCGATGTTGAAACTTCTGTCCGTCAGCTGCAATGCATAATTTGCTCTTTGTTTGAACTTTACGCTGCGCAATTTTCAGCGGAGCAAATGACACGTATTCACTGTAAAATTCAATATGTATGCCTAACAGAATTTTTGGTTACGAATACAGCGTATCCGTTCGTTACATTTCTATAGACTTTTTAACTTAAGGTATGTTCATTTAATAGATAGTTTTTTGCTCATATCCGATAAAGGCAAGAAAAGTGACACAACTTAAAAATGCAGCATTTGAGAAAAATCAGTTTAAAAATAACTTGACTAGAATAAAACTGGCACAACTGTCTCTCGAGTGGATAACTTTCTAGATGGAGATGTAACTTTTTCGTTCACATTGGGTGCATTTCATGTATTTTTCAGTGACATAAACCATTTTTTGAGTTATGCCACTTTTCTTGGAAGTTGTGATTTGTGAAACTGCGGTCGAACGTCTTTTGATGTTCTGCTATATGAATAAGTTTTCACTGAAAAGAGAAAAATAAAATCTTTTTGTAAAAAAATAGAACCGACTCCAAAAAGCAATTACTATTCAAACAAATAATAATCAAAAAATTTGTATGAAATGAAATCGAATTGCGCCTAAAAGTATAAAATAATTTCCTTCGCCAAACAACCTATAACACTACAATTAATCATAACTTTTGAAGTCGGCGCAAAATTAAATAAAAATTAATACCTTTATTCAATACAAAATTCAAATCCTATTCAAAATACACATCTCACATTGTCACCTGCAAAACGTAGCCGAAAACTATTTTCATTCAAGAAAACAAATAAGATTTCGTAAGTAGCAAATGTTGGCGAAGGTGCTGGTATCTGTGACGTCCTTGGTGAAAGAAAAATCGAAAAATTATCTGGCAAACATATTTAATATCTTTGGGATATCATTATTAATTTGTAAGGTATATTAAGAGAGGAATCAAGAATATGAAACAATACTTCGTACAAAATATATTATGAAAATATACATCTTGCGTGTATATTTTTGCAATACGTTTTGAACGCCAAATCCAAAAGCCACCAAGGATGATAGTTATCAAAGTTATACCAAATTTGCAAAGGAAACTCTAACTTCGTAGAAACATAAATACCGCATTGTGAAGAATGTTGACTGTTCTGTGTAGATGCTACCAATGAACCAATTGTATACAGTAATAAAATAATAAAGGAAACATGAAAATGGATCATTCGAGAAAACAGCATTTGTTGCTACCGATCTAAAAACAAACCTTTAAAATTTAATTAAATTATATTTAATTTTGCGCCGACTTCAAAAGTTATGATTAATTGTAGTGTTATAGGTTGTTTGGCGAAGGAAATTATTTTATACTTTTAGGCGCAATTCGATTTCATTTCATACAAATTTTTTGATTATTATTTGTTTGAATAGTAATTGCTTTTTGGAGTCGGTTCTATTTTTTTACAAAAAGATTTTATGTCTTAAAAATATGTGTAAAGAAACTGTTTCATTTTTTGCAAGTGCACTTTCAATTTCATTTTATACTAATACCGGAATTGGGGAAAATTCAATTTTAAACTTAAAAATATGAAAAATATAATTACTTGTTAATTAAAAATTTCTTTTACACATTGATAAAGTGCTAATAAGCAAGCGAAGTGATGACGTCACTGGCCGTTCGTGGATGCAAGAAAAATATCTCCTATGTTAAACGTCCATTGGATTTTTTGTAAAAAATTATTAAAAATCGAGGAAAATTATTTCCCGATTTTAATACCCATATTTAGGTATAGGTATGTATTAGTTATCATGTCCATGCGTTAGATTAAGTTATTTTTGTTGTAAAATTGACAAAATTTGAATTTTTAATTTCAAAACTCTAGGGGAAAAAAATGGCAAATTTCCATATTCGATTAAAAACACAAACATGCCATTTCAAAAGATGATATTTACACAATAAATATCCAACTAATATACTAATTAAAAGGAAAATGATAAATATTCTATCATAATTTGAAGTCAAATTTGTTTTCAAATGTCTAAATAAAGTATCTGATATAAGATACTAATATGTTGCAGCGGAATAGATTTTATATCGGTCATCCTTAGCAGAAAAAAAAATATCGCCAAATTATTTGGCGAACATAATTTAATTAAGTAATAAGTAACATAATTTAATTAAGAGAGTAATGAATAATATGAAACAATATTTCGTACAATGTATATTACGAAAATATACATCTGGCATGTATATTATCGTATTACGTTTTTGATCACCAAGTACAATAAGCGCCAAGAACGACAGAGTTTTGAAATTTAAAATTAAAATTTTGTCAATTTGGCAGCAAAATAACTCAATCTAACACATGCACATGATAACTAATCAATACCAATATTATAAATGCGAAAGTTTGGATGGATGTTTGTTACTGAATCATGCCACAACGGCTAAACGGATCTGGATAAAATTTTGTACAGAGATAGATAATCCGCGTTTGTAATGACCGATATATGGCGCTTTTTCAGCTCTTGTTGTTAGTAAATATTACAGCCACGTGTATGTATTTTTTTTTTTTTTTTTGTTATTCTACTTAATATTCGTACTATAATTTCTCCGCCATTACATCATGGAAAATTGATTGCTTTTGGAAAAAAAATATTTCAGTTTATTCAAAGTTCGATCGGAAGTAGATATTTAACTGAAGCTGAACAAATATTAGTTTCAAATCATCTGATTAATTCTTTACTTCCATTAGCCGAATCAACTGAAATTTTAAATTTGTCATTTGGAAATAAATGGAAGCTTAATTCTGGATTTCTTGGTCCTTTGGAGTTACACTGGTGCACACAACAGTATGTGTTATCTTTTTTACCGGATTTATTCATTTTTATTCAATAAATATATGTGAAACTAAACATCGGCTAGCAATGGCGGCTTGATGGAATTCGAATTAAAGCATGTTTATTGTAATTTCCTCTTAGCCCACCAGAGGGCGAGCATTTCATTACAATCGCGGATAGTCTGGAATAAGACATAGCCTACTATTTATACCGGAAAAAAAATGTAAATTTTTAATTAATCTTCTATATAAAATAGATATTTCTTCTATAAAAAACTTTAAAATAATTTATTTTAATTTGTAATTGTTGCCAAAGAATATTTCACGCGAATAATAATAAAAAAAAAAATATTAAATATTAAATTTGCTTAGGCACATGACAACATAACGTCATTATCAAAATTAAATAATAAGAAAATGAAAGCTAATTCAGATCTGTATTAAAGAGCTTTATTTATTGATAATCCTGGGTATATTTTTCATTTTAATACTGAAGTAGATAGGACATTTTTCGCCAAAGACTCTATTTTTGCGACAGCAACCTTAAGCCAAGTAGTCCATAAAAAATATAAACAAATCTGTACATATAAAAGATTAAACTCACTGACTCAACACTGCCATGACGATTCTGTGGGAAAGAGTGTCACAAATTTTAGTGACCAGGTTGGTTTTCGGAGCCTGACCCCCAACTAAGACGGAATTTTGCAAAATACCCCCACCCCCCTGTTCCCCTTGGGAGCAGAAGGTATAACTCGGCTCAAAATTACTTAACGGTGAAGACCAGACTTGAGTACAAAAAAATTATTTTCTGCAATTTTGAAATTTTGGATTTTTAAGATTTTTTATGTAAGGGTCGATTATATGTATCTAACTCATAGTATGAAGAGATTTTGCGAAATTCCCTCCTCTTTCCCTCCTTTAAGAACGGGGGGAGAGATTAAAAAAGAAAAAAAAGTTTTAAAGCATAGCTCAGCTTTAAATAATTTCAGGATCTCAATTTTTTGATGTAATCGTCGGTTAGGTATGTGTATGTAACATGCAATATAAAGTAATTTTAGAAATTTACCCTCCCCCCCCCTTCCCCTTGGGGCGGGCGGGGCAAAAACCACATTTTGAAGCTTAAATCCGTCCAAATTACCTAAGAATGGCGAATTTTGGTGTGTGGGTGTTAATTAAGTGTGCGAAACATGCACTTTGATGAGATTTTGAAAAACTTTCAAATTTAACCGCGAGGGAGGGGGAGTAAAAAGCAGGTAAGTGACATCCGAAGGCATTGGGGCTCCAGACGCGACTGTGACGAACGGGAATACCGCTACAGAAAGCAGCAGGAACTTAAAATTAGATTTTGACGGATTTCAATGTTTTTTTTTTTTTTTTTTTTTTTTTTTTTTTAAGATATTTTATTAATATTAATGATATGCTGTTTTGGGGATTCATTTCAATATAATGACCAGCGAAGCGGGCAAAGCCTGCTAGTGTGAAATAAGGAGTCAAATTAAAATTTTGCATTTAATATTTTAGCGAAAATATTCGTCTATTAAAAATTAAATTAAAAAAAAAAAATGAAATATAAATTATATTTAAAAAATAAATAAATAAAAAATAAATGAAACTAGTATGTTGTGGCCACCACAAGACTTTCTTCTATATTTTTCTATAGAAAGGGCAAATAATTTATTAAAACTATTATTTATTAAAATTATCTAATATAGTGAATGCGAATGATTTTCATCTTAGACAAAACTAACACTAAATATCCAAAGAAAGACAGTTTCATTGTCTATGAATAACATCTTAAAAAATGTTTTACAATAGTTACCTCGCATATCAAGTTTCCTTCAGTTTTATGCCATACAAGTTGAGATGCAGCCTTCCCGTTATCGAAGAAATTTCCAGTATAGCAGCGCCATGTATTGACCTAAAAGCATCTAAATTGAATCAGCATAATGTCTCATAATGGCCTTCTCACATATCAAGTTTTGTTTGATTATACGTCGGAGAATCTGAGATAGTTTTTCCTTAAATTGCAGAAATCGCGGTCTGGCAGCGCCATCTGTTGAGCGGTTGACACCAAAAGTTGATAGAAATTAATTTATGCGAAGGTACATCTACATGTGAATTTTTATGCCATTCTGTGCAATTGTCCTTGAGATATAGCCTCCCCTTAATATGCAGAAATCGCTTATATAGCAGCGCCACCTGTCGGTCGTTAAGCATTCAAATTCATTCAGCATATTGTCTCATAATGACCTTCTTACATATTAAGTTTTGTTTGATTATACGCAAAAGAACCTGAGATATAGCGTTCTCTTAAATTGCGGAAATTGCTGCACCGCAGCGCCACCTGTTGAGCGGTTGACACCAAAAGTTGTCAGGCACTATTTTAGGTCAAGGTGCATCTGCATATAAATTTATGTATAATTCTCAAAAGTAGTTCTGGAGATAATTTGCCATAAACAAGAGTAACGGTTTTTCGTTACGGCACGTTTTCTGCTTGTTAACTCCCTACCGCAACGTTCCAAAAAAGAATCTGTAGGCCCTACTAAACATCATGATCACTGACAGTAATAGTTAATGGAAACCTACTCGATATTAATTACGTTACCAAAACTTCTCTTTTAATAAAATATGTTATAAGACTAAATCCACTGTCGCCTAAAACAAACCTTCCTCTTAAAAAAAAAAAAAAAAAAAGAAAAGAAAGAAAGAAAACTCGATTTTGAATTACCAATAATTACCCAGCCACATTTACACTCGTGTATTGAGACAATAAAATGATACTTTTAAAAAATTAAAGAACATGCTTTTATAGAAATGTGAACTAAAAAAGCACAAAATATCTATCTTAGTATTAAAATGAAGGTAAGAGAAAATCGTGTGAGTGACACACCATAATATTTACATACATTTAAATCTTTAATTAAAATAACTTAGAATTAAACAAAAACCATTTTTAAAAAATCTCCCCTGACTGGGATCGAACGCTGGACCTTTAGGTTCGTAGCGCGGCGCCTTACCTCAACGCCACATCGTTCACGTAGGGAAAGTATTTTTTTACAATATAAATTTTTTGTTTGCTCCCAGAGCAGTTACAAACATACATACATACATACATACAGGTGAAGCTAATATAATATTATAGTTTTAAAAAATTAAAGAACACGCTTTTATAGAAATGTGAACTAAAAAGCACAAAATATCTATCTTAGTATTAAATGCAGGGTAAGAGAAAATCGTGTGAGTGACACACCATAATATTTACATACATTTAAATCTTTCATTAAAATAATTTAGAATTAAACAAAAACCATTTTTAAAAAATCTCCCCTGACTGCGCTCGTACGCTGGACCTTCAGGTTCGTAGCGCGGCTCTTTACCTCGCAGCCACGGAGTTTAGGTACGAAAAGTCTTTTTTTTACAATATAGATTTTTTGTTTGCTCCCAGAGTGGATACAAACATACAAACATACATACAAACATGATACAAACAAACAAACATACATACATACTGGTGAAGCTAATAAAAGCGTGTTAAAAAAAGTTTTGTTTCATGTTTTTCAAAATTCGTAAATTTTATCTTTTTAATTAATAATAAGACAAAGTGTATCACAAATGTTGCGAAAATTTTCAATGTTATTATGCGCTCAGTAATATAACTTCATTTACAGTTTATCTATTAACATGTTATTTATATCGAAACATTCTCAAAAACATATTCTACAGAATAACTAATATCTTTAATACAATTAAATATTTTCATTACTTTTTAATAATTGATTAATAACAAAATTCATGCATTTCCGCTTTTTTTTTCGGGGGGGGGGGGGGATATACAAAAGAATTCCGATAACTTTATACAATGATCCAAATAGCATTAAATTTCGTGGAAATATATCTGAATTTCATGGAATTTGGCATATAGTTGTGAGGGTAAATACTCTACCTTTCCTTCTGTTCCAATATAGCTGCTCTGAAAGGAGTAATTACATGAGGAGATTCTTATTAAAAATGAACTAGAAGTTTCATAACAATGTGCTGGAAAAAAACAAGAAAGAAAACTCATGCAGTACGCATTGATTAGTAACACTTTCTAACTGTTCGTAATTGTTGTATCGAATAACTTTTAATATTCTTTGCCTACGTTATCACACAACAGACAGAAGGACTGAAAAACAGACAGATAGACTAATTCATTTTAAAATTACTCTTAGGCATTTGGGAAAGTGTTAAAAGGGCTTAACGCAAAAGAAAAGGCAGCCGTTAGATTATAATTACATCTTTTAAACGATCTGAATATTTTACTTTAGCCCTGTAAATCTGAAAGTTAATCCCATCATATTCTATACAAAACATTATTTTAGAATATTAACAATACATTTCAGTACTTTTATGATTTTTATAGTAAAAAGATTACACAAAAAATTCTGTCCTAAAACGTAATGCAGTGACATTTTTTCTTTTTCTTTTTCTTTTTTTTTTTTGTCCCTGTAAACAAACTAGTTATACAGAACCTATTAATGTCATTTCAAATGGGGAACATACTATAGGGAAAATATTTATAAAAAATAACACTCACAGAACACAATGCTTTTGAATGCTTTTGGGTGTCCCTGTACACAAACCAGAAGAGATATTCACTCCATTACCAATATGGAACATCCGATAGTGAGCTTCAATAAAATATATCAGTTTCGAGAAATTCCATAAACATTTACAGGGGTTAGAGCGCGGGCAGACAGACAGAGAGATGGACAGATACAAAAACTGAAATCACACTTAAAAATGTTAAAAAGTGTTAAAAACGCTTAATGTAAACGAAAGTAAAATTCTAGCAATTTTTTATTAATAGCTCTTAGTATAAATGGATATTTTTGTGTCACCCTGTAAACATAATGCTAATCATGCTATATTCTCTGAAAAGCATTTTTTTGTGCATTTAAATAACATATTTCAATTTCCTAACACTTCGTGGAAAAAAAAAGTTATTAAAAATTGATTTATAGAAATATCTCTCATAGAACGCAATGCTTTGGAATACTTTTAACTGTCCCTGTACATAAATCGATGGTGGTATTTCCTCCATTTTATACAGGAAACATTCAATAGTGAACTTGAATAACATATTTCAATTTAATTGAGATATGTCTACAGTAAAACCAATAGAAATATCTTTCATAGAACACAATGCTTTGAAATACTTCCGGGGGCTCCTGTACACAAACCAGTAGAGGTATAAACTCCATTTTCAATAGGGAACATCCGATAGTGAACTTGAATAACATATATCAGTTTCAAGAAACTCCATAAATATTTACGCGAGTTAGAGCTCGGACAGACAGACAGGCAGACAGACAGACGGACAGGCAGATACATAAAACTGAAATCATATTCACACTTAAAAATGTTTGAAAATGTTAAAAACGTTTAACGTAATCGAAGGTACAATTCTAGCAATTTTTTTTAATTATAGCTCTTAATGTAACTGGATATTTTTGTGCCACCCTGTAAACATAATGCTAATCATGCTATATTCTCTGCAAAGCATTTTTTGTGCATATAAATAACATATTTCAATTTCCAAAAACTTCGTGGAAAGTAAAGTTGTTAAAATTTGATTTATAATCTCTCATAGAACGCAATGCTTTGGAATACTTTTGTGTGTCCCTGTGCATAAACTGATGGTGGTATTTCCTCCATTTTATACAGGAAACATCCAATAGAGAACTTGAATAACATATTTCAATTTCATTCAGATATGTCAACAGTAAAGGTATGAAAATATGGTTTATAGAAATACCTCTCATAGAACACAAAGCTTTCAAATACTTTCGGGTGTCCCTGAACACAAACTAGAAGAGGTATAAACTCCATTTTAAATAAGAAACGTCCGATAGTGAACTTGAATAACATATATCAGTTTCAATAAATTCCATAAATTTTTACGGGAGTTAGAGCGCGGACAGACAGACGGACAGACAGACAAACCGAAGTCATAAACACTTTTCAACCTTGTTGGAAAGTGTTTAAAAAAAAATCGAGCCTTTGTACCATTTTTGCAGATTTTTATGCAAAGTGACCTCCTGAATCCGAATATGACACCCATTTTGACCAATCACCCAACGGCTTCTCGAGGCTCCACCCCCTCCCCGAATTTTTCTCATTGTTCGGTAATTTTAGTGCCATGAGTTTGATTTCGAGAATAGAAAAGAATTATTTTAACACTTAAATAATAATAATAATAATATTAACTAGTATGTTGTGACCACCACATGACTTTCTTCTATAATTTCTTATACACATTCACTCAGTAAAAATAATTTACTAAAATTATTATTTAAAAAATTTATCTTCCATGATAATGCAGACGACTTTCATATTAGAGAAGTAGTATAACACTAAATAACCAAATAAAGTCAATTTTATTTTCAATATTACATTAAAAAAAAAAAACAGATTTTTTTTTCTTTTTTTTTTTTTTTTTGTAAAAATGAAAAAAATCGATAACTTATTTTTAACTAGCTGGGCTACGCCCGCTTCGCTGGTCACTATATTTAAATGTATTTTCGAAAGAATTGAATTAATATTTATTTTTTTACACCACATTATAGAAAAAAAAAAAAGAAAAAAAAAAAAAGAAAGAAAGAAAGAAATTTAAATTTCTCCAAACATCGCTTCGGGTACCCGCTGTCTACGGCAGCTCTTTTCCTGCCCGCACTGCATCAGGTCTAGGTTCCCCATGCCTGCAGAAAGATCTTTTCCGGGCACTTCAATCTGGATATTTATCGACGACAGGGGGGGATCTGCTACAATTTAAGAACTACGATTTAAAAGATGACTGTATCTCAACATCTATTAAATATTTTAGTTTTTAACCATGTATTTTATAGCCCATGCTATTTACACTATATTACGATTTGATTCCGACCAATGTAATAATATAAAACAAAATAAAAAGTAGATTAATATATATATATATTCTGCGTACTTATGCATTCCTATTTAATCCTTTCCTTAAACGATTTAATGATTCATGTTTTATGTATAATTAAATTTAACTCTACTAGTTTAAAATTTAATTAACTTTAAAATAAATTTTGACTTTCTCTATTAATAATTATTTTGTGTATTTTATCGTTAATGAAAATGCTCTGAAGTTCATTCGATTAATCGATTTTTGCAAAGCTTTTATTTTTAATTTCATTTTTTTGTTTGGCATCATCCTATTCTCCAGTTTGTGTTAACTGTTTTACATGTGGTTACACTGCTTCTTTCTCGTTTTCTCTCTAGTTTCCATGAAGATTTTATTTAATCTTTGTTTTAATTTAATATTTCACTTAATTTCTCATTCTTTATGGTTTTGCTGCTTCGATCGGGACTTGAAATGATATAAATTGCTATGATTAGCTATATTGTTTTACGAAATCGATGCAGCTTTCACAGCTTTATGAAGTACTGGCCCCCTGATGAGTATCTTACTTCTAATTTTAAGCATTTTTATCCAATTATTTCTGTGGTTAATTATTTGTTACTTTCTTCTATATGTAATATAGAGAAAGTATTGGATTCGCGAAAATTTTCGACCTCCGTTTTTTGACGGATCTACACGTTTTGGGATGTCCTGAACACGAATTGATAGTTTTTAAAAAATGTCTGTCTGTGTGTCTGTGTGTCTGTCTGTCTGTCTGTCTGTATCATTTTTTTGTGGACGCTGTATCTCACGAACCAATGAATGAAATTTAACCAAACTTGGTATTTAGTTGCACCCTGACATGAACTGGTGCCCATTAGATTTGGGGATCAATAGCTCAACAGGTGGCGCTGTGATCGCATTTTATAGGACAAAATTCCGTATAAATGGGCATAATGAGAGTTATTTTAAACTTGTGATTGTAAAATTAATATGAATTATTGATAATAGTAGTAGTCAACTAGGAAAAAAAAATTGTGCATGGGGGAGCATCGGTTCCCCCCCTGGGGGGGAAGTACCCCCCCAGGGGGGTTAAATTTTGAAGATGGGTATCATTCGAAAGATCTCGTCAATACCTTTAAAACGAATGGTTGAACCATAAATCTGTGATAATTTAAAACAAAGTTATCGATTTTTTTTACTTTTAACAAAAAAAAAAAAACTTAGAAAAAAAAATCGTTTTTTTTTTTTTTTTTTTTTTTTTTTTTTTTTTTTTTTTAAATATTGTTACTGATTGAATATGTATAGGAAAATATAGAAGAAAGTCTTGTGGTGGCCACAACATACTAGTTTTCTCTGTCATTTAGTTTAATGGTCTTTTTTTATTATTCATGTCGGCGTAAGTATTTTAAGTTATTATTGTCTCTTATTGGTTACATTTTGTGTCAGTCTTTCCTCTAAGTTCAATTCAGTTCTATATTTTGGTGTGTTGGTATTGTTTTAAATCTATTAATTGCTAAATTTTAAGATTAAATTTTATTACGTTATCTATCATTTATATATATATATATATATATATATATATATATATATATAAACAAATAAATTTTAATCAATTTAATCTTTTTTACTATGTATATACTACCATTTTTCCCGATAAATACTGTAAATAAAAAAAAATAAAAATAAAAAAAGTTTTTTCTTTTACAGGAATTAATTAAAAAATGAAAAATAAGAAACATTAATTTAAAAAATACAAATTCGAAATTCGAAAAAATCTCGATGAGGTGCACACCTGCAGGGTCCCAGGTACCTATATGCTAAATTTGGAAGCTCTGCGATCAGTAGCGTGAGCACCAGAGCGCAGACACACACACACACACACACACACACACACACACACACACACACAGACACTTCTCTTTATTTATATAAATTATCGGAGATCGATGGTTCAACCATTCATTTTAAAGGTATTGGCGAGCTCTTTTGAAAGATACCCATCATGAAAATTTACTCCCCTCGAGGGGGGGGGGGATTTCCTTTCGGGGGGGGGGGGGAGGCGAGGCTCCTACACATACACAATTTTTTTCCCTGTAGACTATCTCCATTATAAATAATTTTTGTAAATTTCATAATAACTATTTAACAGGATTTAACAAGGAGTAGGTGCCGCTCACCGCTCTAAGAGTGGTGTCGAGCGCTTCTAGCTATGCTAGGCCCCTACTCCGGAACGTTTATTTAAAAACAAAAAGAAAAAAAAAAAAATACAAGGTTCGCCAGAACAATATTCCCGCGCGACATAGGGCGAAGTATTACAAATATGTATTAATTATTAACAAACTTAAAAATAAAAATAAATAAAAATTAAATACACTAAAGTAAGATTCGCCAGTACAGAGTGCTCACGCGACAGGGGGCGAAATAAAGTAAATCTTGAAAACTCAAAAGCACAATGAGCTAGAATTGAACAGGGAGGGAGAGTTGTTTACAAGTAAATCAGTTCGCCAGAACAAGGTTCCCACGCGACATAGGGCGAAGTTGGTTATTTTAGGACATTTACAAACACATGAGGAAAGAATAGATATCTTAGGGCTAATTAAAAAATAATTCTCTTTATGCCCGTTTATACAAAATTTTGCCATATACCACCATGTTAAAAATTTAGAAAAAGCGGGATGGCAACGTAACCTGTAAGACAATTTTTACCAAAAGTTGATAGGCACTCATTTATGTCAAGGTGCAACTATATACCAATTTGTATGAAATTCCGTGCAGTAGTTCCTGAGATACAGTTGCCACAAAATTTTGTCACACACACACACAGACTGACAGACATTTTCTAAAAATGGTCAAATTGTGTTCTACAGCTCTCAAAACGTGTAAATCCATCAAAAACCCGAGGTTGAAAATTTTTACGAATCCAATACTTTCTTCTATTGAATATAGAAGAAAGTAATAATGTATAAATAATTAATAATAATAATTGGTTATAAATGTAATATATAATTTCCGTGGCAAATCCCCTCCCCCCCCCTAAATTTTTCCCTTGCTGCAAATGTTCATGTTTTAGAATTTCACAACTCTGTTGCCCTCAGAAGATATTTAACAGTTAAAATAATCTCCCCCCTACAAATCAAATTTATAGATATAAGATTACCGAAAAGTGATACAAATAGGGGGGGGGGGACCTAAAAATCGGTGGGTGATAGGGAAAAATGGATATTCGGATTCAACAGGACATTTTACAAAAGAATTTGCAAAAATGGTATTGGGGCCAATTTTCTTGCAGAGCTGTGTCATTTTAAAACTAGGGGCGTATGTCTACTCCTACTTAGAAACTAGTAAAGTTGCCTTTGACCTACTGATACGAAAGATTAAATATTGAATACTACCTCATTTCAATCAGAAAAGAGGCCAGAAACCTCTTATTTCTTTCTCTCTTCAACTGAGCTCGATTTCAAGTTTCTCTTTAATACTATAACTGGAGAATAAATTTGCAGCAAAATTATTAAAGCTCTAGCAATAATTCGTATTTACATGATGTGTTTACCTAATATTGTTGTTAAAAAAATATTTATTGAGTCATGATCTTAGTCCTATGCTGTTTATAAAAAAGTAAGCTGATAATAAAAGTTAGTGATTAAACTTAAAAAAAAAAAAAAAAAAAAAAAAAAAAAAAGGATATGAAAAACGTGGATGTGTACTTCAATAATTTTGTTGCCGACTATATTTTCGAACATCATCTAAAGCATGCTCAACCTCAATTACTAAAAATTTTGCCAACCATGAATACAATGAACTTCGTAGAGTACCTTTATAACTCGAGTACCTCTCCACTTGCCAAAATATCAGTTCTACACTGCTGTGCTACCTTTCAAAAACTCAACCTAACTAAACCTCGGTACAGCGTCTAGAATAAACAGTGTGGAAATCGCCTATAACCGTGCCTAAAATAATGCTACAAAAATTAAGCTTCCCCAGATGTCGCTGTGATCAAAGCTTTTGCTCAAATCGAAGACCTGATTGGCTTTTCCCAGTTTCTGCAGCTCAATCACGTGATCTAAGCACATAAATAACCAATAGGGAGTCTCTATTTTGATGTCGTCTTCGATTACAATGACTACTGGTGACAAGCTTAATTTTTTTAGTACAGTTGTATTTGCTGCTTTCCACACTGTTTATTCTAGACGCTGTAACCTCGGTAACCACGAAATCTTGTACGAATCTCGTAGAGTACCTTTGCAACCAGAGAACTTCTTCGCCAAGCGAGATATTCCAAACTGCTGTGCCACCTTCCAAGAATTCACCTTCCCTAAATATTTCCCCAACCTTCAAATATAAAATCTTCGCATATCTCCAACAGTTCTGTTAACTTTGTAATGCGCCTTACATAGTTTTTATTTCTTTATATGTTATTTGTGGCTCGCGTATAGGATCACACAGAAGAATTTTGTACCATTATGGACTATTTACGGAATTTCTTTCAAAAGCATTTTAACATGGTTCCACCCTATTTAGCGTACTAAAATTAACACATGTTATTAGAATGTTTAAAAGCATGTTTTCTGTAGATAATGCTAAATACAGAATTAGTAATTAGCTTACAAAGCTACACACCATCGAATAGATATTAGAGTAGACTCCGGACTAGTAACATTTTTGTTCCCTTACATCACATCCCCACCAATCCTCCAATTCTTTCGCCAAACCGACATTCTACTTCCGCTAAAACAGGCGTTCAACCTCCTTGAAAGCAGGTTTCCACCAAACCATTTCGCCAAAAGAAGGCGCAAAAACCGAAGTGATGTTCGAGGAATTTTTTTCCATAGCCACTATAAGGCATCCGTGCTCTACTTCTATCACTACAGGGGGTTGAGGAGCCAGGAGTCCCCCTCAAAAACGTATTTGATTATTTAAAGAGTTAATCATATATATATGATTAAGAATTAATACAAATCAATGCAAAGGAATTATATATATATGTAAAATAATTTAAAATAATACGTAATAAATAAAAAGAGTTGCCACTAATGTGTAATGCGCATGAGACGTTGATGCTCTTGTCTGCAGATCTCATAGCTGTAATTTTTTAATAAGTTCTATCACTGGTATTAAAAAAAATAATAATAATCTGTCACTTATATTTTCAGTAAATATGTAAACTGATAACGAGTATAAAAAATTTCCGGTATTAAGTCCCCCTTGAAAAACGGGAGATCCGTTAGTTAATAATACTTATTTATTAATAATTAACAATCAAAAAGGAAGTATGTACGGAAAAATCATCTTTTTACGCTACATATACAGGGTGTGTCCTTAAACTCATGGGCCAAACTTTAAGGATATGTAAAATACACATAAAGAAGAACTTTTTGCACAGAAAGGTCGGAAATGATTAGTGTAGGCGGAAAAACAAGAATTGACGAGGAAATGGAAGATAGCTCTTTATTTACATAATATTACAGAAAGTGATCAATTGTGTACAATATTCATATTAATACAATCAGTGCTGTAAATACATCGATTAGAAACATGATTATTACTATGCATATCTTTTTTATGTAACCATATGCATGGAAAAAAAAATTCAACGTTCAAAAGCCACTCCCACATCTGGTAAATAATAATAATAATAATAAAAAATTCTTAACACGTTCGCTGCTTGTTTCACGTGACTAAAATTTGAAATGACGTTTTTTTCCTTTAACCCGCCGAATATGTTTGACGTGTTGCACAAGAGCGCTACATCGCCAAATGTTATAGGCTTTGTGTTTACCTTTGCTTGTTTGCGTCATGTGTTACGTCAATACGCTGTATTACGTCAAACGTGTAAAAATTCATCTGCTCGTTACAAGCAAACTCTGGAGTTAATGAGTAATAAGTTAAATTTCCATAGCAAATAGTTTCGTTTGTACTGAGCAGATAAAATATCTCGCTGACGCCATCACTTCGGTTGCATATTGATGATACGTGTTTTATTAGAGAGAAAGTATTCTATTTTCAAATACCCTTCCATGGAGGATCAAATTTTTGATCGCATGTTTCCGGACCACTTCTAGGGGTGAGTCCCCGACCGTTGCCAATCGCCCATTTCGCAGCACAAGTGTGACGTAAAACCCAACCAACCATCTATTTTGAAATATGAATATCTGTGATGTTTGCGTTAGTACTGTTTGGCTGGTTGAATAGAGTTGGAATTTAAGAGGTACTTTTGAATTTAAGAGGTTGGTTTGTTGATTGTGTTTTACGTCACACTAGTGCTGCGCAATGGACAATTGGCGATGGTCTGGGTCTCACCCCTAGAGTGGTCCAGGGACATGCCATCACAACTTTGATCCTCCACGGAAGGGATGACACTCACGCTTCGTAGACACTCAGAGGTATAATTAATATGCAAACATGGAAAACATTGCGGGCACGACAGATTTTATGAGCACCAGCCACCATTAGTATACACAATGGTTTTTGGCAGGCTCGAGTACCAAACCCGCAATCTTTCAATTCCGAGCCCGGCGCTCTACCGACTGGGCAACCACGGTCCTGAATTTTAGAGGCATATTTTTGAATTTCATGCCAATACTGGTTGTTACAGTACAAAATTTTGTATACTTTTTAATTTTATGCATTTTGAGATAGGGGTATAGTGAATAGATCAGAGTACCATTATAATAGAGAATCGTTAAAATTTGCTATAATTATCCAGTTGCGGATTTATTTTTTCATTCCTAATGAATGAGGACTATAAATAAAATATTAATGATAAATAATTTACTTTATACAACATTTGAAAACTTTGAAATTTAAAATTCCTAAGTAAAAAAGTATATTTCATGCGGTTTTGTTAAATAAATCCTTGTCGAATCCTGTTCTTAGTCAGTGTAAGAACATGATTCGATAAGGATTTATTTAACAAAACCTTGTGAAGTGTACTTTTTTTACATAGGAATTTTTGCTAGTGTTCGGACACTTTTGTTACCGACTGTACTTATAGCTGTTAAATTATTGGAAATAAAAACACTATCATCTAAACACTTATCATCAATTACTAAAGCAACACACTTTTTAGGGACATTTGGTGTGATTGTATAATCTAAGTTTTATTTTTTTATTTGTGATTAGTCATAAATTCGTAATTATTTCGTTTTTTTTTTTTTTTTTTTTTTTTTTTTTTTTCTTTCTTTTAATTCTATTTTATGAAAATTTTCCTTTTGTCCTATGTATTATTATTATTCGGATTTTTTTTTTTCAAGACGCGTTTTCTTTTTAGGTTACATCGCCGAAAAGCTCGCTTTCGTATGCCGCCGGTGTAAGGTTGCTATTCGGAAGACGATGCGAAATGGCGCCGTCTTGGCGATTTTCGAAATTTCGCCAAGCGGCAGGCTAAAGTAAACTTTCACCTGTAAAGCAATACGTCACATCCCGCGCTGGCGCGGGATCGGCAGCGAACGTGTTAAAGGGCTAAAAGGATATTTCCGGTTATGGGCTGTGAGGTTTGCGTTGCCGCAGACCCCATTTTAACTTAAGTAACTAAGTATAAGAAGCACAAGACTCAAATATCAAATGAAACTAAGAGTTTATTCGACTAGAATAAAGGGAGGGTAGAGCTGGTATAACGTAACTCAATCAGCAGACTTAAATACTTTAACAAATATGAGGAGCAAACATTCAAACCGTGTTTTCTCCTTCGAATACAATTTTTCAGAAAACACAAAAAACCGATAAATTAAAAAATAACCCTCCTTAGACCCTAATTATCGTTTGTTTAGTTGTATTACTGGTTATTAGGAAGATCTGTAGGCATACTTTACCTAATAAACTTAGAGTTAATTAGAAAAGCGCATTTGAAATTTGGAGAAAGCATGTTTTGACCGAAACACAGAGGAGAAAACATGTTTTGAATGTTTCCAATGTGGACAAAACATTTTTTGAATGAAAAAGTATGTAACTCGCATATTGATGAAATAGCATTCTTAATGAAATAAAACTAATTAACAGAACAGACTTTGTTATGTAATTATAAAATTAAATTAAATATTTACATGTGAAAAATCATCCTGCAAATTGTAGGGAAGAACTAAAATTTTAAAGCCAATTTGAAATTAAAATTTTTAAACCAATATCTTCACATAAGCAATTGCATGCTTCCTCTGTTTCTTCATATTATACATGAAAGTGATTAGTAATGATATCTTTATACCATTTAAAATCAAGCTGATTTTTCCACTCTTCACCATACATCAATTTTAAAAGTTTGTCTACGTCATTTTTCTTTTCAAGTGATATTCCATGACTCAGAGGAAGACATTGTAAGACAACATTTCGTATAATAGCAGTATTAATTTCCTTCCTAAAAAGTTTTGCTCCAGATTGTTCTTTTATATCTTCGAATTTATAGTTTTTGAATCCTTTGACCATCACACTTTCTCTATTTTTTCTAAAACTATTCTTTTCAGTTCTGATATGTATGGAAAATTTTTTAAATAAGCATTAAGTGATTTTGTATTATAAAGTTTCCAATCAATCCCCAATATTTTTACATCACCAACTTTCTGATACAGTTCATAGTATTGTTCTTTTGATGTTCTTTTTACATTTTTTTCTGAGGATCTTCTAGGTCCATTTTGTTTAGGTGACAATATAAAGCCGACGATATTTCAGTGCTGCCATTGCCTGGTAACTCCTCAGACCAAGTATAAAATGTTGTAATTAGACCATCCAAACTCATTGTGCATAAGCTGTAAAAGTTGAATTGCCTTAAGTAATATGCATCTTGAATATTTGTTTTTGACAGATGTTGAATCTGTTGTAAATCAAAACATAAACTAACGGCTGATTCATCTGTTTTTTCTTTCATAATGGAATAAAATGCATTGGCTCTTAGTATATGAATTCTTTTGCCAGTCATATGATCAACTTTTTCTGTAGACCCTGCAGGATAGGACTTTATTTTTTGGTCAAGTAAAGAACACGTGCTGCAAACATCACTAGAAGGAGACTTAAAATTCATTTATGAATATTCTCCTGAACATAGCGAAATTAACTTTGCCCAGGTCGTCGTTGCAGTTCTTGTTGTAAACTCCATGCAACTTTCTTATACTTAATGTACAGTGCAAGTACAATTGCTTCGATTTTTGTCTTCCATAATGACTTTCTGGTACCTTTAAGTTTGAGATGAATTCTCTTACCTTGTTTTTTTATTAATGCTTAAGTGGCTTTTTCTATCGCCTCCTCTCTTTTCCTCAATAGGTTCACCTTCACCAGCATGTACTTTAGTAACAATATTGGCTAGCCTTGTACGACCTATTTTAGTATAGCCATGAAATTGTTTTTACACACAGGAATTATCCTACCACTGCTACTAGTAATAAAATAAGAAGCAGAAAATGCATGCTGTGAGCCAGATGATTGCGATTTATTTTGGGTTGGGTTATTAGGTATAGGTCGAGTTACATTTTTTGTAACAACCAATGAGGCTATAATAGAATTTTGTCGATGTTTGTCCGCAATTTTGTAAAGTCTATCCCGAAACTTCTTAACGTCATTAGGTCTAACATCAGTGCATGAAAAAGTATTACTAGAATGTTTGCATGGAGCATAAACGTTATCTGAAGATGATGAATATCGTTTCACTTTTGCTTCTTTTCTTTTTCCACCAATTCTCTGCTTTTTTCTAGTTCCATAATTAGAAGAACTCACTAATACACCACCTATTAATTCTTCCATTTGAAATTTAAAAAACACCCTCCTCTAAAATGAAGAAAACAAGATAGAACTAACGAAATAAACAAACATAAACAGCTGGTACATGTACGAGTCACGCGACCAGAAAGAACAGTTCTTACTGGTCGGCTGGAGAAATCACAGTTTGACTGAAAACAGGCTCTGGAGGAAACACTGTTTGATTGAAACCCCAACTTTCTAAGAGCGTTTATAATGTGATAAAAATTTTTTTGGTTTAAAGGAATAGTATAATTTTGTGCTATTTAATGTTGAGTTCACAGAAAAATCACTAACTCAGTTTTTTTAATTTTTGGAGAAAACACGGTTTGAATGTTTGCTCCTCATATATATATAAGAAATAATTTAGATAATTTCAAATATCTCACCACAGAATATAGCAGAGGGTTAGCGACGGATGCACTCCTTTCCTTAGCTGACGTGAACTTCAAATAAATCAGCGGATTCCCGGCTGGTTCACTTTTCTATTCACTAATACTAACACCACCGCACATCAACACTCATCAAATTAATTAGCTTTAGTAGCACTCGCTCTGAACTACCGAAATATAACTTAATCCAGGCGCTAAGCCCTAAATTATAGCGTAGACAGACGTCGGACAAAACTCCACTACACACCACACACTTTACGTTTTACGAAAATAATCTCCTACTTATACCAACACCTCCTTTAATAATGCCTCCGAGTTGAACTTTACGTCATAGAAGGTTGGCCGATTTTATCCAGTGAACACATACTATAATATATGTTGGATCGTGGGGATTGGATATAATCGGCCGATCTTCCGTGACGTAAAACTCAGCTCGGAGGCATTATTACAGGGGGTTTGCTTATACTTCCTTCCACCTACTTCCTTCTCTTCCCTTCAACCAAACTTTAGAACCACTTCACATTTGTCTACACTTCGCAACTTGCTTCCTTCGCTGCAGCGCTATGTCGACACAAAACTATTCCGACCTAAATTTTCGCCGAGTTACTGGCGCCGAAGCATTTTAACTATCCCAACTCATTACTTTGCTGGATCCAAAATAATTTCAAACCAAACCTGTAGTGACCTACTACAGTCGCGACCTCACAGGGTTTCTATGTAATTCTGAACCCTTATGATGTGCCCAATCTTCCCTCAAAACTTCGCCGATGAATTGAGGGACACCCTGTATATAGGCTTCTGGCTCGACATTAAAATCTTTCATGACAATTTTTTAAAATTTTTTTAATTTACTTGTTTCTTTAGATACCAAAATAATGATGAATTCCCTCCCCCTTTTTGAGGAAAGTACTGTAATCATGTCAAAAATCCGAATTTGATATTTTCATGTTTCTATACTTTTCGAGGTTCCCTGAGTCCGTTTCCACTATTTTTACGATGATGTATGTATGTGTGTGTGTATTTCTGTAAGTGAACACGCTAGCGTCTAAACGCTTTGTTCGAACAAGCTGAAAGTTGGTACGTATATTGTAAGTCACCATAGTACGAACCCTATAGATTTTGGTGAATCTAGCACTTATAGTTTTTTTTACAGGGACACCAGGAAAAATTCTTTATCATTATGGCCTATGGGGCCAAATTTTTAAAAGTGCGATAGCGTCAAAACGCTTTATTAATCTGAGCAAAATAATTGTACACATGTTATAGGTCACAGTTTCACGAAGTGTATAGATTTTGGTGAATTTAGCACTTACGGTTTTTTACAGGGACACAAAGAAAAATTCTTTATCATTATGGCCTAGGGGACCAATTTTTAAAAGTGCGATAGCATCTAAACGCTTTATTCAATTGAGCTGAAAATTTATATGAATATTAGCAGTCACTGTTGCACTAACTATAAGCATTTTGGTGAATCTAGCATTTATAGGTTTTTACAGGGACACAACGAAAAATTCTTTATCATTATGATCTATGGGCTCAAAGTTCAGTAGCGTTAAATAAAACATCGTGTAATATATGGAGAAAAATACTCTTACACTCTATTATGTTTCTCTCTCTTTTGTTTGTTTAACAACTGTTCTTTCTTTACTTTATCTACAAAACTGTTAATTACTCAATGTTCGGAAAGTCGAGTGGAGTCACTCAAGAATTTTTCATGTTTGTTTCTTTTTTAATTACTTCTTTTTAATGTCAGAAAGTGACAATTTACATTCTCCTTTGGTATGTAAACTTTCACATCCTTTCCACGCTAATCTAGGATGAGCATACAAGTATCCATATCGCCATACTCGATCATTTCCAGAAGAAAAATGCTTCAGGCGAAATATCTTCCGAACAATAATACGAGATATTTCTCAGACAAACTGAGTACAAAAGATATTAAAAGAACCGGAATATTGAATATAACTTGAAGATTTCTAATTCAAACGTAGAATATTTTTATTGCTTTTGAACTTCCTCTTTGGCAGTTGTTTTGAACTTAATGACTGCAAAATAAGTTTTACTAAACATTAGTTATTGATTAATAAGTGAGATGACAAAATGCATATTTTAACATCTCACTTATTAGTTAACTAGCAGGCTACGCCCGCTTCGCTGGTCACTATATTTAAATGAATTTTCGAAAGAATTTGATCAGTATTTATTTTTTTACACCACATTATAGACAAAAACTGAAAAAAAAGAAAAAGAAAAAAGAAAGAAACTGAAATTGCTCCAAACCTCGCTTCGGGTATCCGCTGTCTAAGGCTGCTCTTTTTCCGCCCGCACTGCATCAGGCCTAGGTTTCCCATGCATGCAGAAAGGTCTTTCCCGGACACTTCAATCTGGATATTTATCGACGACAGGGGGGATCTGCTACTATTTAAGAACTACGATTTTAAAGATGACTGTATCTCAGCATCTATTAAATATTTTAGTTTTGAACCACGTGTTTTATAGCCCACACTATATTACGATTTGATTCCGACCAATGTAATAAAATAAAACAAAAAGTAGATTATATATATATATATATATATATACAAATAAATTTTAATAAATTTAATCCTTTTTACTATGTATATACTACCATTTTTCCCGATAAATACTGTAAATAAAAAAAAATTATATTAAAAGTTTTTTCTTTTAAAGGAATTAATTAAAAAATGAAATATAAGAAGTTGTTCTACTATAAAAAAAAAAAATAAACATAACTGTTATAAATACGTTTTTTAATTTAAAACTAATTATAATTAATTTTTTTCTACAGCATTACGATTTTATTTTCAATAAATATAACGAATAAAAAAAAAAAAAAAAATCGCCTTCAAATGAATGTATTAAATAAAAATAAGTTGCGTAATAGCCGTTGCTAAGATACGCAGACGATTGCAAAATAATAAATCTATGAAAAATGAAATAAAGAAGCCAATATTCAAAATCGAAAAAACATTAATTTAAAAAATTCAAATTCGAAATTCGAAAAAAATCTCGATGAGGTGCACACCTGCAGGGTCCCAGGTACCTATATGCCAAATTTGGAAGCTCTGCGATCAATATTGTGATCACCAGAGCACAGACAGACACACACAGACACTTCTCTTTATTTATATAGATTGTGGCTGAATTATTAAATCTCAGATAAAAAGAACAATGTTACATTGAGAAAAAAAATTCTGTAACTGACAACTAGAATTTAAAATGTGGCTCTAGAAAAAATAGTTCCATGTCATCCTTATAAATTCTAGTCCCCTTGGAAAGCGAGTTCTAGAAGCCCCTATCAGAATTTTAGATCGTTTGCCTATATTCTCGAGGGCAAAGTTATTTAAAAATCTCTGCAAATAAACGAGGCTACAAGAGGCGAGTTTCTGCAACTATAATCTTGGTTTATGACCCAATTTTAGAAAATCAAGCGAGAATTTCTCGCAATATAATTCAGAATATTTAGAGTATTCAGAATATTGTTTCACCCTCTAGAAATGTGTACTCTAGAAATTCTCGTTCACTTCGTCTATTCAGTTTATTGGCGTGCCTTATGCGCATAGCTCGGAAATATATATTTCTAGTTAAGTGATTTAGAAAATGGCCACTAATTCATTCTAGAGAAAGTCGGTATATTTTTTTCTCAGTGTAGTTAAAAATAATAAGAAGAAAGCACCCCAGAACTGGAGTTTTAAAGTAATAATTAGAAAACTTTGAATAAACACCATAAAATGCAATAAACTCGCAACAATTGTTTCGCATCGAAAGAACAGACGATCCTTCGTCAGGCGAACAAAGTAGGCACGAGTGCTGTAGTCAAAGCGGCAAAGCGTTGATTAGGCACTCATGCTTACTTTGTTTGCCTGACGAAGGGTCGCTTGTTCTTTCGACCTGAAACAATTGTTGCGAATTCATTGCATTTTATGGTGTTTATTCAAAGTTTTGAAAATTGTTAATGTTAATTAACGTCATTAAAACTTCGAAGAACTTATGCTACGCTATAAACGACCCCAACAAGGAATACTAATTTATTCAGTTACTGAATTCATTCGTAATTAAAATGTATAGCTCTAATGCGACGGTATATCCACTCCACTCAACTCAACACAAATCAAGCCAATCGTAATTGAAAGAACTAAAACTCTTTAGCCACTTAAGCAGTACATTACAGCATTTTAGAATATATAAATTAAATTTTAACAATGTGTCCCATCAAACTTTAAAGCCAATTTAGATTTTCTTCTATTTAAGCTACTTAGTTGTTTTCAATGATTTTTAATAAAAGCCAGAAAATGGGGAAATCATCTTAATAGTACTTTTTGTGAAGAGTAAAAATTTTTAATATATAATAATAAAACAATAATAAATCATTACATACCATAAAGTATTTTTATATTATATTATTAGTGCTAGAGGCCTATTTCAGTCGGTACAGTTGTCGAATTTTTATACGTCACTCTTAATAGTGCTAAGGGCCTATTTCAGTCGGTTTATTGAATGGGGATTTATTGAATGCAGTCCCCCCAAGGCACAACTTCGACATGAGTCCCCCCCCAAGGTACCCCTATTTCAGTCGGTACAGCGTTGTCGAATTTTTATACGTCACTCTTAATAGTGCTAAGGGCCTATTTCAGTCGGTTTATTGAATGGGGATTTATTGAATGAAGTCCCCCCCAGGCACAACTTTGACATGAGTCCCCCCCAAGGTACCCCTATTTCAGTCGGTACAGCGTTGTCGAATTTTTATACGTCACTCTTAATACTGCTAAGGGCCTATTTCAGTCGGTTTATTGAATGGGGATTTATTGAATGAAGTCCCCCCAAGGCACAACTTTGACATGACTCCCCCCCCCCCAGAAACAACTTTGACATGAGTCTCCCCCAAGGTACCCCTATTTCAGTCGGTACAGCGTTGTCGAATTTTTATACGTCACTCTTAATACTGCTAAGGGCCTACTTCAGTCGGTTTATTGAATAGGGATTTATTGAATGAAGTCCCCCCCAAGGCACAACTTTGACATGAGTCCCCCCCAGGCCCAACTTTGACATGAGTCCCCCCCAAGGTACCCCTATTTCAGTCGGTACAGCGTTGTCGAATTTTTATACGTCACTCTTAATACTGCTAAGGGCCTATTTCAGTCGGTTTATTGAATGGGGATTTATTGAATGAAGTCCCCCCAAGGCCCAACTTTGACATGAGTCCCCCCCCCAAGGCCCAACTTTGACATGAGTCCCCCCCAAGGTACCCCTATTTCAGTCGGTACAGCGTTGTCGAATTTTTATACGTCACTCTTAATACTGCTAAGGGCCTATTTCAGTCGGTTTATTGAATGGGGATTTATTGAATGAAGTCCCCCCAAGGCACAACTTTGACATGAGTCCCCCCCAAGGTACCCCTATTTCAGTCGGTACAGCGTTGTCGAATTTTTATACGTCACTCTTAATACTGCTAAGGGCCTATTTCAGTCGGTTTATTGAATGGGGATTTATTGAATGAAGTCCCCCAAGGCACAACTTTGACATGAGTCCCCCCCAGGCCCAACTTTGACATGAGTCCCCCCGAGGTACCCCTATTTCATTCGGTACAGCGTTGTCGAATTTTTATACGTCACTCTTAATACTGCTAAGGGCCTATTTCAGTCGGTTTATTGAATGGGGATTTATTGAATGAAGTCCCCCCAAGGCCCAACTTTGACATGAGTCCCCCCAAGGTACCCCTATTTCAGTCGGTACAGCGTTGTCGAATTTTTATACGTCACTCTTAATACTGCTAAGGGCCTATTTCAATCGGTTTATTGAATGGGGATTTATTGAATGAAGTCCCCCCAAGGCACAACTTTGACATGAGTCCCCCCCCAGGCACAACTTTGACATGAGTCCCCCCCAAGATACCCCTATTTCAGTCGGTACAGCGTTGTCGAATTTTTATACGTCACTCTTAATACTGCTAAGGGCCTATTTCAGTCGGTTTATTGAATGAGGATTTATTGAATGAAGTCCCCCCAAGGCACAACTTTGACATGAGTCCCCCCCCAGGCACAACTTTGACATGAGTCCCCCCCCCCAAGGTACCCCTATTTCAGTCGGTACAGCGTTGTCGAATTTTTATACGTCACTCTTAATACTGCTAAGGGCCTATTTCAGTCGGTTTATTGAATGGGGATTTATTGAATGAAGTCCCCCCAAGGCACAACTTTGACATGAGTCCCCCCCGAGGCACAACTTTGACATGAGTCCCCCCCAAGGTACAACTTTGACATGAGTCCCCCCCCAAGGCACACCTTTGACATGAGTCCCCCCCAAGGCACACCTCCCCCTCATTGGGAAAAAGAGAAAAAACGTTGTTTTGCGGCTATAAGACAGTTTGGACTTCCAACGTTATTTGTTACAGTATCTGCAGCTGAAACACATTGGTTTGATTTAATGAAAACTTTATCATGGAATTTAGATCGTCACGAATTAACTAAAGAAGAATTTGTCGATATTAACAAGTTTAGCAGTAAGCCTCTGGCACTAAATTAAAATCTGTCAATGTCAGATTTTCATGTTTTAAATAATGAAATAATGTCGTGTCTGTATAATTTTTATTATTATTATTATTATTTATTTATTTATTGTAATAGACAATAACACTTCTTCTTCTTCCTCTTCTTTTTAACACGCTTTTATTAGCTTCACCTGTATGTATGTTTGTATGTATGTTTGTAACCGCTCTGGGAGCAAACAAAAAATCTATATTGTAAAAAAAGACTACGTGAAAGCTGTGGCTGTGAAATAAAGCTCCGGGCTACGATCCTAAAGGTCTAACGTTCGAGCCCAGTCAGGGGAGATTTTTTAAAAATGGTTTTTGTTTAATTCTAAATTATTTTATAATCACCCTGTAATATAGTGTATCACTCACACAGTTTTTTCTTACCCTGTATTTTAATACTATAAAGATAGATATTTTGTGCTTTTTAGTTCACATTTCGATAAAAGTGTGTTCTTTAATTTTTTAAAAGTATAATTTTCTTTTCTTTTCTTTTTTCTTTCTTTCTTTTTTCTTTTTTCTTTTTTTTTTTTTTTTGGCAACTTTTTCAACGGTACATTTCTTGAAAGTAGAAATTTCCAAAACTTTTAGCATCTGGTTTTTAACTAGAAAATCAAATTATTATTATCGAAAAATCAACTGACTTTAAATAATTTGAGTTAGAAGTGCATATGGCCGGGCCATGCATCTTCCAATGCCTAAATGTATAATTAACAGGGTAGTATGTTAACATTTGAGTACACTACTAAAAGGAAAAAAAAAATTATAATAAATAAATAATTGCATACAAATAAAACCCAGCAATAATATAAACATGTTAAGCGTATAAGAAACAAGAAATACAAAAATCTGGTGTGAAACAACCACACGACTTTCGTTACTCAATATAACACATATTATATGCACTTTTTGGAGATTATGTGATCAGAAGACATAAAATTAACCTAACAAATTAGAAACTTAAAAATTTTCCCGTAATAGAAAGCTGATACACGTGTAAAGACATATAAAACATATTTACATAGCGAATTTAAATATAATAACAAGAAAAACTAGTATGTTGTGGCCACCACAAGACTTTCTTCTATATTTTCCTATACAAATTCACTCAGTAACGTAAAAAAAAAGAAATTACGATTTCTTTTTCAATTTTTGTTTTTCGTTAAAATTAAAAAAAATCGATAACTTTGTTTTAAATTATTACATATTTATAGTTCAACCATTCGTTTTGAAGGTATTGACGAGACCTTTCGAAAGATACCCATCTTGAAAATTTACCCCCCCCAGGGGGGGGGGAAGCGATGCCCCCACATGCACAAAATTTTTTTCCTAATTAACTACCACTATTATCAATAATTCATATTAATTTTGCAATCACAGGTTAAGAATAACTCTCATTGTGTACATTTATACGAAATTTTGTCCTATACTGCCATGTTAAAAATTTAGAAGAAATACGATCACAGCGCCACCTGTTGAGCGATTGATCCCCAAATCTAATCACAGGGCCGTGCCTACACTTTTAGCCGCCCTGGGCGAAAGATTTTAGCCGCCCTCCTAGGCAAAAGATTTTAGCCACCATACTAGGCACTAAAATTATTTCCCTCCTTCTGCTTCTGAAAACTATCCTTTAAAGCCAAAAACTGCCAGGTTGCCACAGATGAAAAGTTATCAAGTTTTTTTTTCCCTCTGTTTTAAAAATAAGCCTCCGGCGGCTGAGTGGTTATGCACTCAAAGCTGGTAGACATGAGGTGCCGGGTTCAATCCAAGTTGCGCTTGTTGGCCTAGCCGATCGTTGTTTTCCATGGTTTTCTCCGAAACTTGCGTAAATACGAGCTAGGACCCCTTAGAAAGACCCACATGGAGGGCACTCCCCCTCATATCTAGGACCTACAGCAGTCAATCGGCCTTATTCCCAAATCCAATCCAATCCTGTTTTTAAAAAAATCTAACAATTTTAGTAAACCTAATTTTTAGCTGAAATTTTGTCATTTTTAGCCGCCCCTAGCTGTTAGCCGCCCTGGGCGACCGCCCCGGTCGCCCCCCCCCTAAGCACGGCCCTGTAACTAATCAGCACCAGTTTATGTCAGGGGGCAACTAAATACCAAGTTTGGTTAAATTTCGTTTAAAAAAAATTTCGTTTTTTTTTGTTAAAAGTAAAAAAAATCGATAAATTTGTTTTAAATTATCACAGATTTATAGTTCAACCATTCGTTTTGAATGTATTCACGAGACCTTTCGAAAGATACCCATCTTGAAAATTTACTCCCCTCGACTTCCCCCCCCCCACGGTGGTGGCGAAGCTCCTACACATACGAAATTTTTTTCCCAGTAGGCTATCTCTATTATAAATAATTCTTGTAAATTTCATAATGATTACTGAAAAATAATTCTCTTTATGCACATTTATACAAATTTTTGTCCTATATCACCATATTAAAAATTTAGAAAACGCGGGATGGCAACGCAACCTGTAAGACAATTTTTACCAAAAGTTGATAGGCACTAATTAATGTCAAGGTGCAACTACATACCAATTTGTATGAAATTATGTGCAGTAGTTCCTGAGATACAGTTGCCACAAAATTTTGTCACACACACACAGACTGACAGACAGACAGACATTTTCTAAAAATGGTCAAATCGTGTTCTACAGCTCTCAAAACGCGTAAATCCATCAAAAACCCGAGGTCGAAAATTTTTACGAATCCAATACTTTCTTCTATTGAATATAGAAGAAAGTAAAAATCGGTTGAGTCATTTTTTGAAACTTTAATTTCTGAGATCTAAAATTTACCTACCTCATCAGGATGACTTATTTTTCTTTTAATGACCACGTAATACATTAAAAGGGATATTTAAAGTGGGTTTATGTAAGAGTTTTTAAGAAAATCGTTAGAGCCGTTTTTTGAGATACCGACTTTTACAAAAACGTGATATACGCAATTATTGACCGAAAAAAAAAAAAAAAAATTACATACAAAAGTATATAGGTGGTTAGTTTGGCAAGTTTGAAAAAAAAATATCTGTGCAGCCGTTTTTAAGAAATGCACTTGTTAGACCTGAAATTGAGCTATTTACAGAGAACGCCTATCAATTTTACTGAACTAACCATCTATTTTGTACGAAAAGATATTTAATAGAGTGTTTATATAGAAACTTTGAAGAAAATCGTTAGAGCCGTTTTTGAGATACGGACTTACTTCTGATTCCGGATGTTACCTAAGCGGGAGATACAAAAAATAATTAGTAAGACGACTAAGGCTGGTTCAACCTTTCTTCCTCTCTATGCCATACAATGGGATTTTTTTTACTTTTGCATTTTCAAACACTTCGAGGCATAAATATGCATATTTAGAATTTTAGTACATTATATGGCGCAGAAGCGTTTTTTTTTTTTTTTAAACAATATATAGAGTTACGGAAAAACGATCTAATTCATACCTGTTTTCTTTTCTTTTCTTTTCTTTTTTTTTTTTTTTTTTTTGTTAAAAGTAAAGTTAGAAGTAAAATTTTACATTTCTTCATCTGTAATTAAAAATCAATAATATTATAGTTTTAAAAAATTAAAGAACACGCTTTTATAGAAATGTGAACTAAAAAAGCACAAAACATCTATCTTAGTATTAAAATGCAGGGTAAGAGAAAATCGTGTTTACATACATTTAAATCTTTAATTAAAATAACTTAGAATTAAACAAAAACCATTTTTAAAAAATCTCCCCTGACTGGGATCGAACGCTGGACCTTTAGGCTTGTAGCGCGGAGCCTTACCTCAACGCCACATCGTTCACGTAAAGAAAGTGTTTTTTTACAACATAAATTTTTTGTTTGCTTCCAGAGCAGTTACAAACATACATACAAACATACATGCAGGTGAAGCTAATAAAAGCGTGTTAAAATACATTGGAAGTAAAACACATATTGAAGGTTAAACTACAGATGGAAAGTGTAAAATCTGTGTGAACCTCATGACTTTTCCTTCTACACTTTATACAAAAAGAAAATTTTTTTTTTTTAGAAATTTTTATAAATCGCATTCAAATACACTTTTTATTTTTAATACATACAAATTTTTGAAGCGTTTACGAATAGATGGAATCATTCATGAAAATATCATACTTTCTAAAAAAAAAAAAAAAAAAAAAAAAAAAAGAAAAAGAAAGAAAGAAAAAAAAAGTAAAGTAAAAGAAAAAAAAAAGTTTCTCATTCAGACTTACTTCAGTTTTATATTTATGAAAATTTACATCCCCTTTCACTGCATATGTAAGGGGAAAAAAAAGCTTTATGAATATATATATATATATATATATATATATATAATTCTAAATCACTTGAAATATCAGTTTACTTCATACACTGATTTAACTTAAGTGCTCTTGAACATATTTTTCTTTTTCACGGAATTAAGTAGAAATCTTTTAAATTTATATATTTTTTTTCTATTAACTCATTTTTTTCTTTTAATTATTCAAATAAAAATCTTTTAAGTAAGAAAAAAAAAAAAAAGGGTAGAAGAAGAAGCATATTTAATTTATGTAAAAATACGCAAAAACATTCGTTGTGTTCCAATTTAATCAAAAAAAAAAAAAAAAAAAAACATTTTGAATAATAAAAAAATATATAAATATAAATAAATAAATAAATATATATATATATATATATATATAAAAGTTGTGAAGCTGAGATAAGGAATGAAAAAAAAAAAAAAAATCTGTGGAATGGGCTCATCTTTTTTTCTTCCTATATAAAAAACGAAACTTTTTTTTTTTTTTCAAAATGATCATAATTAGGCTACGATAAAAAAAAAAAAAAAAAAAAAAAAAAAATGCTTGAGAGAAAAAGAAAGAAAAGAAAATATGTCGCAGTTACTACTACACAAAATCAGTTTTGTATAGCTATACTATATAGCTTTTTTTTATTTATAAATTATTTACTTAAAAGAAAGAAAAAAAGAAAAAAAAACTCTAGTTGACATAAAAAGATTCTGTGCTAATAAATTTCTACCATAGGGCTTGGGCGTAATACATTGTATTAAGAGCCATTTTTTTTAAAGCTGGACAAAGTCTATGGAGGTGTGATAGTTGATATTTTTAATTTTCCCGAAACTTTCAGGATATGTTAGTAGTACTGTGATAAGAAAAAGTGAAATTTATTTTTTTCTGAATTTCATTTGTTTGATCGAAGTTTGAGGCCGTAAATAAATGGTGCCATTTTAATATAATTTTACTCCTAAAGCCATGAGTGACCCATGTCTTTTTTTTTAAATACGGATACTACTTGATACTAAGTACATTTTAGCATAAACAGTTTTGTGGGTCACTCATGGCTTTAAAGGCCAAGGTCCTTCGAAAATTCAGTTTTCGTTGATTTTTTCCATTTTTCAGTCTGAATATTTGCTAAGGCCATGAGTGCCCCATAGAAATAATTATGGGGTTAAATACACACCTTAGTATAGAACATAAAAATATTTAAAATAGCATGGGTTACTCTTGGCTTTAATAGATAAACAGTCTCAAAGCTGAAAATTTTCAAAAAAAGGTCAAATTTGATGGTAAATTACTCTATAAGCAATGAGTCAATAACTATGAGACAAAGTTTTAATTATACCCTAGATGGTCTAGTTTTAGACGCAGGTTACAAACCTGTGGGGCTTGCAAGATTTATTTAGATGCAGTCTATTTTATATCGCCAATGTGTACCTCTTCTATGTAGTACAAAAGGCTTGAGACTCAATTTTGCAATACATTAATGCTTGTTTAAACTTCCCATTTTGCATTACAGAGGCCAGCATGAAAATAATTATAAAATTAAAAAATCACGTAGGGGAGAAATACGGAATTATTGAAAACATGGAAATAAAAAATACAATTTTTAGCGTACACAAACATCAAGCCGTCTCAATTATATATATATTAAAAACAAATACTATTTTATTTACGAGACAAAACTTTAGTTAAAATTCATTTAAAAACAAAAATGTATTTAATATATGTATTTAATATTTAAATTTAATATTTAAATGTATTTTTTGTTTTTAAATGTATTTTAACTAAAATTTTGTCTCGTAAATAAAAGAGTTTTTGTTTTCAATACAATTTTTAAGTTCTTATCTACTGTAATAAATGGAAGTACAGATACACAAAACGTACTTTACAATGTAGAAAAAAAATAATTATGTAAACATCTGTCTATTTTATGAGGATAAATCTGTTTTAGAGTACTGTTTCTTTACTGTGAGTAAAATTTCAAAGTTTTAAATGATGTCGCATTTTATGTAGCAAAAATTAGTGAATGTTTCTGATTGATTTTGCGTTTATAGTGTATAGTTGCAGCTTGCTAATCATATGATTTGAAACGCCCACGAGCATAAGTACTGGAAGCATAACATCTCATAAAGTGAAAATTGTGGGCAGGGGCTAGCTGAAAGAAATATAAAGTGATTGAAACACCTGTTTCAATTAGCCCCGTGCACAAAAGAAATGCAAAAGCACTATAAAATTAATAATAATAATAATAATAATAATAAAATAGCTTACACTGCAGTGGCTGTATCTTTATTTATGGTTTAAAATAATTTTTTCCACCTTGGTTTTTTAAAATTTTCCAAGAGATAAGTGCATTAGAATTAGAGGAAAGTTGCTAAACAGAATTTTCAGAACAAGTAGATACTAGAAATTGAGTGTTGGTCTGTGGTCTCATGTTCTGGGTAAAAGCAAGATAGGTGTTCTATGTGGGACAAATCTTACACATGTTTGATAGTACAGGTAAAGTGCCTGTAAAGCTGGCAAAGATCGAATTTCTAAAGGGACAAATCCAATCTAAAAATGTTTGTTTTCCCTGGCCCATACAAGATGACATTCGAGATATCAGTTTGGACAATATTTTACAAGTCTCAACACGTCCATTGAATAATAGAGAATTTCTTTACTTTATTTGTGAACTTAAAATTCCCCTCTCTTTTTTGTATTAAATTACTGTAACAACTTTCATAAGCCTTCTGCAACGCCTGTTATTATAAACTAATTTATCAACCTGCTTATAGTTATTTTTAAAAATAAATGTTCATTAAGTGCAAAATTCTACTGTAATTATTTACTAAATCTGATACTATTATGGCCTTTATTTTAAATATGGTCCATTTAATTATGGTCATTATAATGTAAAAGTAACGTAAGATACATCCGAAATGTGCAAATTGTTATATTATGTAAAACATATATAGGGTGGTGAAAACAAGACTGTATACAAAAAAAAAAATAAATAATAATAATAATAATAATAAAAATTACGCATGGGACTAATTGAAACAGGTGTTTCAAGTAGCTTCCCCTATATTTGTTTCAGCTGGCCCCTGCCACAATTTTCACTTCACGAGATGTTAAGCTATCAGTGCTTATGCTCGTGGGCGTTTCAAATCATATGATTAGCAAGCTGCAACTATACACTATAAACGCTGAATCAATCAGAAACATTCACTAATGTATGCTACATAAAATGCGAGATCATTTAAAAATTTGAATTTTTACTCACAGTAAAAAGCAGTACTCAAAAACAGTTTTATCCTCATAAAATCGACAGATGTTTACATAAACATTTTTTTTTACATTGTAAAGTAGGTGTTGTGTGTCTGTACTTCCTTTATTGGCAATAAATAAGAACTTAAAAATTGTATTTTTTATTTACATGTTTCAACTTACCCCGTACTTCGACTTGCCCCGGTCTCCCCTATGTAATTTTTACTTACCGAACACTATAGTGAGGAAAGTATTGTAGTCATGTCAAAAATACGAATTTGAGATTTTGATGTTTCTATACGTTTCGAGATCCCCTGAGTCCGTTTTCACTATTTTTGCGATGATGTATGTATATGTGTATGTATGTGTGTATATGTGTGTGTGTATGTGTGTGAGTGAACACGCTAGTGTCTAAACACTTTGCTCGAATGAGCTGTAAATTGGTACGCATGTTACAACTCACCGTAGCACGAACCCTATTGGTTTTGATGAATCTAGCCCTTATAGTTTTTTTACAGGGACACAAAGAAAAATTCTTTTACATTATGGCCTATGGGACCAAAATCTTAAAAGTGCGATAACATCTAAACGCCTCATTCAATTGAGCAAACAAATTATACACATATTATAGGTCACAGTTACTCACTCTGTATAGATTTTGGAGAATCTAGCACGTACAGTTTTTTTACAGGGACACAAAGAAAAATTCTTTATCATTATGGTCTATTGTTTAATGACACTCAATAGAACCTGAGATATAGCCTCCCCTTAAATTTCGGAAATCGCTGTGTAGCAGCGTGACCTGTTGAGCGGTTAACACCAAAAGTTGATAGGCACTAATTTAGGTCAAGGTGCATCTACATATAACTTTATATGCAATTTCGAGCAGTGGTGCCGGAGATACAGTTGCTACAATATATTTGTCACACACACAGACAGACGGACAGACAGACATTCTCTAAAAACGATAAAATCATTTTCTAGACCTCTCAAAATGTGTAAATCCGTCGAAAACCGCAAGTAGAAAATTTTTACGAATCAATACATTCTTCTATTGAATATAGAAGAAAGTAAAAATATTTAATTAACTTCAAAATAAGCAAATAATTATTTGAAAGTGTTTTCAGGAATAATATTTTTTAATACTTTTCTATTTACTTGAAATTCCTCATTATAATTTTAAACAATCTAAAAGATCAATAAAAAACAAGTATTTTATTGCCATCACAAAACTTCTTCCTACATCATTTTATATCACAGAATAAAAATAGAAAACAAACATCGTCTTCATTTTACTTTTAATATGTTACTTTCCACCCCAAATGGCGGACATTCAGGCAGACATATTCTCTATAAATACTACTTCATCTATACAATTTTTTGTCTTGCTTTTATCTTCCTTTTAAACTTACTTTATTCAAAACTTCTTTATTTTATTTGCATTTTTACTTTCTTCTATATGCAATATAGATAAAATACTGGATTCGTGAAAATTTTCGACCTCCGTTTTTTGATGGATTTACACGTTTTGGGATGTCCTGAACACGAATTGATAGTTTTTAGAGAATGTCTGTCTGTGTGTCTGTCTGTGTGTATCACGATTTTTGTGGACGCTGTATCTTACGAACCAATGAATGCAATTTAACCAAACATGGTGTTTAGTTGCACCCTGACATAAACTGGTGCTGATTAGATTTGGGGATCAATCGCCCAACGGGTGGCGCTGTGATCGCATTTTTTGTAAACTTTTAACATAACAAAATTTCGTATAAATGTGCATAATGAGAGTTATTTTTAACTCGTGATCAGGGTTTAACCTGGCAAAAAAATTACTTTAGCATTTCAGCGAAAATAGGCAAGCACTACTTTAGCTTTTTCGAAAGTTAATTAATTCTTTGGATACCACTGATTTCTTTTACTTAGCTTTGTTATCCTCAGTTTTGTTTTCTATTCCTTTTGTTCATTGATGATTTTAACCAAGCATCCATATTTGTGACTTTAAAAATATGAATCAGGGAAACTATGTTTTGATTTTATCAATAGAAAAAGAGGTACTATTCATATCATATGTGTAAAATGAAAAGCAATTTAAAAATCAAGTAAAGTGTAGTGGTAGATAATCGTGAAATACTAGTGCTAAAAATGCTTCTATGAAGCAAATTCTGAATTCTAACATACTTTTAAATATTTTTGCATTTAAATTCAATCATTGAAAATTAAAAATAAATCCAAATTACTATATAAATAAGGATTCCCAAAAATTTCAGTCCTTTCGTAGTTTTTGCCTGCAAATATTACAAAAAAAAAAAAAAAAAGAAAAAAAATCTGAATTATTATATACAGATATTTTATACAGTTATCCAGTTTTAACTTTTTAGCGAAATTCTGACAGGCTTGTTTTAGCAAAATATGATACCTTTTAGCAAAATGCTAAAAAAACTAATGGCAGTTTAAACCCTGCTCGTGATTGTAAAATTAATATGAATTATTGATAATAGCAGTAGTTAACTAGGAAAAAAATTTTGTGCATGTGGGGCATCGGTTCCTCCTGGGTGGGGGGTGGGGGTAAATTTTCAAAATGGGTATCTTTCGAAAGGTCTCGTCAATATCTTTAAAACGAATGGTTGAACTACAAAACTGTGATAATTTAAAACATAGTTATCGATTTTTTTTTAATTTTAAAGAAAAAAAAATTAGATTTTTCTTTTTTTTATATATATATATATTTAATGAGTGAATTTGCATAGGAAAATATAGAAGAAAGTCTTGTGGTGGCCACAACATACTAGTTTTAAATTGATAAAGTGATATAACTAATAACGATTCAATTTATTTGAAAATTCAATTAAATATAATAACTAGCGAGGCGGATAAAATCCGCTAGTACTTACGAATAGCTCTGCGTTTATTAAACCTGCCAGATGTATTGAATATTTGTGTACATACATTATAAACATTATCAGACTGCATCGTTGTTAAAATAGTTTACATTGCAATTGCAGAGTTTATCTCATTCTACTGCTGTTAGTATATTACAGTAAGAAATTAGTTTATCTTATGAGTAAAATACGTTTTATCTTTAAGAGTATATCCATACGGCAAACAGGACTACCTTATCTTTCTTTGAAGATTTTGCGTCTCAATTTCTGGTTATAGCTAGACTCATTTAATTAACAGGCGAACATATTTGGGTAAAATTTGTCATATGTGAGGAATTTTGATTTAGTGGTTGCTGATTATTTGACAAAGGTTAGCTAATAATAATCTGTTTAAAAAAAATTTAAATCCCAAATTCTTAATGTATCGTATCACATAAATCTTTTCGAAGTTAGAATAAAATTTAATTTGGAAATAAAAAGTAACTTTTTTGTTTATTAACCAAAAAAATTGATGAAATTTGAAATGCAAGTTGATCTTGTGGGGTACAGGCTGTATATTATATTTTTGTGTTCGTGGCAGAAAATTTAAGAAAAAAAAATTGAAAACTGCAATTTTTAATCCCATTTCAAAAACATGTGACTCAATGTGAAGCAGATTTTTTTTTTCTCCTAACGGTTTCCATACAATTTTCTGCTGTTGCCACCTAAAATTCATACTTTAGTTAATTTTAAAAAATCTAATTGTCCGATTGGGCTAATCGGAATATAATCGGATTGGTCTAATCTAAAAAATTTAATTGGTCCGATCCTATAAATTTTCATGATGAATATCTTTCAAAAGAGCTCGCCAATACCTTTAAAACGAATGGTTGAACCACCGATCTGCGATAATTTAAAATAAAGTTATCGATTTTTTTTCATTTTTAATAAATAAAAAAAAAAAAAAAAAAAAATTCATTTTTAATATTTTTTTTTTAATGTAATATTGAGAATAAATTCAACTTTTTTTTTTTTTACATTTAGTGTTATACTACTTCCCTAATATGGAAATCGTCTGCATTACCATAAAAGATAATTTTTTTAAATAATAATTTTAATAAATTATTTTTAAAAACCGAATTATGTTTTAATAACCGGATGAAATTCTATATAAATGTAGGTGAATTAATGAAACAGGGGGTTGAGGGGGGCGGTGGCCCTGCTCACACAGAACTAATTATCATATAAAACCCTTCCGAAGCCTAATTTCAATTGTTTAACACAGGTTTAGATAACAGTACTCGTTATCTTACCTCTTAATCTGTAACCTGTATTTATAGTATTAAATTTCAGGGTAAGAGAAAGTCGTGTGAGTGACACACCAGATTATTTTAATTGTTTAATTTTACGCTATTGCACTTCCAATAATTTGAGTCCATAAATCATAATGATAAAGAATGTTTCGCTGTGTTCCTGTAAAAATCTATAAAAGCTAGATTCATCAAAATCTATACAATTTGTGCGACATTAGCCTATATCATGTGTATAAATCTTCACCTTAATCGAATAAGGCGTTTAGACGTTATCGACTTTTTTAAAAATTTGGGCCAGTAGGCCATAATGCTAATGAATATTTTTTTGTGCCCCTGCCAAAAAATCTACAAGTGTTAGATTCACCAAAATCTATACTGTTCGGGAAACTGTGACCTATAGTATGATTATAAATTTTCACCTCAATCGCATAAAGTGTTTCGACCATTCTTTAAAAGTATGAGCCCATAGACCATAATGATAAAGATTTTTCTTTGTGTCCCATTAAAAAACTATAAGTTCTAGATTCACCAAAAATTATACAGTTCATGCGACAGTGACTTGTAACATGTGTATAAATTTTTAGCACAAACGAATAATGCGTTTAGGCGCTATCTCACTTTAAAAAAAATGGGCTCATAGGCCATAATGATAAAGAATTTTTGAAGTGAAAACTTCTTTAGGCGCGTTGAGCACTTTTGGGTGAACAAAAATCATGAAACTCGCGTCATCGTCAACGAAGGCTTTCCATGAGAAGAAACATATTTTTTACCAATTGACATCACGTGGTTTTTCTACTAAGAATAAAAATTGCAAATTTCAAAATGCTTCAATTTTCTTCTAAATTCTTTCAAACTTTCTGTACGCCATTAACAGCACAGGGGATAGTTGCAGTTCAAATTTCATCGATTTTGGACAAAATTTACATTTTAATTGGAAATTAAATTTTATTCTAATACGCGTATTTCAAATTCTAATTCTGATTAAATTATTTTTAACACATCATTCGAAAGATATTTTAAAGTACTTTTATATTATCGAAAGTGGAATTCGAGATTTCAGCTAATTTACACGTTTTGAGGTCTCCTGAATGGGTTTTCATTTGTATCTCAGCTACTAATTAAAATAATTTCATAAGTAATACATCATTAGAAAGCTTTGTTGATTTGGAATCGAACAGTAGATTACAGAAATTTCTACCGCCAGATGGCGCTGTAATATTTTACTATTTCAATATTTCAAATTCTAATTATGATTAAATTATTTTTAATACATCATTCGAAAGATATTTTAAGTTCTTTTATATTATCGAAAGTGGAATTCGAGATTTCACCTGATTTACACGTTTTGCGGAGTCCTGAATTGGTTTTTTTTTGTATCTTAGCTACTAATTAAAATAATTTCGTAAGTAATCAATATTTTTACCTAATATAAGGCTTAGTTCATTTAATTTGGGTAGCTACAAATATTTTGCCGAATCCTATAATACAGATCATAAACACTTCTTTACAAACCAAAAATAATTCGAAAATAATAATCTAATTGCTCGACGATACAATTCACTAGTTATTTAGTTTTCACTTCTATCGGCAGTCCCCAAACACTGCTTTGATTTTTTTTTTTTTTTTTTTTTTTTTTTGTGTGTGTGTGTGTGTGTGTGTGTGTCCCTGCAAAAAAACTGTAAGTCCTAGATTCCCCAAAATCAATAGGTTTGGGGTACGTCGACATATGACATACGTATCATTTTTCAGCTCATTCAAACAAAGCGTTTAGACGGTGTCGTGTTCACTCACATACATACATCATCGTAAAATTGATAAAAATGGACTCCAGGGACCTCGAAATGTATAGAAACATCAAAATATCAAAGTCGAATTTTTAACATAATTATAATATTTTCCTTACATATTCGGAAAGTAAAAATATATTTTTATGTAACTGATTGGTTAAAATGCGCCGTTATAGGGTCTGGGACATAAATTTTTGTTTTTATTATTTATTGATGAATTGCTGTAATTATTTTTTCTGAAATTGAAGCTTTTTTGACGATGAAGTTGAACAAGAAAGAATCCTAAAAAGATTTTACATAAAAATTTAAAAAATTAAATAAAATTAAAAAAATTAAAAATTAAAATTTTTTGATAAATTAAAAATTTGCTGGATCTCACGAACTAATGGTTCAATTTACAAACTTTTTTCACTCTTATATACAGAAAAGATTTATCTTCAATTTGTCTTCGGGATTTTTAATTAGGAGCAAAACTTTAATGGTAATCCAAAAGATATCCATGAAATAAGTACTTTTTTCAAACTAAAATTAATATTTAAAAAATGTATTATTATAATCAGAAATCCTGAAGACAAATTGAAGATAAATCCTTTCTGTATATAAAGGTGAAAAAAGTTTGTAAATTGAACCACTTGTTCATGAGATATAACAAATTTTATATTTATCAAAAATTTTAAAATTTAATTTAAATTTTTAAAATTTAATTTTATTTATTTATTTATTTATTTATTTTTTATTTATTTATTTTTTTTTTAAGATTCTTTCTTGTTCAACATCATCGTCAAAAAAGCTTCAATTTCAGAAAAAATAATTACAGCAATTATAAATAACAAAAACAAAAATTTGGTTTCCCGGACCTACTTAAAAAATAAATAAAACTTAACAAATAAGTCATAATTAGCGATTTAATTACTGAACACTATAGTGAGGAAAGTATTGTAAACATGTCAAATATCCGAATTTGAGATTTTGATGTTTCTGTACGTTTCGAGGTCCCCTGAGTCCGTTTTCACTATTTTTACGAGGATGTATGTATGTATGTGTGTATGTATGTATGTATATATGTGTGTGCGTGTGTATGTGTGTGAGTGAACACGCTAGCGTCTAAACGCTTTGCTCGAATGAGCTGTAAGTTAGTACGCATGTTGCAAGTCACCGTAGCACGAACCCTATTGATTTTGATGAATCTAGCACTTATAGTTTTTTTACAGGGACATAAAGAAAAATTCTTTATCATTATGGCCTACGGGACCAAATTTTTAAAAGTCGATAGCATCTAAACGCCTTATTCAATTGAGCTGAAAATTTATATGAATATTATAAATCAGTGTTGCACTAACTATAAGCATTTTGGTGAATCTAGCATTTATAGGTTTTCACAGGGACACAACGAAAAATTCTTCATCATTATGATCTATGGGCTCAAAGTTCAGTAGCGTTAAATAAAGCTTCGTGTAATATATGGAGAAAAATGCTCAAACACTCTATTATGGTTTTCTCTCTTTTGTTTGTTTAACAACTCCCCTTTCTTTACTTTATCTACAAAACTGTTAATTACTCAATGTTCGGAAAGTCGAGTGGAGTCACTCCAGTTTTTTTTTTTTTTTCTTGGGATAATTTAAAAGTACAATGTCTATTTTACGCAATTTAGTTTGGCATGACTTGTAATACGTGAAAACCCAAATCCGCACAAATTTCAATAACACAGTGTCCGGATAAACGATCTTATATTGTATGTACGAAAACCTATATTTTATTAAATTTTCACGAATTGAATATTTACTAGCGTATATACTTTATCAAACACACGCTGAATTGAATATTTAGTGTATTCGGCAATCGTTAGAATATCCCAGCTTGCAGTACCAGAGTTTATCTTATCTGTAAAACAGGTTTTACCTTCAGGGGGAAATTGATGCTGGGAAACTGTCCTAACTTACGGTCCTTTGACAATATCACGTTTCAGTTTAGGATGTGTGTTGACACATTCAGTTGAAAGCAGAAATTATTTCGATAATATTTTATATGCAAGAGGAAATTCAATTCAGATGTTATTTACTATTTGATAAAGTTTACATATTGATAGTTTTATAAATTATAGTACATTATTTAAATATCTTTTAAAGTTCTATTTTGAAATTAAAGATTATTTTAAGTTATTAAAAACTTTTGTTTAAACTTTTAATATATATATATATATATATATATAGTGTTACAAAATTGTAAATAATTGTGTTTATTTTTGTATAAATTCTTTCAAAGAGGCTTAGTAAATTGATAAAGTGCTAATTTTGTGCATTTCAAGTCGTTTTAGCGTTAAAATAGCCTTATTTTCCCTTAAAAACGATTTAAAAACCTCCAATAAGGCAGGTAATGGATTTGGCGCCAAATTTGGCGACTTTTTCCTTCCTTGGCGATTTTTTTTGCGACCTTGGCGAGAAAATCCTTATTAGGGATATACCAAATATGGAAGTTCTTATCCCACTAGCTGATGAGATACGGAAATTTCTGGAACTTTCCACACTTTTCTACAGGGGTATATAAGGGCTGTTTTTTTCGCCAAGTGAGTCAGTTCAGTTCTCAGCCAGATTTCGCTAAATGCTTGCATTGTTTTGAGCCTCTCTGAAAGAGACTTGCTTTAAGTGTTGTTGCTATACAGTTTGTACTGTGGATTTGCTATTGGCAGCTGTTGTTTAAGCTGTGTTTACTGGTTGAATTGAAGCTGATACTTGGTTTATAGACCTGTATTTTTCTGGAACTTTCTGTGAATAAATTATTGAATTTTTGTAAGTTTCGCCTTTCATTCTCGGACAACTCACGAACCCCCAAGTACGCAACAATATATATATATATATATATATAAGGTGTTGTTGGGTATGCTTGCTGTAAATTTTAGCAATTGGCATACAGCATGACAGAAATAGCACCTAATTTGTATGCAAATTTTATTTTATGCTTTTAAAAAAGTAATCAAGTTGTATGTTTCAGTATGAGGATGCTTAACTTTTTTCCATTCGTAATCCTTGTTCATATATTTTCTAATACTTCATGTGATACATGGTTTCATCTAATTCAATGTTTGAAAAGGTTTTCAATCTATCTATCTATCTCTCTCTCTCTCTCTCTCTCTCTATATATATATATATATATATATATACAGGGTATCCCATAAGTCTGTAGACTTTTTAAAAATTCGTAACTAATGAACGAACTGATGGAATTGAGCGTAATTTGCAAAAAAATCATTTTTGTCAAGTTTTTTTTTTTTTTTTTTTTTTTTTTAACAAAGGGAAAAAAAAAAAAGAAAAAAAAAAGCAGTTTTTCGCACGGTTTTGAAAGAAAATTATGCAAGTGGAAGTTCTATAAATTGCATAATATTGTAATTAGAACAGTTTATTTCTTATTTTGCCTCCTACTGAAGCCGCAGTTAGCAGTGTTATAACTCGTTTGAAAACTGTCATTTGTGGTGACGACGGATACATAGAATAGGATTTATATGCCTGTAAATATCTTCATGCGAATAAATACAATTCTTCATGAAAATGTATGACCTAATCACGCACAGCGCCCTTTATCGAAAAATAGCTTAATTATTATTTTTTACCCCCCTTCCGCCAAAAAAAAAAAAAAAGATCCTCCCTTCACGAAAAGGATTTTTTCGCAAACCGCGTTCAATTCTATCAATTCATTCAATAGTTATGAATTTTTTAAATGTCTACATACTTATGGAGCACCCTGTATGTATACACTGAGCGACACAAAAAAAAAAAAAAAAAAAAAAAAAAAAAAATGCCCACTGCAGAAAAAATGACTTGTACATTTTTTATTTGTAATAACTTTAAAATTAATGTTTGAAACAATTAAAACTGTCTTGTTTGCATGATACCAAAGATAAGAAATGATACCTATATACATTTTCGATATAATAATTCACTTTATTACACTCTACGAAGTACTTTTTAAAAATCAGCATAAAACTTTCTTTTTGAACATAATGCAATAACCATACACTTTGTATTCTATTATGATTTATTATATGAAATAAATAAATTATATTTTAATATATGAAATAAAACTATTTATTTGTTAGATCTAAGCATTTTTTTATTAAAAATATGTATTCTGCATTGAGTTAATTCCACCTTTATATGGAATTATTGCTTTAATGCGCAATGGCATAGTTTTATACAGTGTTTTATTGCAAATCTCAGAAATTTCTATGTGCCAAATATCACAAGTAATTTCTACTATTTCTGGCAAAGTTACAGGCTGCAAATTCCGAATCCTCTCCTCTCTGCCCCGCCTTTTTATAGGCGAAACCTTTTCGAGCGGATCGCAATTAGGACTGTTTTCATGTCTGGTAAAGAAGAAATTCTACTATATCCTTTGTGGGATTTAACTTAAAGTGAATAAAAAATACGATTTTTTACAGAATTATAGGTTTTCATGGGAATGGATAGAAAATTTTTATAATTTGAAGTAAATAAGCTTACCACAGACGCCGTGTAGGAAGGTGCATTATCATCTTGAAATGCTGTTTGTGGAAATGTCCAAGGTACTTCCAAAATAGTCGGTCAGGCACTTACAGAGATTGTGTTTTATTTCGAGTTAATTTATCCCTAGAGCATAAAAATTTGCCCGACTGTTTGAAAAGTTATGCACAAGACCCCTTAACATACAGTCGGTAACAAAAGTGTCCGAACACTAGCAAAAATTCCTATGTAAAAAAAGTACACTTCATACGGTTTTGTTAAATAAATCCTTGTCGAATCCTGTTCTTAGTCTGTGTAAAAATAAATGATTTGATAACGATTTATTTAACAAAACCGTATGAAGTGTACTTTTTTTTACACAGGCGTAGGAATTTTTGCTAGTATTCGGACACTTTTGTTACCCACTGTACATATAAATTTAACCCTAGATCACTAAACATTCGTCTAATAGACTACCGATCCCTGCCAGTTTTGTAAATCCCACACAGCCATTTACACTCATAAGGCATCAATAAATATCTATAAAAGTTAAAAAATGATCCATTAAGCTTCTATAAATATCCCACAGTTATCATATTTGCACGACAAATGTCACTCTTTTTTACTTCCATTAGATGCCTGTTACATATCCAATAAATTTCAAAATATCCAATAATTGTATTTGCTATATCTAATAGATATTAAAAATATCTAAATCTTGTTTTGATTTAACATGTTACATCTATTAGACATCAAAAAAGCACGTCTAAATTTCGTCTACATTTAAACATCTAATAGATATCTATAACTAGTACAGGATATCTAGAGCTTTTTATGGACATTCTTTAGATATTTTGTACCTTTTAGGGATCATTGGATGTCATTCAGATGTCTAATGGGTGTAAGTGGCTGTTCGGGATTCGTTCTCTTTGCGTTCACACCACCTTACCCACAGTACCTTCATAACAAGCAAAATGAGGTTGATAAGCCTGCACACTTGCTACTTTTCGAGGTTTGCTGTAATCGTCGTCTAACCATAGCTTCCTTAACTAGATGCCTGTCGCGTAGTTCGGAAACTAGGCAACAGTTGAAGCGGTAGACAGCGCCACCTAGTACAGATTATGGGACTTTTTTATTCAACTGTCACCAATAATTTAAAGAAGTGATACATGATAAATAAAATCGATGTTTCTTCGATTCTATTCGCCTTTTATGTATATCATATCCCACTTTAAAAGGGCCGCAGTAGCCCATTCGGTGGAGCGCCGGCCTCGTAATTGGAAGATTGCGGGTTCGGTACTCTAGCCTACCAAAGACCTTCGTGTACACTAATGGTGACTGGTGCACGTAAAATCTGTCGTGGACGCAATGTCCTCCCTGTTCCCATCAAAAATTATACCTCTGGGGGTCACGGATGCGGGAGAACCATCCCTTCCGTGGAGGATCAAAACTGTGATGGCATGTCTCCGGATTACCTCTAGGGATGTGTCCCAGACAGTCGCCAATTGCCCATCTCCGCAGCAGTAGTGCGACGTAAAGCCCAACCATCCATTCTTCCCACTTAAAAATTTTTGGTAGCTGTTGACTAAAAAAGTCGCACAATCTGTACCAGGTGGCGCTGTCTACCGCTTCAACTGTTGCGTAGTTTTCGAGCTACGCGACAGGCATCTAGTTAAGGAGGCTCTGGTCTAACAGTCGAATGTTTAGTAATCATCAAACTAAATATTGAAGATATTTTGAATATTGAAAAGCCCACAGAACACGCGACCGAAAGTGTGGCGAACAAACGCAGAATTTGTGCTTTCTGTCCATCTGAGAGACGCAGAACGACTAAATACTTATGCAACTACTGCTACAAGGCTATGTGTGGAGAGCACACTTTTAACATTTGCCAAGAGTGTAAACGAAAATTTTTACCATTTTTCTATTTTTTATTTGAAATATTATAATACTTTTTTTAAATTACGCTAATTTGTTTGAAATAAATAAAGGTTGGTTGGTTGGGTTTAACGTCGCACTAGTGCTGCTCAGATGGGCAATTGGCGACGGTCTGGGACAAACCCCTAGAGGTGGTCGGGAGACATGGCATCGCAATTTTGATCCTCCACGGAAGGGATGGCTCTCCCGCTTCGGTGACCCCCAGAGGTATAATTTTGATGGGAACTTGGAGGACATAGCGGCCACGACAAATCTTACGTGCACCAGCCACCATTAGTGTACACGACGGTCTTTGGCCGGCTCGAGTACCGAACCCGCAATCTTCCAATTACGAGGCCGGCGCTCTACCGGCTGGGCTGAAATAAATAATGGAAATATAAAAATATGCCTGTTTTTAATTCGTAGTCTATTGGCCGTATTCACCATTAACTTCAACTCCCGGTTCAACGCAAAAGCTTGAAGGCAGGGTACAGCTTTTTATCAAAATTTGGCATGCTGTTTCTGCCATCTAGCGTCAGTGATTTCATATAATCTTTGATTGGTTTCTTTCACCTAAAAAGTCTAAAAATAACTATACCGCTAGATGGCAGCAACAACACGGCAAAATGTTCTGAAAATTTGTACCCCGCCTTTATACGCTTTTCAAATTTTCATGTTCAACCGGGAGTTGAAGTTATTGGTGAATAACAGCCTATGAGTCGAATTATTAGTTATATAGTAACCGTGATTTAAGTTTAGTTAGCTTGGGTTAATGAGAGCTATTCACAATAAAAATTTTAAATTTGCAGTCTGATGCATTTTTAACCAATAAAAACTGTGGTATCAGCACATGAAAAATAGCGGAAGGCTAGTTACATCAGCCCCACATATCGGCTGATATACACTGAAATTAATTCAGCATTTATTTTCGCACTCATATCTTACATAAAGAAATATATTCCACTTATATATGCTGTTAATAATTATAAAAACAGTAATAAAACGTACTTTCAGCATATCACACAATTTAAAATATCTTTATTCCGACGTTTCGGTTCATATTCCATTTTTAACCATCTTCAGGGAAATGATGTTCATAAACTATAAACATAAACAATTTAAGCCATTCTTGGATACTACAAATACAATTCACAAAGAAATTAATATGTGATTACATAAATTATATAAAAAATACTCTATATACATTTTAAAATGAGTTAAAAACACCTAAATAAATCACAATCATGTACATTACAAGAAAATTAAATCTCTTTAATAAAATGGAGTCAAAGTATCCCACTGCAGGGTTGCCAGAACAAACAATAGCAGGGTTGGTTACCTTAAATTATTTTAAGTTTAAGAAACGAAGCCAAATTAAGGGGGGGTTAATGGATAATGTATCATTAAAAATTTCGGATTTATTATCTTACATGTCAAGTTTGGTACACTTCTACGCTATAAAAATCGCTATTTAGCCTTCTTTCTCATGGAAAGAAATTGCAGCATAGTAGCATCACATATGTAGGCTGACATATATCCGAAATTGAGATTGCATAGTTTCTAAAAATGGTTCTTTCACATGTTAAGGTTAGTGCAATTATAGAGAATAGGTGTCTTACCGTAAATGAGAGAAATCACAGGATAGCAGCGCTATTTTCTAGGCGATATGCATCAAAATTTGATCAATTTATCTTAAGGTTCAACTAAATATAATTTTTTACGAAAAATCTGTGCGTTAAGTCTTGCCCTAGAAATGTCATAAAATTTTTGTCACACAAAGAGACACACAACTATACTTCTAAAATTGGTCAAATCGGGTTCAGAACATCTCAAAATGTATGAATTCATCGAAAACCGGAAGTCAAAATATTTGTTTCGAATCCAATACTTTTTTTTATGAAAATGGAAGAAGGCAAAAAGTATGTTAATTGTATTTTAAATATATTCTTAATTGTTTTATTAAATAAACTTTATTACTTTATTTAAAATGCATGATCAAATATAAAATATGTTAAAAAAAATCTAACTTCTTTATGGTTTATAATACGAATATACATCTCTTAAAAAAAAAAAAAAAGAATATACATAGATAAAATAAAATAAATAATTAAATTAATTTTTGTAAGACAAATATGCCATTATAGTTTCGTATTTATTGTTAAAATATTATCAATTAAAGACATTAACATTTGTGTAGAAAATAAAAATTACAATCACAATTAATTTCAAAGATATTATTAATTCTTTTTAAAGTAAATGCTACTTAAAATGTACAATTATGTATGAAGCAGATTTCATTAGCTAGATTAAAACGTTTCTACGTTTCTTTCATGTATTTAAAAATTATATTTTGTTGCTAGCGATTTATTTTTTATTATTTAATTTTTAACTATGTTAATTGTAAATTCGTAATTAGTAATAAATTACATAATTTATTGGTTAGATTATCATTTGTTTAATGTTTTAACTCCAAAACTTTTTTTTTAATTGTTTATTAATTGTTTAAATAATATTTGAAAAAGCAAAATTCAATGCTTTCCAATGCTTAATCTAAAATTTATGTCTATTTATTTATTTATTTATTTCAATTGCGTCAGAAATATTTTTTAATTTAATGAAAAGGGTTATTTAATTTAACGTTCCGAAACTCGTCCGAGTTCCGATTCGTTTAATATATATATATATATATATATATATATATATATATATATTAAACGAATTTTTAATTTTTAGATAACATTAGTGATTGTAAAACAGTGATTTTATTTTATTTTTCCTTTCTTAACCAGTTAACTGGGTATGACGAAATATTTCGTCATACACGATCTACTACTGCAATGGACACGACGAGATTTTTCGTCATGCAATTTGCTGTAATATTTTGAACGCATTTATGTAGTTCTTATCATAGTTTTATGTACTTAGTTCTTATCATAGCGAGCATGTAAGGAAAGGGCATTATTTACAAACAAATGCTCCGTCAATCAATCTTTGCTACTCACGAATGGCAAAAATTTATTCCCCGGTTAACAGGTTAATCTTAAGTTTGCAATTATTAAACTTCTGTTTAGATGTTATCGGGCTCTCCACACTGTAAATGTTTAGCAATTTGCATGCAGTATGACATAAATAACACCTAATTTGCATGTAACATTAAATCTGAGCCATTGAAAAAAATAATAATAACAACACCTAATTTGCATACCTTCATTAAAAGGATATGCTTAATGTTTTCTTCAGAAATCATTATCCATGTTCTTTCCATTTCTTCGTGTGATACTTGGTTTGATCTTGTGCGATGTTTGAAAAGTTTTAATCCCGTTAGTTGAACTACTTTAATCCCACAAGTAAGTCACAAGTCTTTTCGCCTGCCTTTCTTAAATTTTCTTAATTTTTGAAGTGAAAACTTCTTTAGGCGCGTTGAGCACTTTTGGGTGAACAAAAATGATGAAACTCGCGTCATCGTCAGCTAACGCTTTTAATGAAATTCTGCAGGCGTTCGTTACCATGACAACCCAGTCACAGAGAATCCGATCGGGAAGAAACATATTTTTTGCCAATTGACATCACGTGGTCTTCTACTAGGAATAAAAGTTGCAAATTTCAAAATGCTTCAATTTTCTTCTAAATTCTTTGAAACTTACTGTGCGCCATTAACAGCAAACGGGATAGTTGCAGTTCAAATTTTATCGATTTTGGAAAAAATTTACATTTTAATTGCAAATTAAATTTTATTCTAATACGCGTATTTCAATTTCTAATTATGATTAAATTATTTTTAATACATCATTCGAAAGATATTTTAAAGTTCTTTTATATTATCGAAAGTGGAATTCGAGATTTCACCTGATTTACACGTTTTGAGGTGTCCTGAATCGGCCATAAGTTACTTAGTTTTCATTTCTATCGGCAGTCCCCAAAGACTGTTTTGATTTTTTTTTTTTTTTCTTTTTGCGTTTTTTATATTTTAAGATCGTTAGTTAAATTAGTTTATTGTATTATTTGCGTTGTAAGTTGTTAATTTTTTAATTTAGTCTTTATGGTTATGCGTATTTCAATATATCATCATCATCATCATCATCAGTTTCAGCCCTTATCAATCCACTGCAGGATGGAGGCCTCTCCTAGGTGATTCCAATCTGTCCATGTTTTCTGCAATTTTTCTCCATTCTGCTCTTCCAAACATCCCAATTTCATCTCTCCAGTGACACAATGGTCTTTTCCTCGGTCTTTTCTTATCTCTCGGTATCTAAAATAGGACTTTGGTGTCCCATCTATCATCATTTCTTCTGGCAATGTGCCCAGCCCAGCTCCACTTTAACTTCTTAACTCTAGAAATAAAATCATTAACTTTGGTTTGCTTCCTAATACAAGTTTTTCGCTTTCTGACTCTTCGGGTGAATCCTAATATCCATAATTGGGTTGTTTGAAGCTTCTCTAAAGTTTTTTACATGTAAATATCCAAGTTTCTGAAACATAAGTTAAAACAGGCAAAATGCACTGATCAAAAACTTTTCTTTTAAAACAAATTGGGAGGTCGCTTTTGAACATAGTGTTACTTCTGTGAGGTTGAAACTGTAGAAGGTCACCACAATTGGTTTGAAATTAAGCTGGATCCAGCAAAGTATCAAGTTGGGATGGTTAAATCGCTTCGACGCCAGTGACTCGGCGAAAGTTTAGGTCGAATTAGTTTTGTGTCGACATGGTGTTGCAACGAAGGAATTAGGTTGTGAGAGGTAGATGAATTGGAAGCGATTTTAAAAGTTTGATTGAAATGAAGGGAAAGGAAGTTGGTAGAAAGTAGTATAATATGGTGATGGTTTTCGTAAAAGGGGTGGCGTAGATTGTGGAGATTCTTAATTTGGCGAATGGTGGAGTAGTGGAGTTTTCTCCGAGGTCTGTCTACGCTAAAGTTTTAGACTTAGCGCTCGGATGAAGTTATATTTCGTTATCGGAGATTTAGTTGTGTTAAGATTAAGTAGTTTGATGAGTGTTGGTGTGTGTTACTGCTAGCATTCGTAAATGTACATTGGATCAGCCGGGAATCCGCTGATCCACAGTGAAGTCACAGCAGTGGAGTAAAAGAGTGCACCCGCCTCTACACTTTCGACTGTTTGCTGGGGTCAGATTATCTAATTTAATTCTTATACATACATTTTGATAAAGTATTTAAATACGCTGACTGAGCTATCACAACTGCCAGACCGCCCTCCCATTAATCTGTTCAAATAAAAGTCTTATTTATAATTTATATTCAAGTCTCGTGCTCTTCACCTATCTATTTATTTATCTAATTAATTAATTAAGATGGAGTTTGCATCAACGCAAACCTCACAGTTCTTCCGAAGGCTTTCCATGCCAGTTCAGATCGGTTGTTAATTTCTTCCATGGTGTTCCCGTTCATCGTAATGACTTGATCCAGATAAGTATAACAGTATACCGTTTCTAATTCATCCATATCAACAGTGATCTTCGGTGGAAAAACAAAGGAATATGACATATTTTTTTTCCTTATTGAAGTTCATTTTCAACGCAACGAGTTTATTTATTTTTTGTTTAATTCCTGAATCATTTGTTGCAAATCCTGAAATGAGGAAGCAAGCAGTAGAATATCCATCAGGAAATCTCAAATAATTTATGATTTTTCCATCAAATTTTATGCCTTTCTCTTCCCAATTTAGTTTTTTAAAAACTTCTTGAAGTACAGTATTGACGAGTTTAGGTGAGGTATATATATATATATATATTATAGCAATAAAAATGAGAAGGAAAAATAAACAGATGAATAATTTGTCATAACAACGCACAAAAGTCAGTTTAGTATCTAATTATCTAAATTAAAATATTTAAAAATGTTGACCAATATTTTTACTTTCCGAACACTATAGTGAGGAAAGTATCGTAATCATGTCAAAAATCCGAATTTGAGATTTTGATGTTTCTATACGTTTCGAGGTCCCCTGAGTCCGTTTTCACAACTTTTGCGATGATGTATGTGTATGTGTGTGTGTGTGTGTGTGTATGTATGTGAGTGAACACACTAGCGTCTAAACGCTCTGTTCGAATAAGCTGAAAGTTTGTAAGCACATTGTAAGTCACAATTGTACAAACCCTATTGATTTTGGTAAATCTAGCATTTATAGTTTTTTTACAGGGACACAAAGAAAAATTATTTATCATTATGGCCTATGGGACCAAAATCTTAAAAGTGAGATAGCACCTAAACGCCTTAATCAATTGAGCAAAAAATTTATACGCATATTATAGGTTACAGATAATCAATCTGTATAGATTTTTGAGAATCTAGCACTTATAGGTTTTTTACAGGGACACAAAGAAAAATTCTTTAACATTATGGCCTATTGCGCCAAATTTTTAAAAGTGTGATAGAGTCTAAACGCCTTATTAATCTGAGAAAAAAAAATTGCACACATGTTATACGTCACAGTTGCACCAACTGTATAGGTTTTGGGGAATCTAGCATTTACAGTGTTTTTACAGAGACACAAAGAAAAATTCTTTATCATTATGGCCTATGGAACCAAATTTTTAAAAGTGCGATAGCATCTAAATGCCTTATTCAATTGAGCTGAAAATTTATATGAATATTATAAATCGCTGTTGCACTAACTATAAGCATTTTGGTGAATCTAGCATTTATAGTTTTTTACAGGAAAACGACGAAAAATTCTTTATCATTATGATCTATTGGCTCAAAGTTCAGTAGCGTTCAATAAAACATCGTGTAATATATGGAGAAAAATACTCAAACACTCTATTATGGTTTTGTCTCTTTTGTTTGTTTAACAACTCCTCTTTCTTTACTTTATGTACAAAACTGTTAATTACTCAATGTTCGGAAAGTCGAGTGAAGTCACTCCAGATTTTTTTTATATTTTTATATTAAAAAAAAAAAAAAAAAAAAAATGAAAAACCCACTTTAAAATAAATTAGAATACTAAACACATAGATATATGACAAAAAGGAGCTTTATAATGGTAGTAATCAAAAAGCTTTCTAATCGAACTGACAATAACGAAATGAACCACAAAAATATGAGAAAAGCTTAACTTATGAAACAGGGCACAAACAATTGAATAAAAAATAAAATAAATTGTTCAGAATATAGAGATAATTCATCACCACTACATTGGGCTAAAAGTGCAAGGTTTCATTTTTGGCAAGCGATATTACGCAAAATACCGAAAAGGTGATCCAACCTTGCAATTAAAATATTACTTTCAATTAAAAAAAGAAAAGAAGATAGATTAAAACCAACAATGAAAATAAACAGAGCTTAACAGAAATAAATTCATACAGCACATGTCGAGTATGAATTATTTAAGCAAACACGAAGTTTAGCTGAAGCTATCAATTTGATCGAAGAACATACAATATTGATTTAACTTACTTTAAAAAACTATAAATAACCTAAATTGCAATTACTAAAGTAAGTAATATGAAGAATGGATTATTAAAGAATTAAAAATAAATATAAAAAACGAAGGAAAATTTATCAAAATAAGACAAAAGCAATTTGCTGATTATCACTGCAAGAAATATATATATATATATATATATATTGGGTGTTTGAATTAATTCATAGCGTTTTCTAATAGATGGCGTGAGAAGTGGCATTTCCCAATAGATAGCGTGACTAGTATTCCCCGTAAACCTACTATCATTGAGCATCGTTATTAGTATATGTCATTTGGTTGAATCGTAAATAACATAATTTTTTACTTAATCCAATATGTCTAACTTTGTGCCGGATATAAAGTGTTTTTGCGGGGAGTTCTACTTCATTACTTTAACAGGAAGAAAAGCGCTGTCGAAAGTCATCGAATTTTAGTGGAAGTTTATGGAGAGCATGTACTAGTTGAACAAACGTGTCGGAAATGGTTTGCTCGATTTAAAAGTGGTGATTTTGAGAAAGAAAGAAAAGGAACGACCTGGGCAGCCGAAAAAATTCAAAGATGAAGAATTGAAGTCATTGCTCGATGAAGATCCATGCCAAACGCTTCAAGATTTAGCTGAATCATTAAGAGTTGACTTTTCAACAGTCAGCAAACGCCTGAAAGCCATGGGAATGATCCAAAAGCAGGGAAATTGGGTCCCATACGAACTGAAACCTAGAGACGTGCTCGTCCGCACGTCGCAAAACCGGTCAAAACCTACATGGAAACGACCAAATGGGAGGTCCTACCTCACCTGCCGCATTCTCCAGACATTGTTCTATCTGTTTACCACTTGTTTCGATCGATGAGCCATAGCCTGTCTGAGGAACACTTCACTTCTTATGAAGATCGTAAAAAATGGGTCGATTCTTGGATTGCCTCTAAAGACGATTCATTCTTCCGACGCGGAATCCGTATGCTGCCAGAAAGATGGGAAAAAGTAGTGGCTAGTGGTGATCAATACTTTGAATAACCTATTTGTAATTATTTTTGCACAATAAAGCCTCAATTTTCGAAAATAAAAAACGCTACGAATTAGTTCAAACACCCAATATATATATATATATATATATATATATATATATATATATATATATATATTAGTCGTAACTTATCATTGAACTTTAATAGAAACAATTAAGTTAAAGATTAGGAAAAAATAAAACAAAATATATAATATAGATATTATAATTTTCTCGTCAATTCTGCAGGTGTTAAAATTATCCCGGAGAGCGGATATTTTGTTAAAAAGATTTTAGTGTCAAAAAAAAAAAAAAAAAGAGGGTATGCGTATTGAGTTTCAAAAGATAAAAACAGAAAAACAGAAGGAAAAACAAAATTTCCCCTCATTTAAGGGACACCCTAATTTATATATACAGAGTGACAAGAAATAACTCGGACAAACATGATACATTATAACTTTAATGCTAATGAAAATATTACGACCAAACTTCAATAAATATGAATACTTTATTTTGTCTATTATATTTACACATTTTCAAAGTGGCTACCTTTAGCCTTCATACAGAGCTTTAAACGTGTCACAAAATTTTCGGCTATGGGCCGCAACTCACTTACTGATATTTTATCCCATTCCTTGCATAAGAATTCCTTTAGGGATGCCAATGTTTTATGAGATTTAGCACACACCCTTGTCTCCAAGAGGGACCAAACAGAATAATCCATTGAGTTCAAATCTGGAGAATACGGTGGCCATTCTTGAGCTCCAATGAAGTCAGGAAAATTTGTCTTCAACCAATCTTGAGTGTCTTTAGCTCTGTGTGCAGGTGCAGAATCCTGTTGGAAGGTCCATTTTTTGTTTCCAAAGAACTTTTGCGACCAAGGTAAGACAACATCTTCCAAAATGAGTTTGCGATAGTGGTAGTTACAGATATTTGGTTTGAAACTTCGTCCAAGTTATTTCTTGTCACCCTGTATATATACATATTTGGGCCATGACACATTTGGGACAAATGTCCTTCCTTGAAGGACATTTGCTTTTTTGCAACAAAGTGAAATATATATCTATGTATGTATGTTCGTTGAATATTTGAAGAATAAGGAAAAGGTGAAAAATTATTAGAAAGTTTATTATTACTTTTTTTTAATAACTGAAAAATACCGCTTTAACCTTATTTTTATTTCATACTTTTACCTAATTTATTAATCTTTCACTTATTTCCTAATTTCCTAATTTACTGTCTTACAATGCAACGATAAAAAATAAAATAAATAAAAAAGAAAAATAAATAAATAAATAAAATAGATAAATAAGATTAAAACTGTTTAATTTTTTTTTTCTTTTTTTTTTTTAATAATCAAGAGAATTTTTTTTTTCTGAAGTTATTTTAAATGCGTTAATGATTGTTTTGCAACATAAACAATTTTCTTTAATGCATGATTGGGAATATAGGTAAAAAAATAAAATAAAAATGTTTGAACTTTTCATTTAAGAGGATTAGCAAAAATAAGTTATTATTTAACTATGAGATTAAAATACACAGAAGAACCATTCAACAGATATTGAACATATTTTTATTTTCTAGTAAATAAAATAAAGTTTCTCTTATCGTTAGTTTAATCGATGTTTCTAACTTGATTTTTTTTTTTTTAATGAGTTTAAGATTTAGTTTTAAAATAACTGCCGTTAGAAATGTACATTTTGAGTTAAATTAATTTTAAATGAAAATGTGTACATGTTTTGTTGTACAGTAATGCAGAACTGAATATAAAATACACACATTTTTAGTTATTTAAGCATATACGAGAGTTTACACTAAAATAAAGTTTTTCATATTTTTAATTATACATTTTTCACATATATTATCATTTAATTAAAATAAATAAATGAATAATAATATTATAGTTTTAAAAAATTAAAGAACACGCTTTTATAGAAATGTGAACTAAAAAGCACAAAATATCTGTTTTAGTATTAAAATGCAGGGTAAGAGAAAATCGTGTGAGTGACACACCATAATATTTACATACATTTAAATCTTTAATTAAAATAATTTAGAATTAAACAAAAACTATTCTTAAAAAAAATTTCCCCTGACTGCTATCGAACGCTAGACCTTTAAGTTTGTAGCGCGGCGCTTTACCTCACAGCCACAGTGTTCACGTAAAGTAAGTCTTTTTTTACAATATAGATTTTTTGTTTGCTCCCAGAGCGTTTACAAACATACAAACATACATACAGGTGAAGCTGTTAAAAATAGATGTTTTTTGTTAATTTAGAATCAGGATTTTGTTAAAATTATAATTAGGGATAATTAAACAATATTTTTTTTATATAAAAAAATAAATTATGTTTTAAAATTGTTTCATTTTATCATTTAGAAAGAAAGGACCATATTAATTTATACATATGTATATATACAAGGTGCCCCATAAATCTCTAGACATAAAAAATATTCATGACTATTGAAGGAATCCATATAATTCAACACGGTTTGCGAAAAAAATCATTCTCATGAAGAGGGATTTGTTTTGGTGAAGAAAAAAATATAGTTAAATTTTTTGAGACGATAGTTAGACAAATAGTTAAATTTTTCGCACGGATGTGAAAGATAAATATGCAAATGAAAGTCCTATAAACTGCACAGTTTTGCGATTAAAACAGCTTGTTTCTTATTTTGCCTCCAACTTGTGCATACGTGAAGTTTTAATTGCGATGCTGACTGGGTGGATAAAGCGTTATGGGTGAAGATGTTTTCCCTCAGGTAATTTTCCCTCAGATGTTTTCCCTCGCCGACTGAAGTTGCAGTTAGCAGTGTTATAACTCGTTTGCAAACTGTCATTGGTGGTGACGACTGACATATGGAATAGTATTTATATGCCTGTAAACATCTGCATGGGAATAAGTACAGTTTTTCATGAAAATGTGTGATCTGGTCACGCACAGCGTCCTCTATCGAGAAACAGCTTAATTATTATTCTTTCTTTACAAAAAAAAAAAAAAAAAAAAAAAAAATCCCCCTTCATGAAAAGGATTTTTTTCGCAAACCGCGTTCCATTCCATCAATTCCTTCAATAGTTATGAATTTTTAAAATGTCTACAGACATGTGGGACACCCTGTGTATATATATATATAAGTATTGTGGTAAAAAACTTAAAACTAATTAAAGCCCATTCTTTATTTATGTATGAACTAGTATGTTGTGACCACACAAGACATTCTTCTATGTTTTCCTATACAAATTCACTCAATAACTACAATAATGAAAAAAAAAAAAAAAATGTTTTTTTTTTTGATTAAAGTAAAAAAAAAAAAAAAATCGATAACTTTCTTTTAAATTATCACAGATTTATTGTTCAACCATTCGTTTTAAAGGTACTGACGAGACCTTTCGAAATATACCTATCTTGAAAATTCCCCCACCCCCCGACGGGGTACTTCTCCCCCCCCCCACATGCACAGAATTGTTTTCCTAGTTAACTACTACTATTATCAATAATTCATATTAATTTTACAATCACAGGTTAAGAATAACTCTCATTATGTACATTTATACGAAATTTTGTCGTATACGCCATGTTAAAAATTTAGAAAAAATACGATTACAGCGCCGCCTGTTGAGCGATTGATCCCCAAATGTAATCAGCACCAGTTTATGTCAGGGACCAACTAAATACCAAGTTAAATTGAATTTCGTTAAAAAAAAATACGTTTTTTTTTCTGTTTTTTACTTTCTTCTATATGTAATACAGAGAAAGTATTGGATTCGCGAAAATTTTCGACCTCCGTTTTTTGACGGATCACACGTATTGGGATGTCATGAACACGAATTGATAGTTTTTAGAAAATGTCTGTCTGCCTGTCTGTGTGTCTGTCTGTCTGTATAATTTTTTTGTGGACGCTGTATCTCACGAACCAATGAATGAAATTTAACCAAACTTGGTATTTAGTTGCACCCTGACATGAACTGGTGCTGATTAGATTTGGGGATCAATAGCTCAACAGGTGGCGCTGTGATCGCATTTTATGCAAATTTTTAACATGGCAACATAGGACAAAATTCCGTATAAATGGGCATAATGAGAGTTATTTTAAACTTGTGATTGTAAAATTAATATGAGTTATTGATAATAGTAGTAGTTAACTAGGAAAAAAATTTGGTGCATGTGGGGGCAACAGTCCCCCCCCCTGGGGGGGAAGTACCCCCCCAGGGAAGTAAATTTTCAAGATGGGTATCTTTCGAAAGGTCTCGTTGATAATAGTAATAGTTAACTGGGAAAAAATTTTTGTGCATGTAGGGGCATCGGTTCCCCTCCCCCACCGGGGGGGGGGGGAAGTACCCACCCGGGGGGGGGGCAAAGTTTCAAGATGGGTATCTTTCGAAAGGTCTCGTCAATACCTTTAAAACGAATGGTTGAACCATAAATCTGTGATAATTTAAAACAAAGTTATCGATTTTTTTTTACTTTTAACGAAAAAAAACTTAGGAAAAAAATCGCATTTTTTTTTAAACGAAATTTTACCAAACTTGGTACTATTTAGTTGGTTCCCGACATAAACTGGTGCTGATTATATTCGGGGATCAATCGCTCAACAGGTGGCGCTGTGATAGCATTTTATCTAAATTTTTAACATGGCAGTATAGGACAAAAATTCCTATAAATATGCATAATAAAAGTTATTTTACACTTGTGATTGTAAAATTAATATGAATTATTGATAATAGTAGTACGTAACTAGGAAAAAAAATTGTGCATGGGGGGGGATCGCTTCCCCCGGGGGGGAAGTACCCCCGGGGGGGGGGTAAATTTTGAAGATGGGTATCATTCGAAAGATCTCGTCAATACCTTTAAAACGAATGGTTGAACTATAAATCTGTGATAATTTAAAACAAAGTTATGGATTTTTTTATACTTTTAACAAAAAAAAAAAAAAAAAACTAGAAAAAAATTCGTATTTTTTTTTTAATATTGTTACTGATTGAATATGTATTACTTTTAACAAAAAAAAAAAAAAAAAAAAAAAAAAATACTCAGAAAAAAAAATCTTTTTTTTTTTTTTTAATATTGTTACTGATTGAATATGTATATAGGAAAATATAGAACAAAGTCTTGTGGTGGCCACAACATACTAGATTTTTTTTTTGTTAAAAGTAAAAAAAAAAAAAAAAAAAAAGTTTTTTTTTAAAATTATCACAGATTTATTGTTCAACCATTCGTTTTAAAGGTATTGACGAGACCTTTCGAAATATACCCATCTTGAAAATTCCCCCCCCCCCCCCGACGGGGTACTCCCCCCCCCGACGGGGTACTCCCCCCCCCGACGGGGTACTCCCCCCCCCCCCCCTAATGAGCAGAATTTTTTCTCTAGTTAACTACTACTATTATCTATAATTCATATTAATTTTACAATCACAAGTTTAAAATAACTCTCATTATGCACATTTATACGAAATTTTGTCCTATACTGTCATGTTAAAAGTTTACAAAAAATGCGATCACAGCGTCACCTGTTGAGCGATTGATCCCCAAATCTAATCAGCACCAGTTTATGTCAGGGTGCAACTAACCACCAAGTTTGGTTAAATTCCATTCATTGGTTCGTAAGATACAGTGGACACAAAATTCGTGATACACACACACAGACAGACATTTTCTAAAAACTATCAATTCGTGTTCAGGACATCCCAAAACGTGTAAATCGATCAAAAAACGGAGGTCGAAAAATTTCACGAATCCAATACTTTCTCTATATTACATATAGAAGAAAGTTAACATGAATTACATTAGACTTGTAATTTATTTACTCATTTAGAGTTTTACAATGAAACATTGAAGATAAATGTAACAGAAAAATGATATTAAAACTCTTTAAAAATTATTTTCTGAATTAAAGAAATTGATTTTTAAACGTTAATTTATACGTATCATTGATTTTTTCACAGAACAAACATTCTTTTAAAAGTATTATTTGAGATATACGCCAACAGTGTGATTAAAATGTTTTAAATGTATATTTAAGAGGATTAATCGACGGCTGCAAATCAAAATTTAAATTGATTGTTTTTAATAATGGAAAATATTTTTAGGTCTTTTATATTTCAAGTCGGATATATATTATGTCTGTTACTTTAAAAATAATTATAAGATAAAAAAAACATTTTATAAACCATGTTTTTAAACTTTCTATTGAATCATAGCTGTAGAACTGCATTAGCACTTTCTCAATGCGTAAAAAAATTTTAAAGTGATAATGACGTCCATTTTTGTGTAATGCATCATTTAACTTTTTACAGTTTTTTAAAGTTCACATTTAATTAAATATATTTATTTTTATGTCGAAAGAAAATAAACTCGTAAATATTTTTTGGCAACAATTAAATTACAGCTAATAATTAAATGGCTATTTTTATAGCAATTAGGAGGTTATTATGTTCTTAATTTTAATTAATTAAAAGAAAACTAATCAAAAATTTAAAATCAGGCTTCGAAGTATTGTGTTGTCACCGGGTTCTAAGCTATTCTGAAAGTTTCCAATGTCTAGCTTGTAGGGAAGTTAGTTAAAAATAGAGTTAAAAATAGATTGTAAGATTTGTACCGGACAAACAAACAACCAAACAAATAAAAAAGAATCGAAGTTAATAATAACATGGTAAAATAGCGCGAGTATTGTACAGTCGGTAACAAAAGTATCCGAACACTAGCATAAATTCCTATGTAAAAAAAGTACACTTCACACGGTTTTGTTAAATTAATCCTTGTCAAATCCCGTTCTTAGTCACCCTAAGAACAAAATTCGACTGAGATTTATTTAACAAAACCGTATGAAGTGTATTTTTTTTACATAGGAATTTTTGCTAGTGTTCGGACACTTTTGTTACCGACTGTACGTTACAGGAACATTGTTCTATGATAAATCAAGTTAATAGTTAAATTAAAAAAACCAGTAGTGGCACCAGAAATTCCCCGACGGGGGGACACCACCTCCCCGACAGGGGGCACTTCATAAATAGAGTTTATTATATGAGTATTTATCAAAAACTTCAATACTGTTGATAATATTACTGTTAATATTTGTACCATTCCATTTGTTAGTACTCTCGTGGTTTTGGAGATCATCGTGTCACAGACAGACATTTTCTAAAAATATCGTGATCAAAATGTGTTCTGGGCCTCTCAAAACGTGCATATTCATGGAAAACTGGAAGCTGAAAATTTTTACGAACCCAATACTTTCTTCTACTGAATGTAGAATGGAAAAACTGGAATGCTCCAAATTTGTAAAAGGAAAGAAAAATGCTGCTAAAAGTCGAAAAACTGAAAATTTTGTATTTGTTTCCCCGAGAGATTTTAGGAGTATGTCCCGATGGGGGGTCACAGACTCCCCGACGGGGGGGGGGTTGTGCCCCCCCGGCCGACTAGCTGGCGCCACCCCTGAAAAAAACTATAAGTATTTTTTGTACAAGAGAGTCGACGTTAGTTGCTTGAAAGACTACCTTGAAGGGAAAAAAAAATTACAAAACGTATCAATTATGAATTAATGAAAAAACAAAGAAAGACAAGAAAAGAAAAGAAAAAAATTGATCGCCTCACATATAAATTATTTAAATAGTAATATTGTTCTTTTACTAATTGAAGTAAAAATAATTTAAATAATATGGTGTGACACTCATACTAATTTCTCTTACATTGCACTTCTATAAAAAACATATTTTTGCAGCTCAATACATAAGATAAAAGGTACGATTTTAAAAGTTCATTAAAAATAGTTGAAAATAGTTTTCGAAACTCCTTTATATGACGAAAATTGCTGTGTGAGAAAGTTGGACTGCCTTCCACCATCAATTTTTCTTTTCGTTTGTAAATTGTAGCGGAAGAGGGGGGGGGGGGAAGACTTTTTTCTCATTCGAGTCGACCGAACACAATTGTGTGCACTAATGGCGACTGGTGCACGTTAAATCTCCTACCTCTGTGGGTATTGAATGAGAGATTACTCGGATCTGATCTGTATCAAAATTCTAGTTCTTGATTGTTGGTGCTGCCATCTATCGCCTGTTTGTCGAGCTAAGTCGTGCTTCCACACTTTTGGTGCTCATAAGAAACAAAGGGCCCTTCTCGCCTTAAATTCGGACTCGGAATTTTCGATATATAATACATATATTTTATATTCTGATATTTTATACCTCACCAGTCTTTGAAATTTATTGGGATAATTTTGAGTAGCCGTATATATTGTGAAATTTTTTTGCGTTCCAAATAGTGTATTTTTACATTTAACACAGCAAAATAAAGAAATTAATTAATAAATGTATAATTTAATTAAAATAAAATAAAACTGAAATTCACTTCTTTACAAACCGTAACTCTAATATACCCGAACTCTTTTAAATAGCACTGTAAGCAAAGAAGGAATGTTTTTCTTACCATATTCTAGGTGAAGTGTGCTTTTGTGCACCATAAAACTCATACGTAAATTTCATTTTGTTTAATGCAGTATAAATATCTTAAATGTGACAGTAACTGATTAAAAAAGTAAAATTAAAATTAAAATTAAAAAATAAATAAATAAATAAATAAAAACAAAAATCATTTTTTGTATATATATATATATCAATTGTTAGTGCAACAGGACTAATGATTTCAATCGGACATTTCGCTTTATCATCATCTGCTGCGTTTCAACTTGAGTCCTCCAATATTTTGTTTTGTCATTTTATTTTTACTTTTTTCTATATGTAATATAGAGAAAGTATTGGATTCGCGAAAATTTTCGACCTTCGTTTTTTGATGGATTTAAACGTTTTGGGATGTCCTGAATACGAATTGATAGTTTTTAGAAAATGTCTGTCTGTCTGTGTGTATCACGATTTTTGTGGACACTATAGCTCACGAACCAATGAATGGAATTTAACCAAACTTGGTGTTTATTTGCACCCTGACATAAACTGGTGGAATAGATTTGGGGATCAATCACTCAACAGGTGGCGCTGTGACTGAATTTTTTGTAAACTTTTAACATGGCAGTATAGAACAAAATCTGGTATAAATGTGCATAATGAGAGTTATTTTGAACTCGTGATTGGAAAATTAATATGAATTTTTGATAATAGTAGTAGTTAACTAGGAAAAAAAAAATTGTGCATGTGGGGGCATCAGTGGGGGGTAAATTTTCAAGATGGGTATCTTTCGAAAGGTCTCGTCAATACCTTTAAAACGAATGGTTGAACTAAAAATCTGTGATAATTTAAAACAAAGTTATCGATTTTTTCTACTTTTAACAAAAAAAAAAAAAAAAAAAAAAAAAAGAAGAACTTAGAAAAAAAAATCGTATTTTTTTTTTTTTTTTTTTTTTTAAATATTGTTATTGAGTGAATTTGTATAGGAAAATATAGAAGAAAGTAGTGTGGTGGCCACAATATACTAGTTTTACTTATCTTACTTGTAATGTGTCCAATTTGTAAAAAGTTACAACATTTAAGAATCAACTTTAATTAACTGTGTTAACGATTGAATTGACAAATAATAAAATAATTACATTAAACAAAAGTCTAAATTCAAATTCATGGACTCTAAACTATTTTTCAAAGATTTTTACAATTATAAAAATAAAAATGAATGAGTAAACAAGTTTGTTCTTATTTCGTTTGGTTTAATTTATATTTGGAGCTGAAAAAGTAATATAATATCTAAATATAAATTTCTTTTTTTTTTTTTTTTTTTTTTTTTTTTAAGGATATAATTACTTGAATTTTAATTAAATTTATATAGTAATCATTGCTAAGGAAAGCATGGCTATAATGATGAAAAATGAAATTAATGACTAAAAATAATCTGGTGTGTCCTTCACACGACTTTCTCTTACCTTGAAATTCAATACCATGAAGACAGATTGGACATTAAAGGACAAGATAACGATACTGTTATACAAACCTTCGCTAAAAGCAATTTAAAATAGGACTTTTAAAAGTTTCATTTCATTTGATAAGAAATCTGTATAACGCCCCCCTCAACTTCCCGTTTCAATATTGTACTTACATTGAAAGATAATTCAAAAGCTGTGGTTAAATTTAAAAGTTCATTTCAAAATATTCAGGCAACTTTCAATTCTACCATTCTTTAAAACTTATCAATTTTGATAAAAATTTTCAAGTAACAACCTTATGTTAACTTCAAAATACAACATTTGAATTGCCTGAAATTATTTGTTTTTAAGTTATTCTGATAAAAGATTAAAAAAAGAAGTTTGTAATATAGGGTAGGTGCTCCAGTGATTGGCATGCTCCAGTAATTGACATTTATCCCGAAATAATAAATAATAAAAATAATAAAATCACATATTTTACATACAAGAATTTTAACATTTTATGTCAATCACTGGAGCATAGGGTGCTAATAACTGGTAAAATGAATAAGTAGCAGTGTCAAACACTGGAACATAGGGTGCCAATTACTGATAAAAGGAAAAACTGGCAGTGTCAATTACTGGAACACTGAGTGGGTGTCAAATAAAAATTCATAAAAAAGAAATAATAATAATTGTAATCAAATGTATATATTTTAACATATATGTGGTTCTGAATGTCTTTGATGCCATATGTACTAACTTGAGATTTCTAAAAATATTTTCTGATGACTAGAACATTAAAAACATCAGAGATTGCTCTAAAAGTGTCAATAACTGGTGCACTTACTCTACAAAATACTATTGATGTACTAAATAAAATTCTGTGACTAAAAGTTTTACTTATTTATTTATTTTAAATTACTTCATATTTAATTTCCGATTTTATTAATTTATTTTAAAAGAAAATAATAAATTTCACTGACACTTAAATTATAAATGAAAATCACATTTTTCAAGACACTATTCATTTATAATATAATTTCTATACTTGCATAGAATATTAATTAGAAGAAATAAACGCACGCATCAGTAGAATAATTCATGATAAAGAATGGAATCATCCACGTGCAAAATAAAAGTAATCAATTTCTGTAATAATATTCCTTTATCAATCAAAACAAAATTAATTACAGAAAGCGTCCTCAATTATAAATTCAAGTAGCATTATCAGCTTTAAAATCGATTTTAAAAGTAATTACTCTATGTCTCAATTAATGTGAAAAGAACAATTTATTATCAGCTTTTGGTATTAGTCCCGAAAAGAAATAATTTTTTTCCAATATAAATTACTGAAACAATTTTAAACAATGATATTTTATTATTGAATAATGTACCCATAATTTTAAAAGAATTTACGAGTATCAAATATTGCAATGTAACTAAAAAATTAATTTTTAATGCATTTATCTTTTAAAATTTTTATAAGTTTTTTTAACAGCGTATACACAAAAATTGATAGAATTAAATAGTTAAATGAATTAAATCGTACAACGTATTAGTATACACTTTTACCAGTATATTAATTATATCGTGAAAATAAAAAAAATTAAAAAATTAAACTGCTGCAAATTACAGTTTAAATTAATAAACAAAATATAGTTTTTGCTAATAGAAATCAATATGTCAGGTTGTGATTTCCAAGAAAATACTTTTTCATTGATAACTCATTTTTAAAACAGGAAAAATAATGGGCGAAACTCTTGTAAAATTTCCTCTAAACGTTAAAAAAATAAATAAATAATAAATAAATAAATAAATAAATAAATAAAGTAGCATCGCTTGTGCTCTCATAACAATTCCCTATAGTTTTAACATAAGAAATTATTCCTACGGTAGATATTACTTCTATAAAATTCAAAAATTCAACCTATATAACAAAATGCAACCAACATCGTTGATTTCTTTATTCTATTCTATTTCTTAAAACAATTTTTATGGATGCCACACGCACCACATAAACTTTAAATTTTACATCTACTTTTAAAGATAGCACGCGATCATGTTTTATATAAAAATTAAATCATTAAATTCATTTTTTTACTCATTTTTATTTCATTTTGCACGCGCAATTTTTATTTCCTAATTCAAAATTATATAAAAAAAAAAAAAAAAAAAAAAAAAAAAAAACTTTTTCGATAGTGTTTGTTTCGATACTGATTATTATTAATTTTCTTTTCTTTTGCTTTTCTTTCTAAGAAAAAAAAAAAAAAAAAAAAATGATTTTGATGAAATTCTGTCAAAAGCAGAATTTAGTTTAGGACGGAGGACTATTATTATTATTATTATTATTATTTTCAAATTATAACATCGTTTTCAAATTATTCAATTTTATTTTCGATAAATTTTAGATTTCGATAAATGTCCAACTATCGAAAAATGACACCGCAAAAATTCCAGATTGAGGCTAATAGTCCTCAGTCCTAAAAAAAAAAAAAAAAAAAAAAACTCGTAAAATGAAAGTTTGTAGACTTCCTACTTTAAATTTAGATATCTGAATTAAGTATCTTAATTCCTAAACTGAAACTATTACTAATATTTTCTTCTGCATTTTTAAACTTTAAAATTTCTTATGAAACATGTTAAAAATAAAATTTTACGTAATACGTATAGTTAAATATTTCAAATTCATATTAAGAATTCAAAAATTAACAATTAACATGGAATGTTTGACAATATTCTTGTAAAAAATATCGATTTATGGCTTGTGTCAACATTCATAATGTTTAATTTGCATTTTGAGGTATTTTTTGTTATCCTGTTATTAGCAAGTGTTTTTACGAATAATAACTCGCTTGCATGAATTAGGTGCCTTCATTTCTTCTTCTTCTTCTTCTTCTTTTTTTTTTTTTACCTTTTATTCCTTTCTTTGATCTTTCTTTCTTTCTTTATCTATTTTAAATCCAGAATTATTATTATTATTATTTTTCTTGCATATATGGCTTTTTAAGTAAACAAAGTTTGAAAATTTTTGTATAGGATGGGGGGGAAAAAAAGAAAGAAAAGAAACTGCATTTAGTTTAAATCTTAACAAAATGCCTTTCATTATTATTATTTTTTTTTTTTAATTATTATTAATTTAATCATTTAGTTTTATAGTAGTTAATTAATTAATATTTACTTTAATAGTTTAATTAGTATTTATCTATGTTGTTTTAATAACATACTAAGAATTAACAATTTAAAAACAAATAGCTTAATATTTTACAACATTCTTGTAAAAATATCGATTAATGCCTGACTGTCAACATTCATAACGTTTAATTTATATTTTGAAGTTTTTTTTTTTTCATCCTGTCATTAGCAGGTGTTTTCTAGAATAATAATTGGCCTGCATGAATTAGACGCCTTCATTTTCTTTTCTCCTTTTCTTTTTCTTTTTCTTTCTTCCTTCAATCTTTAATTTTTTTTTTTTTTTCTTTAAATCGCAAAATATTTTTTTTTCTCTGCTCACATATAGGATTTTTGAAGAAAAATAAATTTAAACTCTCTAATTAGCATGAGGGAAAACAAGATAAAAATGCATTTTATTTAAAATAAACAAAACTAGTTTTTATATAAAAGAATTTTTAAAGTTTCGTCGGCATCACATGGCAACATAAATATTTGTACGAACACTTTTTTTTGCCTTTGACTTCGGCACATGTGTCTTTCTGTCTCCGCTTTACAAATTTTTGAAGCATATCTTGAAATTGATACGTAAAATTTTGGTCGTATTTGAAAAGTTTTTTTTTTTTTTTTTTTTTTTTTTTTTTTCCAATGACACAAGAATTGTTTTCTGGTTTTTATATAATGATTCATAAAATAATTCTGATATACTGTTGTCTAAGAGAGATGTTACTAATATTTTAATGTACTTATTTTGCATAATATACTTAACGAAATTAAAACAAAATATTATATATACAGTAACCGCTGCTTAATAAAATCAGCTTCGCCGGTTAATAAACTCAAAAATATCTCTGCCGCAGCAAAAATGTCATTTATGCACACTAAACAAATTTTTTTTTTACGCTGTGATTTTTTATTTTTGAAATAAAACACAGCAATCTCTCCGTTATTTGTACTCTTTGCCAAAAATTTTACATTTACAGCATAGTTACATATTTAGATCTGCTAACTATGCTAGTTTATCCGTAATTGTATTAGCCCCCGCCTTTTTTTCACACAAAAATAGTTGTACACTGAGAAAAAAAAAAAAAAACTGTTAAAAGTACAGGAGAAATCTGGCAGCTGGGTTGTCAGTATTTCTCCGTCAAATATACAGTTTAAAACTGTACAATTGTATCACTGACGTATATTTTACACAGGAATCCTGTTATTCAAACAGGTTTTTTGTTAAAAGTACAGTTTTGTCCTGTATATTTGACGGAGAAATACTGGCACCCCAGCTGCCAGATTTTTCCTGTACTTTTAACAGTTTTTTTTTTTTTTTTTTTTTTTTTTTTACAGTGATAGAGTAATATTCAGCAATATGTTTTCATGATTAAATAAGAAGACTATTGCTTTACAACTATTCTGGTATGAAAAACAGGCGGGGCCTAATACCATTACGGATAAACTAGCACAGTTAGCAGGTCTACATATTACACAAAAGCCCCATCACTTGTTTTAGTAAAAAATTTAAGAAACATGTTTTTTAAAGTGCGATAATAAATTGCAAATTTGATTTGATTCAGACATGATATTTTTTTCTTTTCTTTTTTCTTTTTTCTTATTAAAAGATAATTTTTAGTTCTTATTTTTAAATAGATAAGAAGCAAGAAGTTTAAATGGAAATATTTTAAATTTCAAGGAAAAGCATGGTTTTTGGCAAAGTAATTATGATCTTCCTGAAAGGAAAGCGTATCAGAACTTATTTTGAAGTAACAATTAATTAATTCTCAGTCAAAAATCAATTAATATTGTTCATTAATTACATTATTTGTTACATTTTGAAATTTCTTTCCAAATTCAGGGATGTAATACTTTTTTCTTGAGTGCAGAAACCTTCGCCGTATATAAAAATCAGCCGCTTAGTACAATCACATTGGCTTAAAACGAATGTGATTTTAATAAACGGCGGGTATACTGTATATATATGTGTACGTGTGCATAGAAAATGATATCATTAGTATTAACAAATCGTTTGCAGGTTTATTACGGAGTACATATGGCAAATGTTAGAGCTGCTTTTTCAGTCTTGTTAAATCATTATGTTCTTTCTTTTTACACGTTTCAATAAAGTTCAGTTTTTATAACTTCGCATATATTTGATGTACCGAATGCGTAGTTTAAGAAAGTGTATTATTTCTATACCAATTGCGTGTTTTTTTTTTTTTTTTTTCCTCACATGCTTGTGTTTCATTCACATTAATATTTTTATTAATAATTAATATTTTTACCTATTAAACTAACGAAATTGGCAAGTTTTTTGCTTATAACATGAATGAATTCCTACAAAAGTTTACAAAACTTTCAGAAAAATTGACCAAACATTAGAGAAATATCTAATTTCTCTTCCAATGTCTCTTTGCTTCTTTGTTTTATCGCTTTCTTTTATGTGTATAAGAAAAAAAACTATTGGATTCGTGAAAATTTCCAAACTCCGGTATTCGACGAATTTACTCGTTTTAAGATGTCCTGAACACGATTTGACAGTTATGAGCGTGTATCACAAATTTTAAAAAGGTTGTATCTAACGAACAATTAAGCAAAAATTAACCACACTTGGGATTTTGTTGGACCTCGATTTAAACTGGTACTGATTACATTTAAGAATCCATCTCTACACAGGTGGCGCTGTAATCCGATTTTTTTTTTTCCAATTTTTAATATGCCAGTATAAGATAAAATTTTATATAAATGAGCATAATGAGAGTTATTTTTAACAAATGATTGTAAAAGTAATATTAATTATTAATAATAGTAGTAGTAAACCACAGGCATGAGAGTGCAGAAAATGAAAAAAAGAGGAAACACGCGTGTTCATAAAATTAATTTCAAATGAAAAAATAATGCTCACAGGAAAAAACTAGACAAAATATTTTAAAGGTGAAACTAAAAGAATAACACATCAGCACAATAAAACATGTGTTAAAAGGAAAAAAAAAAAAAAAAAAAAAAAAAAAAAAATTAGCTAGCAATCGACATTTAATAACATTGACTGGTGGTGGAAAATGGGAAAGGGGGGGGGGGGGTTAAAAAGTAGTTCATCAGTGAGAAATATTAAACACAATTCTTCTTCTTTATGGGTTCTAGAATATCATAAAGTAAGTTTTAAATAATATTGACATTTTTGTTGAGGATGGATAAATATTCAAAAATCCCGCAGAATGTTTGATTGGCGATGGTAAGGGGGAGGGGGGGGGAGGGAGGACAAAAAAATTACATGAGTGAGAAATATTGAATAATTATGTTCTTTTATATGTTATAGAATATGATAAAGCACGTTTAAAATGAATATTGACATTTATATTATGGGTGGGAAAAGTTTGAGAATCTAAAGTTTTTCGTGGAGCGTTCGAACACTGATCATTACTGTAGTTTGATTTTAACAAAATAAAAAATCGCGAAATTAACGAAAATAACAAAAAAGCGGAAAATCGCGGATCCGCGGAAAATTCTCATGCCTGAAACCAGGAAGAACTTTGTGTGCCTGTAGGAATCATAGATATAGATCTATCATCTCCATATTAACGAGCAAAGATTCTTGATGCCGAAAAAGTTTTTTGGCATCAGCCATTAGAGAGTTAAAACTCGAAAATAGTAATAGAATAGAATGTTAATGAATTTTGAAAATGCCCAAATATTACCCAGCTTTTAAGTTTTCTAATAAATATATGAAAAGAAATGGGATAAGTTTTCATAAATAAGTTACATTCAAGTAATTTATGAAAAATATAAATTTTATAACCTGTTGCTTTGTTATTATTAGGACATAATTACTATTTTCATATTTAATGGAATATTTTTTTTTTTTTTTTAAATACTTTTAAGATTTTATATTAGTAAGTAATATGAAAATTTCAAAATTCTTTTAAATGCAGTTAGCAGCCGCGGAAGATTTAATAAATAACTAGTGTGTTGTGGCTACCACAAGACTCTATTCTATTTATAATCCTATACAAATTTATGTAATACGAATTATTTATTAAATTATAATTTATTAAAATTATTTTCCATGACGAATGCAGATGATTTTTATCTCAAAGAAGTATAATATTAAATGCCAAAATAAAGTTAGTTTGTGCAGATATGAGTATACTAGAGTATAATAAATAAAAAAAAAAAAAAAAAAAAAAAAGAAAAAGAAAAAGAAAAAAGAAAGAAAGAAAAGAAAAAGAAAGAAAAATGGGTATCTGGAGTTGTTCATTCTCTTTTAGTACATAAATTATTCATAAATTTTATTTGCTAAATTAGTTATGTGTATTCCCGTGTATTTTTCCTCGGGAAAAAAACATCCATAAGAGAGTAAAATGGCCGTCTTTTCCCAAATAAAAAGACATCACTTTTTCTACGCAAATGATCAATATATGTCTTATTACTATATTTATGGTAGGAATAAACTCCCCACACCCATTTACCTCGGGATGTGAATTTTTAATATAGCTATCTTTTAAAAGTTAATACCTTTAAAACAAATAGTTGAACCATAGATCTGTGATAATATACAGTCGGTAGCAAAATTATTCGAGTGCTAACAATAATTCCTATATAAAAAAAAAGTACACTTAATACTTCTTTGTTAAATAAATCCTTGTCGAATCATATTGTTAGACTATGACTAAGAACATGATTCGACAAGGATTTATTTAATAAAGCAGTATTAAGTGTACTTTTTTATCTAGGAATTATTACTAGAGCACGAATAATTTTGTTGTCGACTGTAAAACAAAGTTATTGATCGTTTTCCTTCATTTTTAATGGAAAAAAAAAAATCACATATGCATTACTTCTGATGTCGGCATGAAATTGATTTTCTTCCAGCATACTTCGTTTAGATAAAAATCGGCTGCATTTATCATGGAGAATAATTTTAATAAATAATAATTTAATAAATAATTTGGACTGAGCGAATTTGAGTATAAGATATAGAAGAAAGTCTTGTGGTGACCACAACATACTAGTTTTTTTTATATACTGTCAAAATATTTAGAAAGCAATTTTTTTAAAAATAAGAGTTAATGCATTTCAAATTTTGTTTTATTAAACAATGAATTTTGTTTATTATTAAACTAGTACTGTATTTTGTGTAATGAAATTTTAATTTAGTTATTTATTAAACATAAATTTAGCAATACTTTTCTGCGGGTCGAATTTGCACGATCCGTGCAGGACTCTAGTTAGTCTTTAAAATATTTAACTTAATTAATATAACACTTTTTCCAAAAATTTGTATAAAGTGAGCATACATTTATCTGTATGCTTTAAAAAGCGCCTAGATTAAAATTGTTTGAGAACCTCTAACCTCGAATATAAACACGTACACTATTCAAATCTTATATTATCATACCTTATTCCTTTTAAATATTCAGGCTGCCGCCAATAGCCCACTAGGGAGCTTTAGTGCGATATTAATCCACCCGAGCCAACCCTTTTGATATATAGAATGATTAATATTTATTGCACTAACATTATTTATGTTTAGTATGGAATATCCCTTTTTAGATATAACGTATTCAGTAAGATTTTATATAGATACTAGCAGACCCGGTCACGCGTTGCTGTGACTAAGTTATACGTTGAATTATACGGCTGTAAACTATTTAGTACAGTCAAATTATTATTTACGAACAAAGACGAAAACGTTGTAGCCGATGTAAAAACCCACAGGGTTGAGATTTGAAACTTAGGTCAAAATTTGGAAGCGATTGATAAAAATTTTCGTAGTGTTGATATTAAGCACAAATTAATTTTATTGTAGGGTCCTATAAATTTTAATGGAGAAGTGATATATATTATTTCTAATGCTACTTTGGATAAAATTGCTAAAATGACTAATATATAAATTAAATTCTATTAAAATAAAAGTATAAAAAAAACAGACGATTTTAAAATCAATTTTTATGGAGGAGTGAAATATAATATATGCTATAATGGATAATTTTACTATAAAATGACCTCATCATTTTAAATATTTTAAAGAGGGCAAAAGCTGTAGTTATAAAAAGGAAAACAATAAGGCTAAACCAGAAAAATAAGTAAATTTGATAAATATTTTAAAACTTTAAAATTGGAAATCTTATGAAATATTGGACATTTAAAGTAAATACATGTATCATTTTAAATAGAAAAAGATTTTGGAAAAGTTTAGTGTATTTTAACGAAGTGATGAGAAATTTTTGAGTATGTTAAAATTTTAATAGTAAATTCAAGTTAATAAAGATGGGAAACATTGAGGATTAAGATAAGAATAATTATAAGATAAAAAAAATAATAATAATAAAAAAAACTTTTTATATACCATGCTTTTAAATTTTAATATACTAATAATATACTAATTAAAAGGAAAATGATAAATATTCTATCATAGTTTGAAGTCAAATTTATTTTCAAATGTCTAAATAAAATATCTGATGTAAGATACTAATATTTTGCAGCGGAATAGATTTCATTTCTGTCATCCTTGGCGAAAAAAAAAGAATATCGCAAATTATCTGGCGAAAATATGTAATTCCTTTCAAAAATCATGGTTATTTTAACAACTTATATTAAAAGAGTAATGAATAATATGAAACAATATTTCGTACAATACATATTACATGTCATACATACGTACAATGAATAATACATATTACATTTCGTACAATGCATACATCTGGCATGTATATTTTCGTGTTACGCTTTTGATCGCCAAATAATAATAATAATAATAATAATAAAAGCCAAGGGCGACAAAGTTTTGAAATTTAAAATTAAAATTTTGTCAATTTGACAGAAAAATAATTCAATCTAACACCCGCGATAGTTAATGCATATCTATACCCAAATATAAGGATTAAAATCGGGAAATAAATTTCCTCGATTTTTAATAATTTCTTACAAAAAATCCAGTGGGCAATTAACATAGGAAATCTTTTTCTTGGCTGCACAGACGGTTAGTGAGTCACACTTCGCTTGCGTATAGAACTCATAGATATAGTATAGCATATATAGAATAGAGTAATCATTGGGGAGAAAAAAGTTATTCCTTTTCATTTGGGAAAAGACGACGTTTTTACCAAAATATGGCCGTCTTTCCCCGAGTGAATACACACGGGAATACATACTAATATTTTAGCAAATAAAATTTATGAATAATTTATTTGCTAAAGGGGGATGGAAGACTCCAGATACAGTTTCAAATTCATATTTCTTTCTTTCTTTCTTTCTTTCTTTCTTTTTTTTTTTTCAATACCACTTAATGGCTGTTTCCAAAGCTTTTATTTATTTTTTATTTTTTTTTTCGGCATCAAAAATCTTTGTACGATAACATGGGGATGAGAGATCTATAGTCTTTTTACTCCGTGGATCTATATATATTACTATATCTATCATAGAACTACATTAGCACTTTATCGATGTGTATAAAATCTTTAAATTGATTATGACGTCAATTTTCGTGAGATGCATAATTTAACTTTTTATAATTTTTTAACGTTCACGTTTGATTAAATGTATTTATTTTTATGTCGAAAGAAAATGAACTCGTATTTTATTTTTTTTTTATTTTTTTTTTTTTTGGCAACAATTAAATTAATGGAACTCACAGATATTTTGGAGCAACTTTAAAAAAGGTCTATAATTAACAAATAATTGCAATAAAACAATATTGTGACAATAAATTGAGATAAAAACTATCCTATCTCTCAAGTTGGACCAAACTGCACACAGTGTGCAAAATTTCATTGAAATCGGTTCCTTAGTTTAGGAGTTTACCCCGGACAAACATCGTGACACGTAATTTATATATATATACAGATAAATACACCCCACGACAAAAAGATAGGTACTAAAGGTTTTTTCTTTGTTTTTTCATAAAATAACATTATCTAAACTGTGCTTATCATTTATTATTATCATAAAATAACACTATTCCCGGACTCATTTTTGTTTTAAGACTCATTTAGAAAAGTTTTAAGACTAAAATTTTTCTAATTTAAGACACACCCCGCGACAAAAAGAAAGGAACAAAGGTTTTTTTTTTATTTTTCATAAAATAACATTATATAAATTGTGCTGATCGTTTATTATCACAACAAAATATTATCATATCAAAAACATATTAAATATTTGAATCATATTCAAAATATTCAAATTCAAAATAAACATATTGAAAAATTTTAAAGAAAAAACCCTTTGTTCATATCTTTTTGTCGCGGTGTGTAGTCTTAAATTAGAAAACTTTTAGTGTTAAAATTTCTCTAAATGAGTCTTAAAACAAAAATTAGTCCGGGAATAGTGTTATTTTGTGATAATAATAAATGATAAGCGCAATTTAGATAATGTTATTTTATGAAAAATCAAAGAAAAAACCCTTTGTACCTATCTTTTTGTTGCGGAGTGTATATGTATAAGAAAATTAATTTTTTTTTCCCTTCCTTTCTTTCTTTTTGTAAGGATTGGAGATTTTAAAAAACCTTAAAATCTTAAAAAAGAACTTTTTTTTTCCTTTTTTAAAAAACTTACGTATAAAACGTACTTGGCATTTGTAATTAATTTGGAAACAGCTATTTCTTTCAATCTGAAAAATAGAAAAAAAAAAAAATCTGAAAATTGACTAGCAGTGAATAGGAACCATGGATATTATTTTAATGAATATTTAATGCATTTTCTTTTTTCCCTTTCCTTTTTTCCTGTTAATTTTTGAATATGTGTTACGAAAGTATTGTAATCATGTCAAAAATCCAACTTTGAGAATTTGGTGTTTCTATACGTTTCAAGGTTTCTTGAGTTTATTTTTGCTATTTTTACGATGATGTATGTACACTCCGCGACAAAAAGATAGGTACAAAGGGTTTTTTCTTTGATTTTTCATAAAATAACATTATCTAAATTGTGCTTATCATTTATTATTATCATAAAATAACACTATTCCCGGACTCATTTTTGTTTTAAGACTAATTTAGAAAAATTTTAAGACTAAAATTTTTCTAATTTAAGACTACACTCCGCAACAAAGAGATAGGAACAAAGGTTTTTTTTTTTTTTTTTTTTCATAAAATAACATTATCTAAATTGTGCTGATCATTTATTATCACAACAAAATATTATCATATCAAAAACATTTCCAAAATATTCATATTCAAAATAATCATATTCAAAAAAAAAAAAAAAAAAAAAAAACTCTTTGTTCCTATCTTTTTGTCGCGGTGTGTAGTCTTAATTAGAAAAATTTTAGTCTTAAAATTTTTCTAAATTAGTCTTAAAACAAAAATTAGTCCGGTAATAGTGCTATTTTATGCTAATAATAAATGATAAGCACAATTTAGATAATGTTATTTTATGAAAAATCAAAGAAAAAACCATTTGTACTTATCTTTTTGTCGCGGGGTGTATGTGTGTATGTGTGTGTATGCAAGTGAACACGATAGCGCCTAAATGCCTTCTTCAAAAAAGCTGAAATTTGGTACGAATGTTGTATGCCGCCATAGCATGAACACTATTGATTTTGGTGAATCTAGCACTTATAGTTTATTTTACAGGGGCACAAAGAAAAATTCTTTATCATTATGGCCTTCGGGGCCAAAATTTTCAAAGTGCGATAGCGTCTAAACGCTTTATTCGTCTGAGCTAAAAAATTATACGTGTGTTATAAATCACTGTTGCAGGAAGTGTATAGATTTTCGATAATCTAGCCCTTATAGATTTTTACAGGGACGCAATGAAAAATTCTATATCATTTTGATCTATGTGCTAAAATTATAAGAAGTGCAATAGCATAAAATAAAACAATGGGGAAAAGAACTCAAACCCACTATTATATATATATATATATGTATTTTTTTTTTACTTGTCTTGCTTTAATTTATTTACACAATCGTTCATTACTTAATGCTCGGAAAGTCGAGTGGAGTCTCTTCAGATATTTTTCAGAGAGAATTGTAAACTCTAAAATTACTAAAAGCTCAAAAATACCTCAGCTCCCATTTAAAAAAAAAAAAAAAAAAAAAAAAAAATCTTATAAGACTTGAACATTTGTAATTAGTTTAGATCAGTTATTTCTTTCAATAAAAAATAAAAAATAAATGAATGAATAAATAAATAAATAAGTAAATAAATAAATAAAATAAAGTAAAATAAAATAAATGGTTTCGAATATTGCCTAGCAATGAGTGAATTCAACCATAGATTCACTTTTAACCTCAAAATTGATCTTAAAAAATAAATAAATAAAAAATAAGTGAAAATTTTCTTAATTGAAAATATTTTGAAACTTCATATTTCTGATATACCAATTGTATCACATTTCAAAATAAATAAATAAATAAATAAAATAAAAAGACAATAATTGTTTTGTCTTTATGCTTAGATTCTCTTAATTTTCATCTGTTAAAAATGCTAAGGCTTTATTTATTTATTTTTTATTTTTTTTTTTAGATAAAGATATTTTTTCTGCATGTTTTTCATCATATACATGATATCAACGAGCACATAAAATCCCTTAGAAATAAAAACATATAAAGATGAGTAAGATTTAATAGTTTTGCATTATAGATATCAGTATAAAATAATGTAATAAATATGATATCAGATGTATCTAAAAATCAATCTAAAATCATGTGTAACATACGCTAATATATGTATATCTTTTACGAAATCGATGCAGCTGTCACAGCTTTATGAAGTACATGCCCCCTGAAGAGTTTATTCTTCAAATTTTAAGCATTTTTATCCAATTATTATTTCTGTGGTCCTTTATTTACTTTCTCCGTCATTAAGTTTGATGGTCCTTTTTTTTTATTATTATTATTCGTGTCGGCGGAAGTAATTTAAATTGTTTTTGTTTCGTATTGGTTCTTAATCTGCATCGCAACATTTTTGTGTCATTCTTACCTATATGTTACAATCAGCTCTATTTTTGTGTTGGTATTGTTTTGTATCTATTAATTGCTAAATTTTAAGGTTAAATTTTATTACGATATCTATAATTTATATATATATATATATAAAGATTTAAACTGTAAATATTTAAAGAAGTTGTAATTTTTTATTATATATTTATTTATTTTAATTTTAGCTAACTGTGAAGTTTAAATCGATTTTCTCTTCAAGATGTTCAATTATTTGACTAGGGAGCTCTAGTGCAATATTAATCAACCTGACCCAACTCTTTTGATGTACAGAATGATTAATGTTTATTACAGTAAAAAGCAGTAAGTTCATATTTTTATTTTATTGTATTTATTTATTTTTAACAGATTAAAAAAAAAAAAAAAAAAAATGATAAACTGTTTTCTTCAATTAAACACGTGAGCATTCAAATTGAAAAATAGAAAATATTTTAATAACGACTCGTTAGATAAACTCGTACTCATAAATAGAAACGTAAGCGAAAACCTATTATAAATAGATGCTTATTATCATTATTATTTTAAAATTTATATATATATATATATATATATATATAATCAAGGCCATCCAGTTTTCTTATTCACAAAAGAGATAATCTGGTATGTCACTCACATGACTTTCTCTTACACTGCATTTCATTACTACGAGTATAAAGATAGATTGCATATTAATTAAGTCGTAGGACCAATGAAGTAAGGATGGATGGATGGATGGTTGGGTTTTACATCGCACTAGTGCTGCGCAGATGGACAATTGGCGAAGGTCTGGGACACATCCCTAGAGGTAGTCCGGATACATGCCATCACAATTTTGATCCTTCACGGAAGGGATGGCTCCCCAGCTTCGGTAACCCCTAGAGGTATAATTTTTGATGGGAATATGGAGGACATTGCGGCCGCGGCAGATTTTATGTGCACCAACCACCATTAGTGTACACGGAGGTCTTTGGCCGGCTCGAGTACGGAACCCGCAATCTTCCAATTACGAGGCCGGCGCTCTACCCATTGGGCTACCGCGGCCCCCAATGAAGTAAGATAATAAAGTTCAATATACTTTAAAAATAGTCTAAAATAGGTTTAGGAACAGTTTTATTTGATATATAGTTCTGTGTGAGGGGAGGCTACCTTTTTATGCTCATAATATATATACACCCCGCGACAAAAAAGATAGGTACAAAGGGTTTTTTCTTTGATTTTTCATAAAATAACATTATCTAAATTGTGCTAATCATTTATTATTACCATAAAATAACACTATTCCCGGACTCATTTTTGTTTTAAGACTCATTTAGAAAAGTTTTAAGACTAAATTTTTTCTAATTTAAGACTACACTCCGCGACAAAAAGATAGGAACGAAGGTTTTTTTTTTTTTTTTTTTCTTAAAATAACATTATCTAAATTGTGCTGATCATTTATTATCATAACAAAATATTATCATATCAAAAACATATTAAATATTTGAATCACATTCAAAATATTCATATTCAAAATAATCGCATTCAAAAAAGTAAAAAAAAATAAAAAACTTTGTTCCTATCTTTTTGTCGCGGTGTGTAGTGTTAAATTAGAAAAAATTTTAGTCTTAAAACTATTCTAAATTAGTCTTAAAACAAAAATGAGTCCGGGAGCAGTGTTATTTTATGATAATAATAAATGATAAGCACAATTTAGATAATGTTATTTTATGAAAAATCAAAGAAAAATCACTTTGTACCTATCTTTTGTCGCGGGGTGTACACACGAATCAATTGCTGCGACTTTCGTAATCAGAGTATCTCAAAACATGATATTACACAAATTCCGTGGTTAAAAATATAACTTCAAAAAATACTCTGTTTACAGTATGGATATGAAAAATTAATTTTCCTACCTAAGCAATATTTGTCGACATAGTAAAATGTAGCAAAGCCCTTCCACCAATTTCATTCAATAGAAAAGAATGTTTAACTTAATTTTGGGTAACCTTGTATATTGCCTATAAACTATGTGCACATCACATTGTGTATTGGAATTTAGTGTTATATGAAAAACTTCTAACACAAAATGAATTAAAGTTTAATCAATTTTTCAAGTATAGCCATAATACATTCAAATACATCTACACAAAACATGCTATTATACATATAATATATACTGGTGTTCAACATTAAAGCAACAACCTGTTTTTTCGTTCTCTTCTTTTGCACATAATTTTTAAACAAAGAAACATATGAACGTAAAATTTGGATGGCCTGTTCGTTATCATATTATTAACCGAACTTTATGTAACTTTAGCATAAGAATAATTTTTAGCTATTAAATATTCATTTTTCTCTTAAAGTAAGCTTTGGAAAAAATGAAAAAATTCAATTATTTTAGGAAAGAACATTTAATGAAAAGTGGTGTTAAGGAGGCATTAGAGATAGGTAAAGACGCACATGCCTTGAAATGTTAAACTAAATCTCGATTTTTCTTTCTTTATTAACTTTTCTTTTACTTTTATAATGGACTTAAATATATATATATATATATAATTACTAATTTGTAAACTATACTCAGCACTAGAATAATAATGATGTCGATAAATAAGTTTATAATGAACATCTTATCCAATTTTCATATTTGTATGCATATTTTTAAAAAAGTTATTCACACGCGAAAAAAAGAAGAAAAAATACGAATTAGAAAAGTGAATACAGGTAGAAAGATTTGGTTGTAATATAACATATGGACGCGTGTGTACCTTCACCTATCTCTAATGCATCCTTAACACCACTTTTTATTAAGTGTTCTTTTGAAATAATATTGAAATTTTCCATTTTTTCCAAAGCTTATTTTTGAGAGAAAAATGAATATTTATTAGTTTAAAAATTATTCTCATGCTAAAGTTACATAAAATTCGGTTAATAATATGATAACGAACACGCCATCCGAATTATATGTTCATATGTTTAAAAATTATGTGCAAAAGAAGAAAACGAGAAAACAGGTTGTTGCTTTAATTTTGTCCACCAGTGTATATATATATATATATATATATATATATATATATTCCATTTTCTTTAAGTCAGCGTATAGTTGTTATACTGTGTATGCACATTATCAGAAATTTCCCCACTGATGTAGTGTATTCGAATTCTTTTAGTTTTGGATGTCCCTGTATACAAACCATTTTCTTGAACTCACCAAAAAGTTTAGTGTAATATTTAGAATACCGAATTTGGACTTTCTGCTACTATTTGTTCGTGAGATATGTTGATAACAGACACACAGACCAGCCGCTAAAGATATGATTTTCACATTCAGGGGACCTCGAAACGTGTAAATATAATAAAAACTGAATTTCGAAAATTTGACCCAAAAACAATACTTTCTATATCATATATATGAGTAAGAGAAAATAAAAATAAAGTAAAGTAAAATAAATAAAAATAAATAAAATAAAAATTAATATTTTTAATAGCAATGTTTTAACTTCTATATCATAATATAGAAAATTATGCCAGGTCTTTCACAACTTCTCTTTAAAAATAATAGTCATTTTCTTCAAGTAAGTATAGAAATATTTTTATTTTTAGTCACACAACTACAAAAAATTAGTTCAGTAATTTATTCCCTTAACTTCAAATCCCCACCTCCATTAGTGCCTAATCATTATTCAGGAAAACACCCTTTAATGACAAGCTCAAAAAATATATATGCCATCAAAAAGAAAGGAAAATGTATGCACACAGCAGCAGGGTATAATATCGATTTATCCGCAAAGCCACAGCGAAAACATAAAGTCATGTGTTACTACTATTCCCCTTTTAAAAATATTCTTACTCCCCGAAACATTCCTCAAAAAACTTATTGTTCAAAATTCTTTTAAAAAAAAAAAAGAGTTTTATAACAAGAATACCCGCGACAGTAGTTTTTAATACCAACTTTCCCCCCACATCTTCCAATCAATGCAGTGTAAAAAACATCAACACTCATCGCAACTTTTCAACCCGTGTAATAAACAATAGTTGTGCATTGGCAAGTTTGTCTTTTTCGCATCCGAAAATCCCCAGTGAGTGGTGAAAAAATCCCCATTGAAAATCCCTAGCGCTGCATCCTCTGATTCTGCGCTGATGAGATCCCGCTGACGTCATTCCAGGCACACGCTATGTTGCGCTTCCCTCAACAATCGCTCCAGTCTTGCTTGTTCTTTAGCGGTTAAAAGTGATACCAGTGCGGTAACCTCCCGGTTAAATCAGCGAGGATGGACAAAGATACGCTGAGAAAACAGATCGAGAATATGCGGTATCAGGCTCAAATGGAACGTTGGCCCCTCTCCAAATCCATCCAGGCGTAAGTAAAGGATGTAATTTACGTGTTATGTTTTGATTTAAATGCCCTACAGACGGTCACTGAAAACTCAAACATGGCGGTGCGCTGTATTATTTTGGAAGGCTAGAAAGCATAATCTTTCCTAAGTGTCGAATTTCCTGAAAAATCCTCACGATCAGTGCCTAATTCGGGCTTCTAAATATTTAGAAAATGATAAAAATTATAAATATCGTTTTTTTTTTTTCTTCTAAAGCCTTGTTGGCTAAAGAGAGGGAACTTTGAAAAACTTTTCAAATGTTTAAAGTTTTCAATTTTTCAATATTTTTATTTATCTAAATTAAAATTTGCTAACTACAAAATTACTGATAATTTGCAAATAATGAAAAAAATATTTCGGCAGATATTAGCCCGTTTTAAATTAATAGTACTAAAATGAACATTTTGAAATTTTGTTAATTGGCCGGAAAGTTGAAATCTGATAAACTGGAAGTGCCGGGTTTGAATCCAGGCAGCTCTCATCGGTCTAGCCGTCCTAAATATTCAAGAATTTTTTCTAAAACTCACGTGAATGCGTAGAAAGACCCTGGTGGAGGGTCTTTAATATCGTTTTTTTTTTTTTTCTTCTAAAGCCTTGTTGGCTAAAGAGAGGGAACTTTGAAAAACTTTTCAAATGTTTAAAGTTTTCAATTTTTCAATATTTTTATTTATCTAAATTAAAATTTGCTAACTACAAAATTACTGATAATTTGCAAATAATGAAAAAAATATTTCGGCAGATATTAGCCCGTTTTAAATTAATAGTACTAAAATGAACATTTTGAAATTTTGTTAATTGGCCGGAAAGTTGAAATCTGATAAACTGGAAGTGCCGGGTTTGAATCCAGGCAGCTCTCATCGGTCTAGCCGTCCTAAATATTCAAGAATTTTTTCTAAAACTCACGTGAATGCGTAGAAAGACCCTGGTGGAGGGCAATTTTGCCCGGGCCTAGGTTTTGCTTTCTGTGTCAAAAGTCTGCTTTAACTTTCACATCACCAAGTAGAATATTTTTATTTTATATAAAAATCTTAATTTTTATAAAACATCTTAAATTTTATATAACAACTATGTGATACAATTTATTAATACTAAATATATTCAATTTAGTGCCTGATGTAAGTTTTATATTAAGCCGACATGCTATAGTAATATTCTAACGTTTATCTGTAAACTTAATAGTTGTGTTTGTATTACATATTTTTACTCAAGTGATAAATATTAATATGTTCCTAAAATATTTAATTTTTTTTTAATTTTTTTTTTTTAATGTTTGTATATCAGAAACTATAATTTTGTCAAGTGCAAGCGCACTTATTTTGGTAAAATATAAACACCAATGACTTAAAAGCGAAGTGTAAATATCTAGTTTGCAGTGTTATTTGAACTGAATTATTAATAATTCAGTAATAAATAAATAAATAAATAAATAAATAAATAAAAAGTAAATTGAATGGTTAAAATTTTAACCATTCAATTTACTTTTTATTTATTTATTTTATTATTGTAGCATTTTTTGGCAAGATGCAATATTTACCTATATGTAATTTATTAGCAAAAAATTATCAAGTGTGTTTAATAGAAAAAATGCATATTTAACAAGATGTGAATATTGCAAAAACTTCAAGTTACCATGTTTTTATTAACTTCGATTCTTGTTTGTCCGGTATATCTTGCAATCGATTTTTTAACTAACTTCCCTACTAGCTGGACATTTGTAACTTTCAGAATAGTTCGAAACACGATGACAACACAGTACTTCGAAGCCCGATTTTCGATTTTTTTGAATTTTTGATTAGTTTTAATTAATTAAATATGAAAATAATAACCTCCTAATAGATTTAAAAGCATCCATTAAAATATTAGCAATAATTTAATTGTTGCCAAAAAAATTACGAGTTGATTTTCTTCGACATAAATACATTTAATTAAACGTGAACGTTAAACGATTGTAAAAAGTTAAATTATGCATCTCCCAAAAACTGACGTCATTATCACTTTAAAAATTTTATACACATTGATAAAGTGCTAATGTAGTTATAGCTATTCAACAGAAAATTTAAAAACATGGCATATAAAGTTTTTTCTTATAATTTTTATATATTAATGATGTAAAGAGATAAAATAGGCATCCTTTTCATGTATATTACATTTTTATCGAAATCTTATTTCATGATTAAAAAATATTGAACTTTATCTTTTAAAAGTAATATGCATGAAAACTTAAGTGTTTTTTATTTATTTATATATATATATATTCACAAAATTGTATACTCGTTCCCCTTTTTCTTGTATTTTGATTTATTTGCGAAGATGAACCATATTAAATTTATGTGTATAGAGACAAAATCCAAAATATGTTGTTTAAAACATATCTTTTACACCTATTTATACTTTTTCTTTATAATACATCTCACTGATGAGTTTAAATTCAATTTTAAGTCTTATCTTTATATATATATATATTTTTTTTTTTTTTTCCAGCTTCAGAATTTTACTTGCAGCAAGTAATTTTGAACTTTTTCCATGAATTACTTGCTCTAAATATTTTTTAATTTTTTTTCAAATTTCTTAGCAGTAATTATTTTTATCAAAATATGTAAAGAGAAAGGTGTGTGGGGTGGGGGGGGGGTCATTAGTAAGAGAACAAGTAATGGAATTATAAATTAATAAGCGACAATTTTCAAGAAATCATAAATATTCTTTAAATTTTTTCATTCGAAATCCTTAAGTTGTATACGTCAGAGATAATTTTGGATTAAGCTTTGTTAAAATTTTAAAATAAAGCAAATACATAAATCTGAATTTTCTTAATAAGTACTCTGAGAAAATGAACGAATTTGATAAAATAAATGAACAGGAATCTATACGCCTGAAATATGTACAGTCGGCAGCAAAATTATTCGAGCGCTAGCAAAAATTCCTATATAAAAAAAGTAATTTTAATGTTTTGTTAAATAAATCCTTGTAGAATCATGTTCTTAGACTAAAAACATAATTTGACAATGACTTATTTAATAAAATAGTATTAAGCGTACTTTTTTTATATAGGAATTTTTGCTAGCGCTCGAATAACTTTGCTGCCGACTGTAGTAAAACAAACCGTTAAAATTATTTAAAAATTAAGTAAAATCTTTATTAAAATACACCATAAGTTTTGAACAGTTTTCCGAGTTAAAATAACAAAGCACAACCGATAAAAAAAGAAGGCACTATTGCAGTAGGAAAGCAGCAATTTACAAAGAACAAACTTCACTTTAAAAATTTATTAAACAAAGTACTATTAAAAGTTTTTCACTAAAAGCTCAAATTATACTTTGTTATTGTAATCAAGTGATAACAATAACAAAATATAATTTAAAGCAAAGAGCTTTACGTTCAGTGATAGAATCCTTTTATGAAGTCTTTAAATTGTAATAAGTTAAAATTTCGAAACTTTAAAAATATATACAGTGATAGTTGCCAAATTTAGCCCTATTTGGCTAAAGGAAAATTTTAGTAGAATTATATAATCTTTTGTGTGCTGAGTGTTACAATGGTAATAAATTATTCAAATTATATACACACGCATACATATACTGCTCAATGCTTTAGGGGTGGCTCCTAAGAAAGTCCTATGGCATTTTGAGCTATTTATTTCACCCCTTGAACTGAAATGACGAGTCCAGCTGGTCATGAATTTCCCGACACTAATTATGTTCTTATATGTATATATAACAATCAGTTCAAAAAACCCTTGACGGGTTAAAAGTTTGTGACGCCGCTACTTTATGGCTATAAGAATTTGAAATACGAGTCTTAAAAATAATGATATCAAATTTTAAGTGACGCTTTGCAATTAGTTAAAGTATGCATAGATTTTCTTATTTGATCATTTACTTTTATCTTTTATTATTTATAATGCAAACGTAATATTTTTAACTTCAAGATCAGACAGATATATAAAATACACTCACTGATGCTTTTTCATTCGTATTTCAAATTCAAAATAACAGTTTTAAAAGGAATTATATAAAAATTCCAGTGGCGCCTCGGTGTTATTTTAAAAGATATGTTTTCAGATTCCATTAAAAATACTTTTGTTTTGTCTAATAAAGTATATTTACACATTTAAACAGTGCTTTTAATTTTCAAATATACTGTCAAATAATTATATTTTCACTGAGTTTGCATTATAAAGTAAAACTATTTATTTCAATAAATTGATTTATCTCTTGCATCACGCTATCCAAAACATAGTATCATAGTATCCAACTAAGTGAAAATTTGCTCAAAGAGGTAGTGTGACGTAAAGAAAACATTTACACAAATTTTACTTGCAGTTTTGGATAGCGTGACGCAAAAGATAAATCAATTTATTGAAATAAATAGTTTTACTTTATAATGCAAACTTAGTGAAAGTATAATTATTTGACAGTATATTTGAAAATTAAAAGCACTGTTCAAATGTGTAAATATATTTTATTAGACAAAACAAAAGTATTTTTAATGGAATCTAAAAACATATCTTTTAAAATAACACCGAGGCGCCACTGGAATTTTTATATAATTCCTTTTAAAACTGTTATTTTGAATTTGAAATACGAATGAAAAAGCATCAGTGAGTGTATTTTATATATCTGTCTGATCTTGAAGTTAAAAATATTACGTTTGCATTATAAATAATAAAAGATAAAAGTAAATGATCAAATAAGAAAATCTATGCATACTTTAACTAATTGCAAAGCGTCACTTAAAATTTGATATCATTATTTTTAAGACTCGTATTTCAAATTCTTATAGCCATAAAGTAGCGGCGTCACAAACTTTTAACCCGTCAAGGGTTTTTTGAACTGATATCATTACTTTTTAGTGGTTATTGATCAAAAAATTAAAATAAGTCCTTTTGGCTCCTAGGAAGGGTAAACTAATTTATCTTTTCTTACGAAGTTGCCACCATTTTTTTTTTTTTTATGGCAGCTACAATTTATTAATGGACTTAGTGGATTTATTAATGAAGGCTTGTATATATGGAGTTTTAAGCAAATCGGTTCATAAAAACTTTCTAATGTAAATTTGAAATTTTCAGTGTGCTAACTCAGGGAAACAAGAGGGTAGATTAAGTTGGCAAATGAACATATCAAATACATTTCTAAGATAAATCTACACTACAAATTTAGTGTGAATTAATTCAGTATTTCAAACGTTATCATACTGACAAATTTTTAAGTAGCCTGCCACTTGGAAACAAAATGGAGAAGCTTCGCACTAGAAAAATTTATTGACTGGGATTCTCAAGCTCTTAAAAAAAAGAAAGAAAGAAAGAAAGAAAAATAAGTGGATAATTTCAATTTTAAGTTAGAATTACGTAATTTACAGTTTGCAAGTTTCTTTTTAGAGAATTACAAATTAAACAATTACAAAAAAAAAAAAAAAAAAAAAAAAAAACAAGTAAATGTTAAAAATGGAAATTTGTATATTTTGTTTCCTTTTTGAGGCTAAGTATGCTCCAATATTCACAGTTTAAATTTTCATCAAAATTGCAGGTAAAAATTACTTCATATATATTTTCATATAAAACGTTTGGGGGAAAAAATAGACGAAATATAAATTAAGCTTTACATTTCTATAATTTTAAAAATAAGATAAAATCACCTGGAGAACAATTTTATGGAAAATATAAGTTAAGCTTTAAAAAAAAAAGAAAAAAAAAAAAAAAAAAAAAAAATGAAATTTCTGCGTAAAAATTCTGTTTCATAAATATATTTCAAACTACAATAAATAAAAAACCCTCCTTTAATTTTAAATGTTTATTTTATTTCTACATGTTTCGAAGCAATGAAAAGTTTTTTCTTTCTTTCTTTCTTTTTTTTTTTTTTTAAGAAAAATAAATAAATGTAGTGGCGCCATCTAGTAGTTTATATTATACATATATATTTAACTTTTTTTATTTTTTTTTTCCCCTAAAAAAAAAAAACTTGTTTAGAAACAGGTAGAACTAGTTATTTAAAATTAAAGGAGGAATTTTTGTTTATTGTAATTGTAAATATATTTATTAAATAGAATTTTTCATTCAGAAAATAATTAATTAAAAAAATAAAAGAAAGAATAATATTTTAAATATATTATTATGGGTTTCAAAGTAAAGATGTTATTTATTTATTTTGACGTGTTTTTTAATAATTGCTATTTGACATATTTTTAATGAATTTTAATAAAATTCATGAAATAATGTTATTTCTAATAAACAGTGTCTAATAAACACTGTTTCATCCCCTAGTCATTATTGCTTTAAATAATAATAAAAAAAAATTGATTATGTTAATATTTAAAATATGTATCATTTTAAAGTCTGAAAAATAAATAAATGAATAAACTCTAACTGTATTTTCAAAAGAGATTTTTAATTTTTAAAAAGAAAAAAAATATATATATGTATTTACGGAAGTGTATGGTTTAAATAAAAAAACGACAGATGGCGCCAAAACTCTATTTGCTGTTTTTTTTTTCCATTCCCGACGCGGAATGATACATAAATATGAATCGCAAATCATTGAGCTATTATAAAATCGATGTTCATGAATGATTAAAAATTTTTTCACTTTAAAAAATTGTAAATTCATCATCATTATGATAAAATGGAATATCTAAAATTACAAAATACTTCCTTATTTAAAATATTATCTAAATATTTTTTTGACTAAATATGAAATTTTGAAATCAAAAATATTTTTTCATAACAGAAGAGAAAATATATTTAAGTGAATTTGACTTAGTATATATACAATAAATATTTTAAACATGTAATAAAGTACTTTTGCGACAATAAATATTTTAAACATGTAATAAAGTACTTTTGCGTTAAAAAAAATCTAAATAATTCATTGGCTGCATTGAAGTCGGTCAATCAACCAGCCCACACACCTCACAAGTAAGAACCGCATAACAGCGTTTTCACCCGAAGAAACACATGTAATTGGCGGAGTAATATAGTTCCATATTTAAAGCGATTTATATAAAAAACAAGAGTTTTCCTGAAAAAAACGAAAACGTTACTAGATTCAGAGAGATCCTATTAACAACATATATTAATTATATGAAAATCCTTCGAGCCGTTTTAGAGATATTTTTCAGAATTCCAGTCTATTACACCAACCGTTTTCCCATTTTGGCTTAAAATTGAGATTCAGATCTCAAAACATATTCCATGTAGAAATGTAAAATTTTCAGGATAGATTAAGACCGAATATCAAAGATTATTTTGAAAAGATCAGAACAAAATATGGTATATTTCCTGAGATATTAAATGTCGGCTTTTACCAATCTGTTTGATGTCAAACTAGCCGTATATATGAGTTCGCAGCGTCCCGTTTGTCCCTCCGCTTGCGTCACTCAAAAAACTGCCGTTTTTCATGATAAACATTCATATAAATGTGTGAAACAAATATTATTTTTAATAATAAATTATTTGAACAACAAAACCGTAAGTTTCTATATCAATCCCTCCTCTTAAAACTAAGAAAATTAAATTGTCTGCATGAGCAGTGCTGACTGAAAATAAATTGCAGTTCAAGGGGTTAATACTATAGCAAGCCCGTGCGAAATTTTTGCACTTTATTTAACTCTTCGTTGCCTTTAAAATTGTTATTTTATAGGCGTCATTTTTTAGATCATCACGACATCATATAGACGCAAATTTAATATTTTATATTTATTTATTTTTTCACGTGAAAGCATATTTCATTTTATGCAAGAAAAAAAAAATGACAACAATTAAAAATTTAAATGTTTATTTTAAAGCTATGTCTATTTTCATATTTTAATTAATTTTAAAAAATCTAATCAAAAATTCGTTACAAATAAGGTAGCAAATGAAAGGGGTGATTTTTCTTAATGTCGGATTAAACAGCTTATCAATCGGGCAACTAGATTTTTTTTTTTAAATTAACTAAAGTATGAAAATTAGGTGACAACTTGCTTTCATACACAGAGTCCGATGAAATCTCTTAGCCTTTTTAAGCGTGACAGAATCGGTCAATGATGAGCGTAATTATATATGCTGATCTATCCAATTTTTTTGGGATATGGTCCAAAAATATTTTTTTAATCTCAACTTTTATGGTTCATTTCGTTATTGTAAGCTCGAATTTTAACCTTTTTAATACCTTCTTTTCTACTACATCACCTTAAAAGATTCTTCTTTTAAATGTTTTCAACAAGTTTTGTCTAATAAGTTTTAAAATTAGGTAAGTAATTTTATTAATTTTCGAATAAATATAACTATTCAAATACATTAAAATAATTAAACTTTTTCAAATTAACTAGTTACCTAATTAGCCTTTGTTGGTTTTTGTGGTGAATTATTTAATCGTTTGGTTTTCGTTGTCATTCTTTTCATTATACTTACTGAAATATATATATATATATATATATTTCAGTATATATATATATATATATATATATATATATATATATATATATATATATATATATATTTCAGTAACTGTTTTCAGCGATTGAATTTCTATTAAAATTTCCCGGTAGCGAAAAATCGCCAAAGCTGGAAACTATGTATACGGTTGAATTCGGTTATAACTTTATCCAAGGGACCGAAACATCTAACACTATAGCCAAGAGACGTAATAACCGATTTTCATCTGAAATAAAAAAATAGGTGACATGGCAATAAAAATAAGCACATCTTTATTAAAAGACGTAAGTGCTATCGGTGTATGAAATATTATTAAAATGTACTGTTTTTACCAAGAAAGAAACCTATTTTATTTAGAATTATTCAGTTTTCATATAATTTTTATTAATATCAAAATTACATATGCTAAACGTAATGTTACTAATTGCCTACACTGTTAAAAATTTCAACAGAAAACTCTGTGTATTCTATTATCTTAAGTCTTACGTAAAATTACAGAGAAAAATAAACGGAAATGTTAAAAAACTTATTTTATACATTCACTTTAATAACTAACATTAATTTAATTAATTATTGGGTGAGAATATATTTCGGACTTGGAAGGCTTTTTCTAAAGTAGAAACAGTCATTTTTAATTTTAATTAAAAAATTAAATAATAAATTTACGTAAAAATACAGATTGAGAATCTCGATTATTCACTTTTAACTAAGAATTACTGCAAATTTACAGACTCGGGATAAATATTTACATTAAATTTACAGAAATTTTGAACGGTGTACATCCAGTACTTTAAAACGGTAATAACTTCAATTAAGGGCCCTCTTCACCAGGGTTGGAAAAAACCCAGCCCAATCGGTTTTTTCGGGTTTTTTGGGTTTTATCAGTGTTTTTTCAGAGTATTTTCGGGTTTTATCAGAGTTTTCAAGAATATTCTCTTTCTTGCCGCTTTTAAACATTAATACATCATTCATAATAGGACAATTTAAAAAAATAAATTTTAATTATTCATTAAAATCAAAATTTTAAAAATTTAATTTTAAAATTTCTAGTGTTTGTATGATTAAGTTAAAGAATTTTTTTCAAATTTAGCAATTGTACTTTAATTATCTAAAATTCTGTTTATCTGCCTTTTACAACAAAAACTGGATTTCTGGATTTTAATAATTATTTAGTGTTGCTTCATTATTTTTTTTTTTGTACTGAATAGATTTCCATAAAATAATTTTAATTATTGTTCCTTTTACATTACTTAACAGTGTTACACTGTTAAAGTTTTCAGAAATTTTTTAAAATTTGATTTTTATTTATTTATATTTTGCATTCATCAAGTCCCCTAATTTTCTTTATATTGACAAACAAAACAACTCTTTTTTCTTGCTCTTATATTTTTTACATATAATTTCTTATTGTATTTTAATAAGATAAACTCATAATTTTTTTTTTTTTTTTTTTTTTTTTTTTTAAATGTGGAATTTTTCAGTTTTTTTTTTTTTTTTTTTTTTTTTTTTTAATAAAGCAGTTTGAGCGCTTCCAACATTTCAGAAAATTCTTTGTTCATGTTCTAATAATGTACATAATATTTGTTTTGTATTTATTGTAAGTTAGATAAAAGTGTGATTTTAAATAAGGATTTTGAAAAAAAAAAAAAAACCCACTTGGGTTTTACTTTGAGTTTTTTCAAGTGGGTTTTATTGGGTCGGGCAAAATCAAGCCAACCCTGCACTTCACTCACCGCCGCCGGAAGCCGAAGCTAATGTTATTCTATGGGAAATTTTTCTTTACAAATAACTTATTAACTAATACATATTTTTAAATTCTGTTTTCACATTCTGAAAATTCCCAGCTGTTAAATTGACGGACCGTTTTTAAAAAAATTATTTTTTAATTTTTTTATCTTTTATTTTGAAGCTGCAAAATACGAATATTCAATATGTGAATTTTTTTCATTTTGCAATTTCAAAATAAAATATTAAAAATTAAAAAAATACATTTTTGAAAAAGGTCCGTCAATTTAACAGTTGGGAATTTTCTGAATGTGAAAGCAGAATTTAAAAATATGTATTAGTTAAGTTATTTGTAAAGAAAATTTCCCCATAGAATAACATTGGCTCAGGTTTCCGGTGACGGTAAGTGAAGAGGGCCGTTAAAATAAGTGATTTCAATTAGTGGCTTTACATTTCTGGAGTTCTTTCCTGAAAAGGGGGGGGGAGTCAAATGTGCGTATATTTTTGCCGTTTAAACCGAGATCATAAGATGTTATAAGCGAGCTGTATTAACACTGAAGCATATGAAATATTGCGAGTGACAAATAATTTTAACGTTATAAGCAAGTTGCCGATACCATAATTTTTCACATACTCCACAGAAACTATTGTGTATGCATTTGAAAAGGTTTTACCAAGTTCAATTTTTTAAAGTTAATACACGATTTTATATGTACGCAACAGTTAAATGCACAAAATTTTTTAATGAATATACTTAAATATATACAGTCAAACCGCGTTAACGTGAACACTGATAACATGAATTACTTTTAACATGAACTGCTTCCACAATCCTCGTCAAAATGGAGATTAGTTATATTAAGATTAGTTACTGATAGCATGAACTACTGATAACATAAACCAATTTTTTATCCCCTTTTGAGATTTACGTTAACAAGGTTCGACTGTATTAGTAATCTTATAAATTACAGAACTGGTGAACAATAAATATTTTAACTTTAAAACTCTTTTCCACATCATAAAATTTGAAGAATGTATGAAGAAGTTTTAAACTTTCAGTAGTAATTTAAGTTTAAAACTCTTTATCTACTGACGGTATTTTAAAGTGCCATTGGTTTAAAAAGTATATAAAATCGAATTTAAAGAAATGTCAACGGTATTTATAAAAATAGAACGTATATACTACACTTTAATCTCACTATATGGCGCTAGACGCTACCTGTAGCCGTTTTTGTTCCAGAAAGTACTTCATACACTGTTAAAAATTTCAACAGAAAACTCTGTGTAATCTATTACTACCTTAAGTCTTACGTAGAATTAGAGAAAAATAAACGAAAATGTTAAAAATCTTATATTATACGTTCATGTTAATGACTAATATTAATTTAATTATTGTTGAGAATATATTTGTGACTTAAAATGCTTTTTCTAAAGTAGAAACAGTCATTTTTAATTTTAATTAATTAAAAAATTAAATTAGGTAACAATACAGAATAAAGATTGAGAAACTCGATTAGTCACTTTTACCTAAGAATTACTGTAAATGTACACAGAGACTGTCGATAAATATTTAGATTAAATTTACAGAAATTTTTAACATTGTAGCGTGTCCTTGCTGTGATTGTTTTGCACTTTTCATGATCTTCCTGTGTGTTATAATTAATTTCTATAATACGTAAAGAAACTACCATCGATCTTAAAAAGGTAATAATTTTTTTTTTTTTTTTTTTTTTTTTAATATTCAAGGTTTGGGTTGTGGGAATTAAGGCCGATTGACTGCCCTCCATGGGCTCTTTCTAAGGGGACCTAATCCGTATTTACGCAAAATTTGGTGTTGGTGTTTGGGTATAAGACCCATTGATTGCATTTGGGTCCTAGGCCTGAGGAGGAGTGCCTTCCGTGGAGGTTTTTCTAAGGAGTCCTAGCCCGTTTTTACGCAAGTTTCGGAGAAAAACACGAAAACCTCCGAACGGCTAAGCCGACGAGTGCGACTTGGGATCAAACTCGGCACCTCACGTCTACCAGCTTTGAGCGCAGAACTCCTCGACCGCTGGTGGGCCTACGCGAGTTTCGGAGAAAACCACACAAAACTCCAAGCTTCTAGGCCGACGAGCGCGACCTGGGATCGAACCTGGCACCTCACGTCTACCAACTTTAAGCGCATAACCGCTCGGCCGCTCTTTTAATGTTCAAATACCTCTTTCGACCCCTATGTACCAATGGTACACTGAAGTATCACCTCACTAAATCCAGACATGTTACTTTTCAGCCTTCAGGCTGCATTCAGCCTTTTTAAGCTTGAAAATTATTATTATTGGGATTAATGCAAATCTGTATTAAAACTCTTTGGACGTGTGTGTGTGTGTGTGGAGGGGGGGGGGGGGTCAGCCTGAATTTGTGCAATATATTATTAGCAATTTCTATGTGATTGGCTTTCAAGAAATGTTAAATTCAAACTTGGAGAAAATGAAAAAGAAGTAGCACTTCAACTGCATTTTCCTAATGAACATCAACTACATTATTTTGTTAATCAATTACCCCAGCAAACAGTGCTTCTATAGAATAAACTTATTTTCAAGTATATGTAATAAGTTTGTCTGTTTTTTAAGCACTTTCAACTGTTTTAATTATAATTAATATGATATTCAATTTTAGATTTATAGTTTACGATTTTGTTTATTGTGTGTACATGTATGCAATCAGATTTAACATTATTTTTATTTGACAAATTTATATTGTTGCCCGATACCACTTTTGAGAGGGGGGGGGGGGAGGGTCGTGAAAAATTCAGCCTTTTTTTCTGTAAGCTTGTACCATGTCTGTAAATCATAATTAATTACTAGGATGAAGTGATATCCATGTTATTGCATATATCCTAAAAAAAAAAAAAAAGTTTGAAGAATACTATGGATGAAATTCTGTGTATGCCAGAATTTAATTTAGTACGACAGGACTATATATATATATATATATATATATAGTCGAACTCACAACCTTCGGATGCGTAGTTGTGTACTCTGACCACAGAGCCAACGGATATCGGCTGAATTTTTCCTGACTATTTAAACTAGTGTTTTCATATATATATCTACGAATCCGAAGGTTATGAGTTCGATCCTTTCCTATTGGATGTGGAAAAAAATATGTAAAAGTTTTTACGGATTTCAAAAAATATTTTAAGATAGAGTAAGAAATTAAAAAGTAAATTTGGATATTGGTAGGCATTTTCGAAGTGGAACACTATAAATTAGTAGCGACGCAAAATGCCAGTGAAAGTACTTAAAAAAAAAAAAACGTTCAAATACATATTTTGTTATATAAAGGGTTAAATAAATACATCAGTATTTTTTTTTAATTTATTTATTTGTTTGTTTATTCATTTTAGAAGGGGAGGGGGCTATTGGTCAAAGTTTTTTCACAGCGAAATATATTTTTAAAGTGAAAATGAAGTTACATAAAAGCGTATATAACAAATAATAAACAAGGAACTTTTTTTTTTTTTTTTTTTTTTTTTAATTCACGATAATTCTCACAGCTCAGTATACAAAGTAACGTTTTGAATTTATACAATATTTGTAACATTATAAAATAAATAAAATACGAGAAAATTTAACATTCTAGTCAATGTTTATGAAAACAATGAAATTTTAGTACGTGTAAAACCGTACCTGATGATGGCCAGACAGCTAGACAAAAATTAACATAATCTTCTTTGTCTAAAGAAACAGCTGCAGGCTGTTTGTTTTATTTTTACTATGTTTTATGCTGAATTTAAGAGACTGATTTTTCATAAATTGATTCATGCACTTATTCGATTAATGTCTCAACTCATGCAATGAATATTTTTTTTTTAGAAAATGTAAAAATATTTTTGAAGGAACATTTAATTTAAAACCTCCAAAATATTAACGAATAAAATGTTAAATTAAAATTAAAATGTAATATTAACGAATGAAATGTTAATCATTTAAAACGTGATCTATAAAACTAGAATGAATTAAATAAAATGAAAAATTTGTTTCTGAAAGATTAGTTTTTACAGATAAGTGTAAATAAATATACTGCATACAGTGCGTTGCATGAATATAAACGCCCCTTGGCTTTAAGAATTAGAATGGTATAGAAGTGTAATAAAAAAATATGAATGCGTGATACTTGATGCCAACTGTATGTGTATGATACAAGAAATGAAAATACGAGTCAAAACAATAAAAGACCAATATGATTTTTTAGAAAATTTTATTGAAATTATGACAAAAATACGTGTTGCATGAATTTAAAACGCACATGTAAAAAATAAATAACTGAGTAACAAATACCGTATCTAATACTTTGTAAAGCCACCATAGGCTTCTGGAACAGCCAGTAAACGCCTTGGCATTGACTGATATAGTGGCATGAGATCATCTAAGCTGATTGTCTACCAAGCTAATAGAATGGCCGATTTTAGTTCATCTTTCGTGTTAAACTGCCTTCCGTTTACGTAAACACGGCGAACCAGAATACCCCATACGTTCTCCATTATGTTTAAATCATGACTTTTTGAGGGCTAATTCAGAACTTTAATTTTATTGTCACGGAGCCATTTTTTCACGATATGTGTTGTATGTACAGATGCACAATCTTGCTGAAAAATATAATTTCTTCCAGCTTTCTTGACTGGTTCACGGCGGAGGTTCCTTGTGAGCATCTGGACGTAATCTACAGAGTTCATAATGTTCTCCACGAACTCTAATTTGAAAGTCCCTTTAAAACCTATGGCTGCAACACCATGACAGACCCACCTTCAGATTGACGTTTTGAACAGTACATTTCTTCGGTTCTCAAATCGTGCCAGTAGCTATGAAATCCGTCCGGGCCATCGAGATTAAACTTTTTTCATCTGAGAAGATGACTTTTTCTCAATTTAGTCGATCTAGAATCCATTTTCTTGCCCATTCCAACCGCATACCTTTGTGCTTTTGAGTGAGGGGTGGTTTCGCCTTCATTTTCTTAAATTTAATGAATGTTGCAGCTTTGATAGTTCTCCATATGGTTGTCCGATGAACACTCAGCTTGTATTGAGCCTTTATCTTCGCACAGGAAATATTCTTATACTTTGCAGCGTTGTATATTCGACGTTTGTCTTAACTGGTGAGCTTTTCTGTTCGCTTCTTATACGCTTTTTCCAATAATTTGCTCCTTTTTTTTATATAATTTCGCACAAGACTCTTCTTCCAATTCGGCGCCCAGTTTCACGATTGCTAAAGCCTTTACTACGCATAAAGTCGATTTTTATCGTCTCGTCTACTGTCAAAGTTTTCCCTCTTGCCATCCTGAACACACTCTGTAAATTTTGCACTCAAGCATTAAAACTGTTTTTAGAGAACTTTAGCAACACGACTATCTGTGTTTTAATTTAATTTCGGTGGCTCTGTTAAATTTTAAGCGCAAAATACAGAGTGCGTTTAATTTCGCGCAACAAACGAAAAATAAAAAAAAAATGCTTAAACACTCATTTACATAAGCTTGCATGAGCCTAAACATACGTGCTCAAAGCACCTTATTCAGTTGTTAGGCATATGTAATAACTGTAAGTCATATTCCTGCATTTAAAAATCTAAAAATTGTATTTCTGGTTATTGGAAAAGGTGCGTTTAAATTCGTGCAACGCACTGTATTAACGATTTTTTTTTTTTTTTTTTTTTTTTAAGAATTTCATGTCTTAAATTGCTCTCTACGAAACATCGTTTTCAACCATGAATATTTATTTAGAGATGTGGGAGTGTACTACGCGAAAAATGCGAGAGGTGGAATACAAACCGGGCATCTCGCTTACTGTGCGGTACGGTAAAGACCCATCTTGCCAACAGATATTATGTAAAAAATGCCGTTTAGGATGCTTCAGTTATAGAGTATCCGCACTGAAAGTGCTCGGGTTCGATTCCCGGCTATGACATTTTCCGCATAGTTGGTTTAAAAATTCAACCTTAAACTCCTACTTCTCTAAATACTCCCTACAATTTAATTTTAGAAATTCTATGAAAATTCCAGTGAATACTCCTTATTCAAGTGAATTTGTGTATCTTCTTTAATTTGTCTTAATTTAGATTTTAAAACGTAATTTTAAGTTTCGAAATTCGCATGAAATTTCACAATATTATTGCCTGTAAATTAATTTTGAATGGATTTACAAAGTAAGACTTCAATTTAGTCAGAATATATATATGAAAAATAACAAGGAAAAATTGGGAGGGGGTGGAGATTACAAATGAACTAGGTTGGAGAATTAAAAAAAAGAAAAAAAAATCTGTTGGAAAAAGCAAATTATAAATATTTTTGTAAGAGCTTTAAAGAAATATACTGATATTCTTAGAATTACATTTCAATACAGCGTGAATGCAAATTTTCCTAATTTTAAAATGCTATTTTGCAAAAAAATATTATGTGCAACTTATAAAAATATCGATTTCTATACTTTAAAAAGAATGTCCAATTTTATTTGCCTGATGAATAAATAATTTACGCAAATATTTAAATTAAAAGAAAGTGCAAATATTTAAATTAATACAAGTTATAGTATACGTAATTTTTGTGATGATTTGTAGATTGCAGCATTGAAAAATATTTTTTATTAAAATAATAATAATAAAATAAAGTTTGATCTCTATAATTGTAAGAGATCCCAATGTACAATTCCTCCCCAAAATTGATTTTTACAATTATCTTTACAAACAATGTTATGAATTATCTTTAAGTTTACTTATTTATTTATTCATTTTTATCATCAGTAAAATAACTACATTAAAATAAAGCTTTTTTTTTATTAGTAAGAAAAGAGGATTTTTAATAAAATATATTACACAAAATTTTACCAAATGAACGTTATAAACTCTGAATATAAATAGTTAATTTTAAAGTTGTAGAAAGATATACAACATATATATATATTAACCTTATGCATGAAGTTTTATTTTTAATAAATAACATTTGGAAGTAGGGTAAGTGCACCAGTGATTGACACTTTTAGAGCAATTTCTGATGTTTTTAATGTTCTAGTCATCAGAAAATATTTTTAGAAATCTTAAGTTAGTACATATGGTATGAAAAACATTGAGAATCACATGTATGTTAAAATACATACAATTGATAATTATTATTATTTTATGAATTTTTATTTGACACCCACTCAACGTTCCAGTAACTGACACTGCCAGTTTCTCATTTTATCAGTAATTGGCACCCTATATTCCAGTGTTTGACACTGCTAGTTACTCATTTTATAAGTTATTAGCACCCTATGCTCCAGTGTTTGACATAAAATGTTAAAATTCTTATATGTAAAATATGATTTTATTATTTTTCCTATTTATTAATTATTTCGGGATAGATGTCAATTACTGGAGCATGCCAATCACTGGAGCACCTACCCTAGTATGGGAGTAATAATAATTAAAAAAAAAAAAAAAAAACTACATAAGATTCACTTTAGAATTAGAGAACTAATATAGAGCCGACTTTGCATATTGATTTATTTTAAATCACAAAAAAAGCAACATTTTTTCTTGCATAAATTTATCAGTTTATGCAAAAGTATAAATATTATTCGTTAGAAACAATCTTTCTGTACGTTTTTATTACTTTTTATATAAATAATCTTAACACCCGCGCCGAAATGAAATTGTGTTCTAAAGTTGTCGTCAACAGTGAAATTTGTCACAGATAAAGAAATAAACTGTCAAAGATTCTAGTTGTATTCAGAAACGATATAGTTAAAAAAAAAAAAAAAAAAAACTATGCAAGGGTTGCTACATAAACAGATATGAGGTTGTAAATATACGAATCAGATCTACATCGCTATTCATTTAACCCTGTAACGTTCACTACTTAATTTATTTTAAAAATTACTAAACTTACTTAAATAATCTGGTGTGTCACTCACACAACTTTCTCTTACCCTGAAATTTAATACTATAAATACAGGTTGGAGATTAAGAGGTAAGATAACGAGTACTGTTATGTAAATCTATGCTGAACAATTCAAATTAGGCTTCGGAAGAGTTTTATATGATAATTAGTTCTGTCCTCAACCCACCGTTTCATTAATGCACCTACTTTATATAGAATTTAATTCGGTTATTAAAAAATAATTCTGTTTTTAAAAAATAATTAATTAAAATTATTATTTAAACAATTTATCTTTTATGATAATTCAGGTGATATCCAAATTAGAAAAGTAGTATAACACTAAATATATATTAAAAAAAAAAAAAAAAAAAAAAAAAAAAGTTGAATTTATTTTCAATATTACATTTTTTTTTTTTTTTTTGTATGAAAAAAAAAAATTGATAACATTATTTTAAATTATCGCAGATCGATGGTTCAACCATTCGTTTTAAAGGTACTGGTGAGCTCTTTTGAAAGATATCCATCATAAAAATTTACTCCCCTCGAGAAGGGACTTCCCCCCCGGGGGAGAGGCGAGGCTCCTATATACACAAATTATTATTTTTTTTTAGCTGACTATCTCTATTTAAAAAAATATACATTCGTTTCATTTGGGTTAGTGCAGTCTATAGATGTTAAACTCTACTTACCTACAATTTCCCCCATAGCCGTAATGTATTTGAATACTTTTGAGTGTCCCTGTACACGAACCATTTGCTTCATCTCAACGAAAAGCTTACTGTAGCATCCCTATACGATACACATTTAGAATACCGAGTTTGGAATTTCTGCTACTATTTGTTCTTGAGATATGCTGATAAAAGGCACACAGACAGAGACACAGACCATTCGCTAAAAACATGATTTTCATATTCAGGGCACCTCAGAACTTGTAAACATAACAAAAACTCGCGTTCGAAAATTTGACCCTAAAACAATACTCTCTCGACCCTATGCGTAAGAGAAAGTAAAAATGGCTTTTAGACACGTAGCTGATCATAAATATTTAAAATATAAAAAATTAGCATGCTTCCTTTTCGAGAATTTTTGATTTGAAACATCTATAAGTTAACCTTATTAAATTCAAATAATATTCAATTTAATAAATAAAACACTTTGTAAGTAAGCATTATCGAACACAAAAACTCGTAAAGTTGTTTTAGGAGAAAATAATAGTCCATCTCTTCACTGCTGGTTTGATGATGCCCTCGTGTCTATAGACACGAGGGCATCATCAAAACAGCAGTTCGCACCCGTGCACACTATGAAACGTCAAGTGACATGCATTTAGCTTCCTTTGAAGCATTATCTGTTAAATTTTGGAATAGTGCTGTTATCTACAGAGCAGAAAAGGAACAAGAAATTAAAACCTGTTTAAAACAAGGAAGAAATAATAAAAAATCTGCTGCATAAAAATTGTTAAATTATGTCAAATGTTTGGTTTCGCTGCGAAACCAACGATCGTTAAAGGGTTAAGGGTTAATGTTGGAAATGGTTAATATTTACACTATAGCAAAAGAATCCTATTCTAAATTAGGTTTATCATTTAAATTTCTAAGAATTTTTTTTTATTTTTATTTATTTTATTTATTTTTATTTTTTTGCTTAATTTTTCATCTTTTTTTTTTTATATGTATGTATATTACTTATGATTCTTTATTTTTAAGCAAACTAATTTAAGGTTTTTTTTCCCCCTCTAATTAAGGTCTTTTTAATGAGAAAAATTACAAAATAATCAAGAGAAAATTTCCTTGGCGGAATCTCTTCTTCAAAATAAAAATGAAATATTCTTACAAATATGGTATAAGTAAACACATATTTAACTCAAAATAATAATAATAATAATTATAACAACTTATTGAAAAATCTGAAGTGGCTCCACTCGACTTTCTGAACATTGAGTAATTAACAGTTTTGTAGATACAGTGAAGAAAGAGGAGTTGTTAAACAAACAAAAGAGAGAAAAACATAATAGTGTTTGAGTATTTTTCTCCATATATATTACAGGATGCTTTATTTAACGCTACTGAACTATGAGCCCATAGATCATAATGATAAAGAATTTTTCGTTGTGTCCCTGTAAAAACCTATAAATGCTAGATTCACCAAAATGCTTATAGTTAGTGCAACAGTGATTTATAATATTCATATAAATTTTCAGCTCAATTGAATAAGGCGTTTAGATGGCATCGCACTTTTAAAAATTGGGTCCCATAGGCCATAATGATAAAGAATTCTTCTTTGTGTCCCTGTAAAAAAACTGTGAGTGTTAAATTCACCAAATTTTATACAGTTGGTGAAACTGTGACCCATAATATGTGTACAAATTGTTTGCTCAGTTTAATAAGGCGTTTAGACGCTATCATACTTTTAAAAATTAGCCCTGTAGGCCATAATGATAAAGAATTTTTCCTGGTGTCCCTGTAAAAAAAACTATGATTGCTGGATTCACCAAAATCAATAGGGTTCGTATTTTGATGACTTACAATATACGTACCAATTTTCAGCTTATTCGAACAAAGCGTTTAGACGCTAGCATCTTCCTTCACAGACACGCACATACATACACATACATATATCATCGTAAAAATAGTGAAAAGGGACTCAGGGGGCCACGAAACGTATAGCAACATCAAAATCTCAAATTCGGATTTTTGACATGATTACGATACTTACCTCATTATAATGTTCGGAAACTAAAAACGGAGTTGGGAAAAAGAAGAAAAAAAAAAAAAAAAAATAATTCCTGATTCTTCAAGTTGAAGACAAAAACTTATTTTTCCTCTGCTTGTTGTATTTTCTACAGTAAATCTTATTTCAAAAGTTTCTTATTTCAAAAGTCTTACACACGTAACGATTTCATCACAGAAATTGCACGAAAGAATAAAACTACTTCGAAACAATTGCCGTGAAAGGTTAAAGATCATTTTTCCTATATTATTTAAAAGGAAACGTAGGCATAAAATAGGACAATAGTGGTTTTTTTTATTTATTTATTTATTTATTTATTTTTTTTTTTTTTTGTATGCTAGATGAGTCAGTGAAATGTTTTAGCTTTTTTAGAAAATATACAGGGTGATTATAATTAAAGTCACGATTTCAAAACGCTATAATTTTAAAAGTACCCATCAGAGCGATTTGATATTTTACCAGAGCAATCGTCAGTCAATGAAATTTTGTTTGGGGGAGGAAAAAAAAAAGTTGCAAAATGTGTCGTTAATTTTCCGTAAAGTATTTGTTTCATGAAGCTCCTCTTTTTCTCTTTTCACCATGACTGTTTCCGCTGTAAACACGTATTCTTGTCTTTACTAAAAAAAATTGTAGTAAACCCTTGAAGTGTATTGTTTCCTGCTATTCCATTGCGTTACTAACAACATTCCTGTGTGAGTCCATTTAGGCGTTTCCCTTGACATTCCCCAGACAGCGCCATCTATAGAAACATGTTGCAACTACTTTTTTCCTCCCCCAAACAAAATTTCATTGCCTCACGATTGCTCTGGTAAAATATCAAATCACTCTGATGGGTAGTTTTAAAATTATAGTTTTGAAATCGTACCTTTAATTATAATCTAACCTGTATTTTGTCCGCTAGGAAGTAAAATGAGTTTACTCTTGAATCTAATCTTCAATATTTTTAATTAAATCATGATTACATTTTCCATTATATAAACTTTGCATAAATTGAGAAATTTATCATATCCAAGTTCAGATAAATAAAAAAAAAAAAAAAAAGGAAAAACTATTTAGAATTTTAGGTTTTTGAGAAATTGGGATTTTGTTTCACGTTAGCTTTTTTACATCCCAAACATAAATCTTTCAAATAAAGCATTTGACGTACTTATATTTCTAATTTTTAACCCATTTTATCCCATTGTCCTATTTAAAGGACAACTGAAAAATAGCATATAGAAATCAGAATTTGCTTAGTGCGAATATTTTGTCAGCTGGAATATATAATGGTATATATAAGCTTCTGCTAGCGTGTTATGTGTCTCACCTCCTCCTCCTCCATCTGGAATCTTTGTTTAATCCTTACACTAGGGGGCGTGGTTTATCTTCTCTTTGCGGTTGAGAATTCTTTCTGGAGAACTATCATGTAAATAAGAAAGTATTATACAGATAAAGCAAAACTTTATACTCGGAAAGCACTTTTCACTATTGAAGAGAACACTAAAACATGTAAGTGCAAATTTCATCCTCTTTATTTCAATTCAATGTCCTGCGTACAAGGTGGATAAGATTTCTTATACAGAATATATATATATATATATATATATATATATATATATATATATACAGTAAAACCTCTCTAAGTTGGACACCTACGGTTCCAAGAAAAAGTGTCCAACTTATAGGGGTTAGACATAATGTTAATGGATACATTCCGTTCCGAGAAAAAGCGTCCAACTTAGAGAGGTGTCACTGTATATATATTTCAAATTTTGTTGCATTTAGTTTATTTAGGTTTAATTAACCTTTAAAAAATATAATTTTTCTCAAATTTGAGCAAAATAAATAAATTGGGATAAAATGGGTTAAATCAAATTTATCATCGTTATTAATCACATTTCTCACGAATAAATAAAATAAACAGAAAATCTTTATAAAAAACTTTCCAGTATGAAGTCTCCTTTGAAATAATGGAAATCTAGGATTTGATGCTATCGCTTTCATTGAAGTTTGCATCACCGTAAAAATTGCAAAAATGAATTCAGGTTACTTAATAAAAAATGCACCAAAATCTCAGCTGAATTCTTCTTTGATTACAGTATTTTCATTACATGATACATGTTCTAAAGAGAGATAGAAAGAGTAAAAAAGCTACTAATCATTAAAAAGAAATGACATCTGTCTTAATTAGACCTTTTTTTTTTTGCGTTTTACGTTACTTCGTATTTAATTACTTTCAAGATGAACTTAAGAAGGACAGCAACCCCATTTCCGTTATGAGAAAAAGAGTGGAGGAGAGAGGGTGAATTTCGGAGGATGAAGAAGCGAACTCATTACAGACACTGGTAGCATTCATTTACGGGCGTATTTTGTTTTTTCATTAATGTCTCAATTTACCTAATGCTTTAATACGGTTTTATTTTCTCTTCCCCTTAAGGGCAAAAGACCTTATTTAATTCAGACAAAACAGACCAAATGAAAACAATTTTTCTTTTACTTTTTTCTATTTATTTATTTTTTTTTTTTTCTGTAGTATCAATCTGCAAGAAATATTGAGATAAAATTGAAAGAATCCACAAGAGAAATTTAAGTTAACAGAGTAACTATCGCAAATGAATGCAGTTTCATATTTTAAAATAAAATTTTTTGACCCAAGAAAACACGACCAACTGATTTCCCAATGATATTCAGATTCTTTCTCGTTCTCTAGGTTTGACTGAGTTTGGATCTGAAGAAGTTTTTCCTTGAGGAAAAAGAAATAAAAAATAAAATAAAAAATGAACCGTAAAACTTTTTTGGGTTTTCATTTCTGCCATATTTCCTTTGTTAAATTAAGCAGAAAACTTTTAGACTTTGTATAAAAAAAATAGGATGTATTTTGAATTTTAATAATTTTTAGAAATATAAGAACTTAACATTGTATTCGGCTGATTTTTCTTTTCTTTTTTTTTTTTTTTTTTTCTTTCTCTAACCCACACGGTCGAGAAAGTATTATTTTAGGGTCAAATTTTCGAACGTGAGTTTTTGTCATGTTTACATGTTCTGAGGTCCCCTGAATACGAACATCATGTTTTTAGCGAATGGTCTGTGTGTCTGTCTGTGTGCCTGTTATCAGCATATCTCAAGAACAAATAGTAGCAGAAATTCCAAACTCGGTATTCTAAATGTGTATCATCTGAGGATGCTACACTAAGATTTTCGTTGAGATGAAGCGAATGGTTCGTGTACAGGGACATTCAAAAGTATTCAAATACATTACGTCTATGGGGGAAATTGCAGGTAAGTAGAGTTTAACATCTATAGACTGCACTAAACCAAATGAAACGAATATATATTTTTTGTAACAGAGATAGTCAACTGGGATTTTTTTTTTTTTTTGTGTGTGTGTGTGTGTACGTAGGAACCTCTCCGCCCCCTACCTGGGGGGGGGGGAAGTCCCCCCTCGAGGGGAGTAAATTTTCATGATGGATGTCTTTTGAAATAGCTCGCCAATATCTTTAAAACGAATGGTTGAACCATCGATCTGCGATAATTTAAAATAAAGTTATCTTTTTTTTTTTTTTTTTTTTTTTTTTTTTTTTTACTGTAATATTGAGAATAAATTCAACTTTTTTTGGATATTTAGTGTTATACTACTTCTCTAATATAGAAATCATCTGTATTATCATAAAAGAAATTTTTTTTAAATAATAATTTTAATAAATTATTTTTTAAAAACAGAATTATTTTTTTTATAACCGAATTAAATTCTATATAAATGTAGGTGCATCAATGAACCGGGGGGTTGAGGAGGGGGGGGGGTGGTAGCCTCTCTCACACAGAATTAATTATCATATAAAACTCTTCCGAAGCCTAAATTGAATTGTTTAACACAGGTTTACGTAACAGTACTCGTTATCTTACCTCTTAATCTGCAACCTGTGTTTATAGTATTAAATTTCAGGGTAAGAGAAAGTCGTCTGAGTGACACACCAGATTATTTACATCCATTATATGTCTGTTACAGATCCAATAAATCTCGAAATATCCAATAATTGGACTTGTTAAATCTAAATAGATATTGAAGATATCTAAATCTTGTTTTTATCTAACATGTTACATGTATTAGACATTGAAAAAGGCACATCTAAATTTCGTCTACATTTAAACATCTAATATAGATATCTGTAATTAATACAGTATATCCAGGATTTTACATGGACATTCTTAAGATATTTTGTACCTTTTTATAGATCATTGGATGTAATTCCAATGTCTAAGTGGCTGTGTGGGTTTATATCTAGAGTGTCACTCATGTGCTTTGATAAAAATCATGTTGCATCTAATTAACTGAAGATATGATATTTATAAGAATCTGATGAAATTATAAAACTGCTCTTATTTGATTACTTTTAAAAGCTATTTAAAAGCATTCTTAATGACAGATGAGGAATTTTGATTTTTATTCACCTCATAAATAACTTAGTCATTTTTAAGTTAGTCATTTAAAAAGTAAAAGTTTTTCTATGTTATTGCGGATTGCTTTGAGAAGCAATGGAAAAATTGATGAAAACATGAGCCTTTCTTCAGTTTTTTTTCTCCCCCTGAACTTACATAAGTTTAAAAGTTTTTAACATCACAACAGAACTAAAAATAAGATAATTTTTTTCGATATAAAGTTACATTTATCGAACAATATGTACTTTTAGTGTCAGATGTATTATAAGTATCTTATTTTTAAGCTTTCTTCAGCTACTTATGCATAATTCTTAGTCCTATGTCAGGCGCACCCGTAGGACGAACAAAATCGGGCGCACCCTGCCTGGGAGGCCAGGTAAATACTTTATTGTTAAAATACTTGTACTACAATCAATAAATTGGTACTTATGCATCAAATTTTCGATTATCACTTTCTATTCACTCCTAATAAGGTCACCATATGGTTGTTTTTGAATTAAAAATCAGGTGTAGGATATTTAGAGAATAGAAATCAGAACGGGTCTCTCAGGCAGGGTGCGCCCGAGGGAGGGTTAAAAAAAAATACAACATTTGTGTGCGTGGGAGGGGGGGGGGGTCAGATTTTATGTGAAAATGCATGCGCACACGTACCAAAAGAAAAACTGTCAGTATTTTAACACACGTTGTTGCCATCTTTGTCACTCTCTTACATTGTGAATTACATCAATTACATGAAACAAGATGAACTTATTTTTACTAACGTTATGACTTTCAAATCTGAAAAAAGGGTTATAAATAATTTTAAACACAAATTTTAAAACAAATTTCCGAAAAACAAACACATTAACAATAATAGCTGTATTTTACAAAATTATGAGTACATAAGGATAAATTAATATGCAGAAATAATTTATCGAGATATCTCGGATATATGGTAGTAATTAATAAGGTTTTGTGGTTTTCTTTAATCTAAGGCTTAATGATACCAAAATAAATAACATTAATAGCTGTAATTTACAACACTATGTACATAAAGATAAATTAATATGCAGAAAAACGCATTGAGATATCTCTATTTCGAACTTATAATTAACACATTATGATAATTATCTCGTGTAATTCAATATCATTGAAAAAAAAAAATGTTCTGAAAAGTTGCATCCGACATCTACGGCTTTTAAATTGTTTTCAACGCACAAAGCTTTTCGTGACGTTTTCAATCGAAACGTAAAAAGGGCGGGGAAGAACTAGACACGTTTTCTGCAATTTCAGTATAAAAATGTGAATTTGCATAGCAGCAGCAGTACTTCGATACAAAAAAAAAAAAAAAAAATTCAACAAATGTTGCATAAATGTTTTGTTTTAAAAAATAAGGCGTAAGTAGCGCTTTTATATTTTTCGATTTATTTATGTTCGATTTATTATTTTTAGATTCATTTCTTATCTTATCACTCATAGAAAGACAAGATTTAACAGTTTTTCGGACAAAGTATTTTAAACATATTTAGTTTAGTTACTTAAAAGTATTTTACTTCCATTACCCTACTACCGTAGGTAATGGAAGTATAGTATTAGATCAAAAAGTTCGATATCGAGTTTTCACTTGATTTACACGTTTTAAGGCCTCCTGAGTCCAAAAAAAATATTTTTTGGCAATTGGTCAGTGTGAGTGTATGTATGTATGTGTGTGTGGAATCTTCTGTCTATCATATCTCCGAAACTAATAAAGTTAGAACTACGGAACTTCAGAATTGACACGGGTCTGATGTACAGATAAATTTTGCAAGTTTTGGGGAAAAATGGAAAAACGGAAGTGGGACATCCGAAACCGGAAGTGGGGACCGTAAATCCATATCTCTAAAACGGCTCGAACGATTTTCTTCAAAGTTGCTAGATAAGCACTCTATTAGATGTCCTTTCGAATGATATAGTTGATTAGTTCAGAAAAATTGATAGGCGTCCTGTATAAATAGCTCAATTTCAGGTCTCGCAAGTGCTCTCCATTAAAAACTGCAGCAGGATTTTTTTTTTTCAAACTCGGCATAACTCTTTTTTAGATATCCATTCATGTGTGATTGTTGTTTTCCGGTCAACAATTGAGTTTGTCAAGTTTTGGTGAAAGCTTGTATCTCAAAAACGGCTCTAACGATTTTCGTGAAAATTGTTACATAAATCCATTTTAGATATCCGTTCTCATGTATTGCATGGTTATTACAAGAAAATAAGGTCGTCCTGCTTAAGTAGGTTAATTTTAGATTTCGTAAATTGGTGTTTCAAAATATAACTCAACCTTTTTTTTTTTTTTTTTTTTTTTTTTTTTTTTTTTGTAACTTGCCATGTAAATTTTGTTTTATGTCTTTACTCGTGTATTAAGTTTCTCATACTGGAAAAAGTTTAGGTTTCTACTTCATTAGGTTAATTTTGCCTTCCAATCATATTAACTCAAAAAAAAAAAATAATAATAAAATAAAAAGCATATAATACGTGTAATTGTGAGTAATGCAAGTCGTGTGGTTGTTTCACACCAGATTTTTTACTTAATGAAGAGTCAATTTTTTTTAAAAGATATGTGCAATAACAATTATGCATATCACCTCATTATAGTAAATTAATGAGAATTTTGTGAGATGGTTTTTATTGTACCACTGGTACATAAAGACCGAAAAAGACATTTGAACCTTAAAAAAAAAAAAAAAAAAAAAAAAAAAAAAAAAAAAGCATTAAACGTTTCTTATATTTTATCTAAGATTGATGAAAATTTCTTTAGGTAACATAAGAAATTATTATAACACACGTGAAAATTGTGAAAAATGTCAGGCAGAAACAGCAATATCACTCTATAAAATCCAACAAAAATGACTACATGTAACATATAGACCATGCAGTGAGATTAACCCGTTAGCGCCCAGTGTCCTCATTTGAGGACAGCTAATAAAATGGCACGTATATTTTTTGTGATTTCTTGGAATAATTTTTGCTTTTTAGTGGCAGTTTATAGCGTCACTATTGATGATCCCTGAAAGTTTTATGCGCCTACTATTAATTATTTCAGAATTTGGATAGCCATTTTATGATTTTTTATTCGTCGCACATATATTTGCTTTTTACGCAGGTATACTAATTTAAATCAAGTTGAATAATAATATATATTATAATACTTTACTTTCGAGATCTTTGTCAACATATAATAAGAAAATAATCTGTTATCTCAAAGTTTTTCTATCTCGAAATTTTCCCGCTAGAACACTAAACGTCAATAAATGAGGATAGGCTTTAAATTTAAAACTAACAGAAGAATTGTTTAAGTTAATATATTTTGCTGTCAGTTATCTATATTAATTTAGGAGTGAAATAATCAGCTAATAATATTTTCAAAATTAATTCGGGCGTTAATGGGTTAAAGCGATGTATATCTATTCTCATAATTGAGATTTTTAGTTCCCCATCATACTATAGGTATGGGGAACTTAGGTAATCGTGAAAATTTTCGACCTCGGTTTTTTGACTTTTTTACACGTTTTCAGGTGTGAGGAATCCGAAATTGACAAAATTTGTTTGGTGCCCGTCTGTAGGGTGTCTGTTAGTTTGTTAGTCCATTAGTGAGTTTGTTAGTCTGTGTAAAAGATAGCTCACGAACAAATAATCACAGAGATGTCAGATCAGTTTTAAAATATTACTTTCGACACTGACAAGAACCCCATTTATTCATTTGCAACATTCGAATTAAAAAACTTCGTAAGTTATTATAAATTTACGATTTTCTTAACATGGAAGAATAGGGCAAAATTTCACTTAAATGTCCATTAAGTAGAAAATTTTTACTATAAAAATGTCAGACCAGTTTTAAAGTATCAGTTTTGAATTCGGAATGAACATCATTAACTATAAACATGCTATTTTGAAAAGTTTCGCAAGTTATTTGGAATTTACGAATTTTTTAACATGGCAGAATAGGGCAAAATTTCATATAAACGTCAATCTTGGGGGATATTTTCATCGTAAAGATGTCAAACCACTTTTGAAATATCATTTAGGATACTGTCATGAATATCATAGACGAGGATTTTTCCAATATAAAAAATTCGTAAGTTATTTGGAATTTACGATTTACTTAACATGGCAGAATAGGGCAAAATTGAGTATAAACGTCCATTTTGAGGATCATAAATATATCAGACAACTTCAAAATAACATTTATGATACTTGTTTGAACATGATTGAATACAAATATTCTAATAGGAAGATTTCGTAAGTTATTCGTAACTTACGATTTTATCAACATAGCGAAATTGTAAATTTTTCATATAAATATGAATTTTGAGGATTATTGCATTGGAAATAGTAGCATGAAAACTAAACAACGGAATTGACCCTGATAAAATAAATTAATAGATTAGAATAAGATAAATATATCGAAGTGAATGGTGGGTAGCCTATTAGGCGGGGATTTCATTCTGTCACTGTATCAAGCTTTGGTCAAATTCATTTCTTTTAACATGATTATAATGTGTCTCGCACTAGAAATTTATGAGAACATAAATATGAGGGGAACTGAGCAGAGTCCACCTATGCCAACTAGTTTTTTTTAAACATACGTACATTTTAATTATTAAAAAGCATTAAAAACTAAACACATACTTTAAAACGCGTCATTCATTTATTAAAATCAAATTTACTATGTGTGAAGAATAAAGCTTTTCGCCATGAGTTACATGGCATCTTCATGTCAAAGTCAAACTTAATACATATAGCTGACTTTTTTAAAGCTTTGCTCTTTTAGATATTGTAAATTTGATTTTAAGTATATTTTTAGCTTTTTAATGCTTTTTAATGATCTTACAAATATGTTTGACATTTCTTTTATAGTGTAATTTAAATTAATAAAATTACATAATTTAAAGTTAATTTTCCAAAGTTTAATTAATAAAATTAATACCATAAGTTCTTAAATACTGCAAAAGCTGTCGGCTGCCATTACTCGTATCTCTATCAATAATCTATCAAGTTGATTGCCCCCCTCTCTCTCTCTCTGTGTGTGTGTGTGTGTAGCTTCAACAACCTCAACGACAATCTTTTATTGTTCAGGATCATTTATTACCATTAACAGGATATAGAAGTAGACCATGTTCTATTCCTTGTATAACGTGAGATGAAATGATCATTTTTCTTTATGTGCAAACATGATATCCTAATATAAACCAATTGCTTGGTTGTAAGTAAATTAACTTCCGAGGGGGATCAAAAGAAATAGAAAAGGCTAAAAACTAAATAAACAAGTATATCATTCTATTCCATCATTAGTTAGTATACATGGACACCCGAAAAATATTTCAAAGCATTGCGTTCAACGAGAGTTTATTTCTATAAACAATATTTTAATACATTTATTTTGATGAAATCTTAATGAAATTGACATTTATTATTCATATGCATGCAAAAAAACAGTTATAGGATATAGCATTAGTAATAAGATTTTTAGGGCCACGCAAAAATATTCAGATATGTTAAGGGCTTCGATTGAAAATTCCTGCAATTGTATTTTCGCTTTTGTTAAGTGTTTTTTAAAACTTTCTAATAATGTTTAAGAATGATTTGCATTAATCTGTTTCTCTGAGAGTTTGTCTGTCCGTCTCTTGCATTGGTAAATATTTTCAGAATTTCTCGAAATGTTGTTATTGCAATTCACTTTAAGATGTTAAACCGACCTTTTTAAAATGGTCGGTTTGTGCAGGGACACACAAGAGAATGCCGATGCATTGCGTTTTATGAGAGGTATATTTATAACTCACATCTAAATATTTTTGTACTGCACAAATCATAATGAAATTAATATTTAATAAACTAAAAAAGAGTGTTTTTTAAATATGTTATGTTTAGCGGTAATATTTACAGGCTCACACTAAATTATTCAGATAAATCATGGGCTACTACTGAAAAGTGTTGTTATTGCATTTTCGTTTGTGTTAAACGTTTTTAACCCTTTAACGTTCATTGGTTTCGCAGCGAAACCAAACATTTGGCATAATTTAAACTGTTTTTATACAGCAAATTTTTTAACATTTCCCCCTTATTTTAATCAGGTTTTAAACTTTTGTTCCTTTTTTGTTCGGTAGATAGCAGCACTATTCCAAAATTTAACAAATAATGCTTCAAAGGAAGTTAAATGCATAAGTCACTTGAAGTTTCTTAGTGTGCGCGAGTGCGAATTGCTGGTTTGATGATGCACTCATGTCTAGTTTTTTTTTTCATTTAATGAAGAGATGGACTATTATTTTCACCTGAAAGAACTTTTACGAAATTTTGTAGTCGATAATGTTTACTTACAAAGTGATTTATTTATTAAATTAAATATTATTTGAATTTAATAAGGTTAACTTATAGACGTTTCAAACCAAAAATTTCTGGAAAAGTAACAATGCTATTTTTTTTATTTTTTAAATATTTGTGATTAGCTATGTGTCTAAAAGCCGTTTTTTAAATTAGTTTAATAATTTTTAAAACAAATTAAGTAGTGAACGTTAAAGGGTGAACACTTTCCAACAATTTTAAGAGTAATTATGAATTCAATTAGACTGTCTTTTTTTCATTCGTCTGAACGTTTTGTTGCCACGTAGGCACGTAACGTTACTTTGTATAATTGAAAATTAAACTATCTAACGGATACTTAGAGTTGAAAAGTGTTAATAATGTATATGCAAGCCGCATGATTTATATTTTTTGTTTTTACTCTATTGTAAGATAAAAAGATCATGTTTACTTTTATGTGGAAGTATGCTATCCTAAGTCAGTTGCTTGATTGTAAGTAAATTAACATCCGTAAAGGATTAAAGAAATAGAAAAAGCTAACAGAACAAGTACATTCCACCATTTTTCAAAACCTTTGTATCTAGATACATAGAATTATGCGCTTAAACATGCAATAGCTATTGCATGTTTAATCGCATAATTCTATGGCGTTTGAATTCGAAATTATCTGTTGAGTTTCAAATTAATTTTATTATTATTATTTTTTTTTTTAATTTAGATTTAAGTTACTTATCGTTGATTCATAAAGAAATATATATATAACACTCCGCGACAAAAACAGGGGTCTGTCCAGACTTTTCACACAGGGTCCTGTTTTTGTGAAATTGTGAAAAATTCTACACGTAATTTTGTGAATTATTTAGTGTGAAAACAAAGTTCTTCCAAACTTTTAGGCTAGGGTCCTGTTTTTGTGAAATTGTGAAAAATGTAATTTTACAAAATAAAATTAGAATTATGGTTTCAATTTCGACAACGATAGTTCAGTTTTATAGAACAAAACTCACACATATGCATAGAAGCCCTTTATAAATTAGAAATTAAATGTTAGCTTTTTGGGAGAAATACAACAAACACATCCGATTATTCAGGCAGTCTGTTCGTTCTATTGAAGATTAGTTTTGAAAATGAAAGAGATTTATCAAGGTTTTGTTTTTAAGGAGAAGAATTTTGTGAAGGGTCTTTTTTTAGGATAAAATAATTTTGTGAAGGGTCCTGTTTTAGGATAAATAATTTTGTGAAGGGTCCTGTTTTAGGATAAATAATTTTTGAAGGGTCCTGTTTTAGAATAAATAATTTTGTGAAGGGTCCTGTTTTAAGATATAAAATTTTGTGAAGGGTCCTTTAACGGACCTAAGTTTGCCTCTGGACAGACCCCTGAAAAAGATAGGTACAAAGTGTTTTATTTTTTTCTTTTCATAAAATAACATTATGTAAATTGTGCTTATCATTTATTATTATCATAAAATAACACTATTCCCGGACTAATTTTTGTTTTAAGACTAATTTGGAAAAATTTTACGTCTAAAATTCTTCTAATTTAAGACTACACACCACGACAAAAAGATAGAAACAAAAGGTTTTTTTTTTTTTTTTTTAATTTTTGAATATGACTATTTTGAATGTGATTTAAATATTTAATATGTTTTTGATATGATAATATTTTGTTATGATAATAAATGACCAGCCCTATTTAGATAATGTTATTTTATGAAAAATTAAAAAAAAAACTCTTTATTCCCATCTTTTTGTCGCGGAGTGTAGTCTTAAATTAGAAAAATTTTAGTCTTAAAACTTTTCTAAATTAATCTTAAAACAAAAATTAGTCCGGGAATAGTGTTGTTTCATGATCTATATATTAATAGGCAAGCATAAAATTTGTTGTCCCTTTTTAACATATTAATTATGGGAGTAGAGGGTTGAAAATGGTATCATTCGAAAGGTATGGTTAGCCGGAAGGTGCGAATAGAAATATTATTTTCTTACGATGTCAAGAAGGTATTTAAAAATACATTTATTTTTTATGCATTTCCCCCCATTTTTCCCTTTTATACACGTATTCCTTCACATTAAAAAATACCTAAAAGTAGAAAGTTGTTAAATCTGGTAATTTCATAAAGCTCAAATAAAACCATAGACACAGTAATTTGTATAATGTAGCATCACTATACGCAAGCGAAGTGATGACGTCACTGTCTGTCCATGGAGCCATGTAAAAGATTTTCTATGTTAATTTTCCATTGAATTTTTTGTAAAAAAATATTAAAAAATAACGGAAATTATCTGCCGATTTTAATTCCGATATTTGGGTATAGTTATATATAAGTTAGTGTCTACATGTGTTTGATTGAGTTATTTTTTCTGTAAAATTGATAAAATTTTAATTTAAAATCACAAAACTCCAGAAAAAAAAATGGCAAACTTCCAGTTTTGAATGTAAACATAAACATTTCATTTCAAAGGGTGATATTTAAACAATAAATATTGAACTAATATACTAAATAAAAGGAAAATGGATTTGTTACTAACTGCTGCATGTATAAGTAGACGATACGGAAAAAATTCCGATTTCCGTTTTTTGGGGAATTTACATGTTTTGAGCTTTCTTTACGTTTCAATTAACTGAAATTGGCTACTTATTTTTTAAAAAAGTGTCTTTATTGCTAGCTTTTGTGGGTAGAAGAAGCAAGTAGAAGATACATAAAAACTTTTGATTTCCGGTTTTCGATGAATTTACACGTTTTGATATTTCCTTGCATTTTAATTAAGTGAAATTAGTGAAATTGACTACTTATTTTTATTTTTTAAAAAGTGGATTTATTATTCTTTCCTTTGCATATATAAGTAGAAAATATAAGATTCAGAAATGTTTTAGATTTTCGGTTTTCGATAAAGTTACACGTTTTGAAATTTCCCGAACTCAATTCGACCATTTTTGAAAAATATCTTTTTTTTTTTTTTTTTTTTTTTTCAAACACTGTACTTTATGAACCAATCGAATTAATTTAACAGAATTTGATACTTGGTTGGACCTTGGTCTGACATGGTACCTATTAGCGTCTGGGCTGTATCACACAACAAGGGGCGTTTTCACGTTGCGATTTTCTCTCATTTCAGGAAAGGCTAACATCTACAGAGAGAAATACTTATATTAAGTAAAACTCTGCTGATTCAGTTAGAGTGAATATTGGCAAACAATTGCCGCAGCTGTGTTGCAATTGCATTCCGTTTAGGACAAGGCAATAACTTTGCTTTGCCTAGCTTTGCAAAAAAAAATGGTCGAGTTTCGACCACTGGGCGATACTAGTAATAATAAATAAGCACAATTTAGATAATGCTATTTTATGAAAATCAAAGAAAAAACTAGGGGTGGGAATCGATTAACAGTTTTAACTGGGTTAATCGTAGTTCATTAATCGATTAATCGACCGTTTAATCATATTTTTATTCAATTTTCCTTTTTCTTTGTATAATTTTATTTGAACAATATACTTTTTTGTTCTTTCCATACAGTACACAACAGACAATGAAGATGGTATAGATGTTAATTTAACTAGTTCCTTAAACTATAAATAATAATAATAATAAACATACAAATAAATAATGAAAAAAGAAAACCTCTTCATTTTTTCTAACAAGTGAGAAACTATTTTAAATGCGAAGATAATACAACACTTCGAAAATCAACTGCAAATATTCCTACGAATATTTGCATAAGTCACATACTAGGCGAGGCGTATTAAACCCTCGACGATAGCTTAGGGGCCCCGAGCCCGACCCTTACTAGTCAATTTTGTCCTTTTATCCCTTCTGGTGTTAGCCGTTTTTTTTTTTTTTTTTTCGTTTTTTTTTCTTACACACTTGACATTGTGAGTTTTTTTCGCCCACGTCCCACGCTTTTTTCTATGTGTTTTTGATTCTTTTTCCTCGATTTTTACATTCTGAAATGCGGTGAATTTATTTTATGAAATACATTTCCTGTTACACTTAGATTTAATTGTGAAGCTATTTAATTAGGATATTTAGCGCTGTTGCCTCTTAATTATTGATATATAATAATAATAAAAACATAATTAAAAATAATGATTTAAATTACTCACTCATATATAATGAAAGATCAGAATTAAACACACATACATGTTTATTTCCAATATTACATATCAAGTCATAAAAAAGATACCATTTAAATCAATCCCTTAAACACACAAGCACATTGACATTTTCTTGATCTAAGCTTGATCTTACGTGAAATATATATATATATGTGTGTGTGTGTGTTTGGGATTAAGACCGATTGACTTCCCTAGAGTCCTAACACTGTAAGTGGAATGCCCTCTATGAGGACTTTTTTGAAGTGTCCTAGCACATATTTGGGCGAGTTTCAGAGAAAACCACGGAAAACTCCGAACGGCTATGTCGACAAGCGCGATCTGGGATCAAACCCAGTACTTTCCGTCTACCAGCATTGAGCGCAGAACCGCACGGCCACTGATGGGGCATTATTTTGAGGGCAGAACAGCATTTTAAATTTTTACTTTAATTCGTAGTTTGAAATTTTAATCGATTTAATCGGACCGATTAACTCGATTAAAAAATTTGATCGGAACTAAGCATTGATCGATTAACTGAATCGATTAATCGGCACAGCCCTAGAAAAATCCCTTTGTACTTATCTTTTTGTCGCGGGGTGTATGTATAGGAATAAATTAACAAATGAATGAAATGAAACAAACCCCTCAAAAGGCACAGAGTTCTTCATCAGGGAGACCCCTCCGTGTAGGGTTGGAAGAAAAGTTTCTGAAAAGTTAGTAGCAATTAGCTAATAACTGTTCTTAGCCCCCAACTTCTCACCAAACAGAAAACCACCATTACCTGAATATAAATCTGACATATATAATGTAAAAAATTCTAAAAAAGGCATACAAATACATCAAACTAATTTATATAAAAAATACAATAAGATAAAGAATTACTGAATGTATACAAGAAAGCAAATAAAATATATGAAATAAAATGAAAATTGGGGGCAAAGGATAGTTATAAGCTAATTGCTACTATCCTTTCAGAAACTTCTCTTTCACTCCTACACGGGGAGGGGGGGGGCGGATGAAGACCTCTGTGTCTTTTGGGGTTTTATTTCATTTCATTCATTTGTTAATTTATTCCTATATTTGATTTCCTTTTCCAGCAGTCTTGCACATAGGTTTGTAATTCCCCTATTGGTTTATCTAATCATTAAACTTTTATTTTAATTTTATATACATATTCATTTCAAAAGTTTCATATACACACACACACACACACATATATATATATATATATATATATATATATGAGGAGAAAACATTCAAACCACGTTTTCTCCAAAAAAAAAAAAAAAGTTACTGATTTTTCTTTAAATTTAACATAAAAATATGTCTACATATCTTTTTAGATATGTCTACATATTTTCCTAGTATACCTAGTAATACATCTAACACAGAGATGATTAGGTTTTAAGTTTAGTTATTTTTTAATTTATTAGTTTTTGTGTTGTCTGAAAAATTGTGTTCGAAGAAGAAAACACGGTTTGAATGTTTGCTTCCCGTATATAACTAGTATGTTGTGGTCACCACAAGACTTTCGTCTATATTTTCCTATACAAATTCACGCAGTAACAATAAAAAAAAAAATAAGATTTTATTTCTGTTTTTTTTTCATTAAAAGTAAAACAAAAAAATCGATAACTTTGTTTTAAATTATCACAGATTTATAGTTAAACCATTCGTTTTAAAGGTATTGACGAGACCTTTCGAAAGATACCCATCTTGAAAATTTGACATGCACAAAATTTTTTCCTAGTTAACTGCTACTATTATCAATAATTCATATTAATTTTACAATCACAAGTTTAAAATAACTCTCATTATGCACATTTAGACGAAATTTTGTCCTATACTGTTATGTTAAAAGTTTACAAAAAATGCGATCACAGCGCCACCTGTTGAGCGATTGATCCCCAAATCAGCACCAGTTTATGTCAGGGTGAAACTAAATGCCAAGTTTGGTTAAATTTCATTCATTGGTTCGTGAGATAACAGCGTCCACAAAAAACGTGATACACACAGACACAGACATTTTCTGAAAACTATCAATTCGAGTTCAGGACATCCCAAAACGTGTAAATCCATCAAAAAAACGGAGGTCAAAAATTTTCACGAATCCAATACTTTCTCTATATTACACATAGAAGAAAGTAAAAATACGTTATGAACTATAACTATTAATTCCACACATTAGTACTTAAATACTGCAAAACATTACAACGCTTCATCATTACCTCCATTAATATCTATCAAATTGATATTTCTGTTTGTACAGTTTCAACAACCTCCGTGACAGTCTTTTATCGTCGGGATCGTTTATTAACAAGTAATAAGATATGAATGTAGCCTGAACGTTTTTATTCATTTTTTTTTTTTCTTTTATAACGTGAGATGAAAAGATCATTTTTCCTTATGTGCCACATGAAATCCTGAAAAGTCAGTTGCTTGGTTGTAAGTAAGTTAACAAATGCAGAGGATCAAAGAAATAGAAAAGGCTAAAAGAAAAGTGCATAATATTAATTAAATAAGGGGTAGTTAATTGAATAATGCTATTTTTTTGTACTAAACCCATCTCTAGTGTATGCAGCAAAATAATCAACATTATAATTTATTTAATAAATGAGAGGAGGGTATTATGGAATATCATTTACATTTCTTAAAATAACTTTACTTGTTTTTAATAAAAATCCCCAAAATCATGATGAGTACATAGTGTAATTGTTTGTGTAATGAATTGTCAATGAACCCCCCCCCCCCCCCCCAAAAAAAAAAAAAAAAAAAAAAAAAAATTGTTGTTATAAAAAGTTTACTTTAAAAAAAGTCACAAATGGAGGTTAATATGAAATAGTCGGGTAATATGGAAATAGGGGTTTAAACCATAGAAAAACTAATTGGACTTCATAAAATCATCTTCGGAGAATTTTCTGTGACAGAAGATACTTTCGGCATTTTTATTTTCTGTTTCTTTAGTTGAATACATGAAGTCTATTTCAGATGATACTATGAAATACCTAGTATTCCATAATACCCAACACGCCATCTTTAAAAATGAACTTTTAAATTGATGGAAAAAATATTTTCAGCTAAAAAACGACCAATGTATAACAAAATACAATTCTTTGAGCATACATTATGCTTAACATCAGCGTCCAAATCACATGTGTAATAGTAAGTTTAAATGTTTGAAAATTTACCTGCAAAAACTTTTAAAAATCACAAAACATACTTTATTCTATAGAGAATCGTATGACAGCAACAAGCGGTTACTTCTTACTGTACAGGTTGATTCAAAATTAGTGTGACCAATTTTAAATGCATGTAACAATGTATGGTAAATTTTAATCGCTTTATCACCAGTTTTATTTTAAAAGTGAGACGTTTAAATTACCAGTCTATCCTTTTTTATTAGTGGGAGTAAATTATGGCTCCGAAATTAGATCCTCAAACCCGAAGCGAAATTTTAAAGCTTTTGAAGGATGATTGCTCAAATTCTGTTATAAATAAAGCATTTAAAAATCAGAAAAGACATTTTTCTAATGGATTACTATCTAAACTTCGAAAAGAAATAAAATTTGGCTGGAAATCAAAAGCTCCAGGGGAAAAAAATGTGGACGAAAAGAAGTCCTTGGTGAAAAAGATTAAAAGAAGCTGAAAAGACTTAACGCTGTAGAAAATCCTTTGCCTCAAAGAACTTTAGCAAAGAAACTACAGGCATCGCAACTGACAATTTGTCGTCAGATAAAGAAAATTGGCTATAAAAAAAGTGAATAAACCAGTCTGTCATCAAATGTCTGCAAATACCGTAGAAAAACTAAGAAAATGTTTTTGGCCTCTGTATTTAATGTTACGCAAAGGTAGATACAAAACATGGATTGCATCGGATGAAGCACTGTTTTATCTGTCATCCACATCTGGCAAAACGAAGATACAGTATATTTCACCCGAAAAATCTCGCTCAGATGCAACTGTTTTGCAAAAGGCAAGTTGGCCGTCAGGTGTTATGATATGGATGGGAATGTCCTCCTAAGGCTTAACAAAACCATTTTTTGTAGAACCAAAAGCTAAAATTGATGCTAAATACTATCAGAATAAAGTTTTGAAGCACATGATCAAAGAAAGTAAACGTCTTTAACCCCAAGGAAACTTTGTTTCTCACCAAGATTCTGCACCAAGTCATACTGCAAAATCAACTACAGGCTAAAAGATAAAAAAATAAATTTTATTCCTCTTGAGAAATAGCTACCCTCATCCCCTGACTGTGCTCCTTGCGATTACTTTTTATGAGGATATTTAAAAAAACAATTATGTAGACGTAAAGTAAAAACACTTCAAGGGCTTCAAAAAGCAATCAAAGAGGAAGTTGGAAAAATACCCCTAAAAATGGTCGAAAAAGCTCTTTTTGCTTGGCCTAAAGATTTACGTAAAATGTACTATGCTAAAGGAAACTACATTGAAAATTTCATGTAAATAACTTAATTCAATAAAAATTTCTGATGCTCTGAAATTGGTCACACTAATTTTGAATCAACCTGTATTGCTTCATGGAAATCCTTCTTGAGTAATTCATAGTATTTTGAAGAGATAGCAACACCAATCAGAGCCGAAACCTCGGTATTACATATTTCGCGACTATTCCATAATACCCTCCTCTCCTCTATATCTGTATTTAATGTTCGAGTGTCGTTTATCTCGCTTTCTAAATGTCAAAACCCATTTTTTTAAACATAAATCAGCATACGGCAACTAAAATAAATGAGCGAATCGGTGCGTGGACAATTCATGAAATTAACTTAAGGTATTAAATTTTTGTTTAAAAAAATTGTACCGAATGGTGGTTTACAAACTTAATAAGAATATATGTGAAAAGATTGACACAGGGTGAGAAACTATTCTATAAATGCTCAAATTCTTTATACACTCATTATGAGCAATATAGTATTTTTTCTGTTTTACCATTCAAAGAACCACCCCCTATAGCGCAGACCTCCGTAGAATGTCCTCAGGATGTCCTGAAGTGCGGTGCGATGTAAGCACCTAGTACACATTTTTGAAACAATTTTTAATTCTTTGGGCGCTTTAAGTTTTATTTGTTTGACTGAATAAAGAAGAGTTTTTCTCGGGAATGAGAAATTTTTGAAAATTCTTGCACCCTTAAAAATTTATTCTAGATTTTCTGTCGAAAGTTTTAGTGTTAAAGTGTTGCCATTTTCTAGTATGAACAAATGGCTTTCAAAAATTTTTGACAATTTTAATTTTCTTAGTAATCTTTCTTCTGGTAGTAACATTTGAATTACCTGCATAGAACTAATTTTAATCCACTTCGAAACATATTCCTTTCTGAGAAAAACTCATTTTACACCCAAAACTGCATATTTATAACTAAGTTGAATTTATTAAAACCTACGTTGATAAAAGTAAATAAACTTATCAATCTCCAAAATTTAATTCGCAATATTTATTTCCACATTCTCCAATCTGGTAACAGCTGTTACTCGCAAAGCCCAAAATAACTATTTTTAGTATTAAGCTTTTTCAAATTCCTTTTCATTTTTCGAAGCGAATATGATTTTCCACAATTAAACTTGCAAATTAACTTGAAGCTACGTTAAAGAAAATATTTTAAAATTGCAACATACATATTTACAACTAAGCTGCATTTATTTTCTTTTGTTTTCCAGCACAAGTTTTATATCCGCGTTTGTAATGATCGATAGATGGCGCTCTCTGAACACTGCAGTTGTTAGTAAACATTATAGCCACGTGTATTCCATTAGTGTTCTTTTTGTTATTCTACTTAATATTCCGCCATTACATCATGGAAAATTGATTGCTTTTGGAAAAAAATATTTCAGTTTCTTCAAAGTTCGATCGGAAGTAGATTTTAACTGAAGCTGAACAAATATTAGTTTCAAATCATCTGATTAATTCTTTACTTCCATTAGCCGAAGCAACTGAAATTTTAAATTTGTCATTTGGAAATAAATGGAAGCTCAATTCTGGATTTCTTGATCCTTTGGAGTTAGATTGTAGCACACAACAGTATGTCTTATCTTTTTTACCGTATTTATTCATTTTTATTCTATAAATATATGTGAAACTAAATATCGTGAAGCAATGGCGGCTGTATGGAATTCGAATTAAACCATGTTTATTGTAATTTCACCTTAGCCCACCAGAGGGCGAGCATTTCATTACAATCGCGGATAATATATCAATTTTTAAAATTCTAAACCATTTACTCACTGCTTTTTTTCTTTTTAAGCTGGCAACAGCTGCTTTCAAAATCTGTAGTAACTATAGTAACTATTTTTAATAAAGCTTTTTGTGTTCCTTTTCCTTTCCCAAAGCGAATTTAAATTTCCGCAGTTAAATTTGCAAATAAACTTGTTTAAAAAAAATATGTGATTTTAAACTTTCAATTACATATTTATAACTAAACTGCATGTAATTTCTTTTACCAATAAAAATTTTAATAAACTTATCAATCTACAAAATTTAATTCGAAATATTTACTGCGATTTTTATTTTTATTTTTTTAATCTGGCAACATTCTTATTCACAAAGCCTGTAGTAACTATTTTTAGTAAATATCCTTTTCCTTCTCCCTTTTCATTTCCCGAAGCGAATTTGAAATTTCCACAATTAAATTTGCAAAGGGATTTAAATTTGTTTGACAAGAACTCGAGAATGCAATGTAATCGAAATTTAATCGATGGTTATTGGTATGACTCGAAATAACAATGCTTCTAAATTTATAATCCAAAATGTTTGCTGGACTAATATTTTGTGAATAGAGTTTGCTGACAAAACTATTACTAGATAATTTTCATATATTATGTTCGCGTCAGGTTTATTATATTAAATCATTTGTAGATTAAATATGAATATTTCAGTGAAAACGAATTGATTTTAATTTATTTTTACTGTAGTTAGAAGCAATTTAAATTTTCTAATCGGTGGCTTTAAAGCCATTAAATAATTGAACTGAAAAATTAATTTAAAGATAACATATATCTTGGTTTAATGAACTGCTTTTTGAAATAATAAATATAACTTTAACTCTTTTATATTCCAAATGGGAATTAAAAAATATATTTCAAATATACTTTTTTTGCCAATATGAAATTTTAAAAGATATAAGCTATAAAAAAATGTGCATGTCCTAATAATTGAGGATTTAGTGGAGTAATGCTTTAGTGCATCATAAATATATAGAAGTCAAAAATATGAACTTTGGAGGAAAAAAAATAAATAAATAAAAAGTAGTAATTTTTTTTTTCTTTTATACTTTTTTAAAGATTGGTATTAAATTTTTGAAGTAAAATATAAATTAATTATAACACGTGACGATCATGAAAAATTGCAGTCAAACTGTGAAAGTACGCTATAAAATTCTTTTCTGAACAAAAATAGCTTCCTGCGACGTCTAGTGCCATAGAGTGAGATTGAAGTAAAGTTATATACGGTAGAATATTATGTGAGTGCATTCGGCATTCCTTCCGTAAGTTTTGTTTGAGATATTTTTTAATTTCTAGGAAACATTCAAAAGGTGTCGTTTTCAAAAAAATACTGAAAGAAATATGTGATTATACTCTTCATAAAACACTAGAAAGTGAAAAAATTATCTGCTGAAATGAATTACGGCGACCACAAAAAATTACAAAAATTAAGCATTTTTGGCGATTTAGCGCTGTTAGGCGATAAGTTTGCCAGCACCGAGATTGCCGTGTACAAACAGTTTGCTTCTCCGCCAAGTACTCAAAATCAATCGCCTAACAGTGTGAAATCGCCAAATATGCTTAATTTTGATAATTTTTTGTGGTCGCTGTAATTCATTTCAGCCGATAACTTTTCACTTTCTTATGTTTTATAAAGAGTAGAATCACTACTTTTTTTTTTTTTTTTTTTTCCAATATTTGAAGAAGACACCTTCTGAATGTTTCCTTGTAAGTTATTTTAACGTCCTTCCGGCACATAAAAGGTTTATTGCACTGAAACTCCGGTGTTCAAAACTAATGAAACATTCGTAAGTAAACCATAAATTATAGAAAATCACAACAATTGTTTCGGTTCGAAATAATTGAACACGTCATTTCATCGACCATTTAGAGTTAAAAAGAAAAAAATATTCCTTCTGTGTATTTTTTTTCTCTTTCTGCGCCTCGACTTTTTAATGTAGATGTACGCAATTTTTTTCGTGAATCATTAACTCAGTTGGTTAGAGCATCACGTTGATAATGCAATGGTCGTGATTTCGATCCTTGAAGGACCGATTCGTTAATTTTTGCGGATAAAGAAAATATGTCAATTTTGCAGATGAAGATATGGAAAATTTTCCATGGCTAGCATATTCTATGGATATATCCTATGGATATATCATATCCTTGACTGTTCTTTGACTTTTGGTTAGAGCGTCATGCTGATCACGCGATGGTCGTAGGTTCGATCCTCTAAGGGCGATGTGTTAATTTTTGCAGATAATTAATAGAAAAAGCGTCGCTTGATTTAAAAAAAAAAAAAAAAAAAAAAAAAAAAAAAAAAAACTTTCAGTGTCTACAGAGCATCTTATTTTATTTATTTGTTTTAATTAAAAGAAAAAAAAAATAGGTTAAAAAAAAAAAAAAATAGAAGCTTTTTATTGTGCAGCCTGAAAAGCACAAAAAATAAATTTTTTCCTACAAAGACGTGCTATAAAAATGAAAGTTTCAACACTAAGAAAATTTTAGAGAAAAATATAGATACTTCACTTTTGCAAGAGATGAAAAATTTAAAAAATTAAAGATATTTTAAGAAGCATTAGAGACCTTTTGAAATTGATGGCTCGATTTTTGATCTCGATTGCTTTTTAAAATATTTTGAATATTTAAAAATTTTCATCTCTTGCAAAAGTGAAGTATCTATATTTTTCTTTAAAAGTTTCTTTGTGTTGAAATTTTCATTTCTTTACAGTTATATCCATACAAGAATAAATTTTTATTTTATGTTTATTAGGGCTCCACAATAAAAACTTCTATTGTTATTTTATTTTTTACGTTTATCTTTATTTGAATATTCGGGAATCAAACTTTAAGCAGATCGTTTGGAAACTTATACATATAATCAGAAAATCTTAAAAAAAAAAAAAAAAAAAAAAAAAGCGTTTAAATAAAACAATTGAAAGCAATTTTTTAACATTTTCGATTGCATTTCTCCAATATCTATCGGATTTTTAATTTGTTCCCCAAACATATCAATTTTTTTTAGAAACTCATTTGAAGATTCGGAAATGAAAATCTTAATATATTTGTAAACGTTTCCTTTATAATCAGAAAATCATTAATAATAATAATAATTATTATTATACTTTTAACTATATCATATAATCCTCTATAAATTTTTAGAACATATTCAAATTTTTCAAACTGGTATGTGTTGCTTTTTTTTTTTTTTTTTTTTTTTTTTTTTTTAAATATTTAAAAATGTATTTTTTCTGTACAAACATATTTATATTTTAAAAGCGTATTTGAATATTCGGAAAAGAAGTTTTTACTAGATTATTCTAAGGATTTTCCAAGCATAAAAGTTTTACGATTTGTGTTTGAAACGTAAATAATATTGCATTGTTCTTTAATTACTTAATAGGCATTTTAAAATTATAAAAAAAAATAATTCAAAATAACTTTTGGAACATCTCAATCTAGCATCGGATTTTCTTCATTATATGGTAATGTTTTTAATTTTTTAACCAAAACTTTTTTTTTTTTTTTTTTTTTTTTAATAATACTCCAGTATTAAACAAAATATATTATACAATAAAAGAGCAACTTCTTTATTTAGAAGCTTTCATTTGCATTCATAAAATCTTTAATAAAATAAATAATATACTCCAAAACTATACAAAATATATTATACAATAAAAGAGCAACTTCTTTATTTAGAACCTTTCATTTACATTCATAAAATCTTTAAACTGTATTAAAATAAAATAAATAATATGCTATAATACTAAACAAAATATACTATACAATAAAAAATGACTTCTTAATTTGGAAGTCTTCATTTATATTCTTCAAAATTTCAAGCCTTATTAAAAATAATAATACATTATCAAACAAAATATACTTTAGAATAAAAAAGCAACTTCTTTATTGGAAGCTTCCATTTGTATTCAAATCTTCAAGCCCTATTAAGAAAAACAATAAATCTACAATACTAAACATATAGTGTACTATACAATAAAAAAGCAACTTTCTTCTTACAAAACGAATATATATAAATTTCTGCATTATTTTTTATTAATATGAATTAAAACAACTATATCGTGCAAAGTAATTCAAAATATTTTCTAGAATATTTTACAAACTGGCATGCGTTATCTCTTCTCATTTTCTAACAGTCTTTATTATTTTTAACACGCTTTTATTAGCTTCACCTGCATGTATGTTTGTAACCGCTCTGGGAGCAAACAAAAAATCTATATTGTAAAAAAAAAAAACTTTCCCTACGTGAACGTTGTGGCTGTGAGGTAAAGCTCCGGGCTACGAACCGAAAGGTCTGACGTTCGAGCCCAGTCAGGGGAGATATTTTAAAAATGGATTTGTTTAATTCTAAATGATTTTATAATCACCCTGTAATAGGGTGTGTCACTCACACAATTTTTTCTTGCCCTGCATTTTAATACTACAAAGATAGATATTTTGTGCTTTTTAGTTCACATTTCAATAAAAGCGTGTTCTTTTAATTTTTTAAAAGTATAATTTTATTCTCTATATTTTGATTACTAAATATACGTATTTGAAGATTAAGAAATGAAATTTCAATTGTATATTCTAGAAATCCCCTTTTCATTAATGGAAATCTCAAAACCACTTTTCGATAAAATTTATCGCTCTGCAAAAATGATCAGTCTTTTAAATTTATCTCTTCTAAAACATTTTCAAAACTCAATTCATGATCTTATTTAAACCTATTTAAACGAGTACGTTTCTTCTACATTTTCATTTACGGAGACGCATTTGAATAACCACAATTAAATTTCTAAGGGATTAAATTTGTTTGATACGAACTTCGCAGTTGCATTCCATTCAAATGTAATAGGCGGATTTCTGGTATTTTAAGCAAATAACGTTGCTTCCAAATTTTCGAAAATTGCTTTCAGTTCCAGTAAACAAAGTATTTATTTTCAAATCTCTGATACTGTTATTTTGATAAATATTGTTATCTGTTTCCCACTTAAATATTTGCCAATTATTAACTAGTTAGTTGTAGGGCGACTAAGGCGCCCGTTGGAAAAGGATCATTTCATTTTATTTGTTTCTCAATAATTCAAATAAATCATTTGCTAGCAAACCCGTGAAATTTTAGCACTTTATTTATCTCTTCGTTACCTTTAAAATTTAAAATTATTATTAATTTATAGACGTCATTTTTTCATATGCATGAGCAAATTTAATATATATATATATATATGCATTTTTTTTTTTTTTTTTTTTTTTCACGGGAAAGCACATTTTATTTTAGGCTGGGAAAAAAAAGCGCCAATAATTAAAGATTAAAATGTCTGTTTTTTAAAAACTGTTATTTTCATATTTTAATTTTAAAAAATCTAATCAAAATTTTTTACAAATAAGGTACCAAGTGAAAAGGGCGATTTTCCTGAATCCGTCGGATTAAACAATTTATCGATCGGACAGTTAGATTTTTTTAAATTAACTAAAGTGCGAAAATTAGGTGGCAACTTGCATTCACACAGAGTCCAAGGAAATCTCTTAGCCTTATTAAGCTTGATAGAGTCAGTCAATCAGTGATGAGAGTAACTATATATGCTGGTGGTGATTTCCAATTTAAATATTTCTTTTCCTTTTATAAATTCAAGGAAAATTTAAGATCTCATTTTATTTTAAATCGGCGGAAACATACAACATTCGAAAACTCAGCGTCAAGGTTCAAAAAGAACCTTTTTTATTTTTTATTTTTTATTTTTTTTTTTAAGTAAAACCCAGCCCAATAGGTTTTTATTAAAAACATTTGGGTTTTTCTCAGAGCATTTTTGGGTTTTATTAGAGTTCAGGGATATTTCCTTTCTTTCGCTTTTTTTTTTTTTATTCTAACATTAAGTATATCATTCATAATTAAATAATTTAAAAAATTACACATTACGAAAATTAAATTTTAAATTAAAAAAAATTATTTAAAAATTAATTATACTCATAAAAAAATAAAAATATCTATATTCTTTTTATGATTAATTTATAAAGAAATTTTAAAAAATTAACTGTTAATTGCATTCTAAATATTAAAAAATTCTGTTTTACTGCCTTTTACAACAAAAAATTGAATTTTAATAATCATTTAATGTTGCTTTATTACATATTTCATAGTGGATAGATTTTCATAAAATAGTTTTAATTATTGTCCCTCTACAGTGTGCAGTGATAAAATTTTCAGAATATTTTTTTAATTAAAATTTTTATTTATACATTCCTCGAGCCCCGCAGATTTCTTTATATTGACAAACAGCTGTTTTTTCCTGCTTTTATTTTATTTTATTTTTGTTTTAATAAGAATTATACATATATATTTTCATGGAGAATTTTTCAGATATTTTTCCATAGAGCAGTTTGAGCATCTCCAATATTTCTGAAAATTCTTTGTTCATGTATATAATTTGTTTTATATTTGTATGTTTGTTTAAAATTGTACTTTTATCTAACTTCAATAAAGGTTTTGAAAAACCCAGTTCTGCTTTTTCTTGGGTTTTTTCAAGTGGGTTTTTCTGAAAAATCCACCTGGTTTTTTTTCGGGTTGGGCAAAATCTATCCAACACTGGTTTCCTTAGATTATTAGCACTTTTTAACAGATTATACTCGTTGCATCATTTAAACTTAAATGTACTTTTGCATATGTAATCCCACAGCTGATAGACAGAAGGACAGATCTGTCTTACAATCAGACTAATTTGAATTTCCAATCACTCTTAAACAATGTTGGGAAGTGTCGAAAAAGTTTAACGCAAACTGAAATGCAATTGCCTCATCTTCATTAGGGGACATTTCACGTAGTGGATATGAATAACGTATATCCGTTTCAAGGACTTACAGGAATATTTACGGCAGTTAGAGCGTGACAGATAGACAAACTGAAGTCATAACCATTTTTCAACTTTGTTGACAAATATTAAAAATGCAAGTTTTTTTTTTTTTTTTTTTTTTTTATGAATTTAATAAATGGTGTTTAAGATTTTAATAAATGCATTTAACTATTTTCATTTACAGATTGTGATTTCGCCATTTTCAATGTCAGTAATTTATTAGGAATTAATAGTTTTAGCGACATGTTTATTTTCTTTATAGGAAAAGCATCATTTCGTTTAAAGACTTGATAAATAAAGAGAAAAAAAATGACCAATTATTTGGAAAAAGTTATGAAAATTTCCTAGTTTTCATTAATTGGCAAGTGAATTTTTATTTTTCAAAGTTTCCACACTATTCAACAGTGGAACTTTTAATTGCAACTTCTGAAAAGTTGTTTTAATATTCAGAAAATCTCGTTAAAAGTTCCCATTATAAAATTAAACTTTTTTTTTTTTTTCTTTAATCGCTAACCCCTTTCCTTCTCGTTTCCGTGAAAATAACGGAGAGAATTTTCGCTCTCTATTTCTCGTGCCCGTGATATTTCCGGAATGTTCAAAAGTAAAGCACTAAAAAGATTTAAAAACAAACCATTTCTGAAACCCGGAAATTTTTTTACTTCTTATTTTACACTCGAGATGGAAGTAGCAGACTATTTAAAATGAAATCAAAGATAGTTGGTTTATTTTAAACTGTCTGCACTATCCCATTTTTAAATACAGGGTGATTATAATTAAAGTTATGATTTCAAAACGCTATAACTTTAAAACTACCGTTGAGAATATTAAAACCCGAATAAACTACTACGTTAGAAACGCCAAAAGAAAAATATTTGCGATGCATACAGTTGTTCCGGTAGGCTTAAGCGTACCGTCTTCAGTGCAAAAAGAATTCTGAATCTGGAGAAGTGCTCGTATATATAGGAGAGGGACCGAATTTAGTTCAACCAATAGGATTACGGGAAAGGTGCGGAGTGTGGCCAATAATTCTATAGCATAAAATATATAATAAATTTATGCAATTAAAAATGCGGATTTGCCTGTGGAAAATATAAATTTTATTTTATTTTTTTTGAACTAGTGATACGAAAGGAATTAAAAAAAAGTTGCCCTGTAAATAGATGTAAGTTTACATCTGACGAGAACTTCTCGGTGATGCCCGATTGGGGATTTTGTCCCCATTTTGGCGAGTTTTGAGGCTTCTGGGGACAATTTTGGGGACCAAATGTTTGTGAGGACTTTTTTGGAGAATTCTAAAATTTTTGGGGACAAATCTGGGGAGTTCTTGAACTTTTTGTCAATGTTGCCAACGTAATGATTTATCCCTAAGACTAAGAGACTTTCAATAGGTTTATTGTTATTTGGGGATTTTTTTCAAAAATTGTCTTCATGTGGGGAAAAATCTGAGCTTAAATCATAGAAAAATCTGCTCGATATATATATATATATATATTTTGAAAATTTTTTTATTTTTCCTTTTTAGTAGAAATGCAGTTGGGGATTTTTTCGAAAAAAAAACCCTGATTTGGGGAAATAATTTTCGACCATCTGGCATCACTGCCGAGAAGCGTGAGTGAGTGTTGTTCAGAAAGCTGTTCTGAGCGATTCCACTTTTGAAATTGTGTCCCGAGAGATTGAACCTTATTGTAAATAAGCGAAATTCTTGCTCTGTGGAGTAGATGGCGCTGTTTACTGTTTCTTGTAGAACCAGTAACTGTTTTTTCTTGGACTGTTCCAGAATATTCTTCGAACAGTGATTTTGTGTGATACACTGTAAAAAAAAAAACTATTACCAGCTACAAGAAACTCTCTGTGACTGGAGAAAATTATTTTCTCCAATCACAGAGTTTCTTCACTGTAAAAAAATAACTATTACCAGCTGCAAGAAACTCTCTGTGATTTGAGAAAATTATTTTCTCTTAACAAAGAGTTTCTTCACTGTAAAAAAATAACTATTACCAGCTGCAAGAAACTCTCTGTGATTGGAGAAAATAATTATTTTCTCCAATCACAGAGAGTTTCTTGCAGCTGGTAATAGTATTTTTTTTTTTTACAATGTTGCAGCTGGTAATAGTTATTTTTTTTACCGTGTACGGGAGAAAGCTTTATTTAACTGCTTCGAGAATATTCATTGAATTAATAATACTATTGAACTGTTTCGAGAATATCACTTGAAATCATCAGTTTTATTGCACTGATTCGAGAAGTTATACTGAATAAAGTGCATTTATCGACTAGAACCTGTCTTTTTTTTTTTTTACGAATTACTTTCTCCGCGCTAGAGATTCTACCAACTTTCGTAACAATATATAGACGTAATTTTCGTTTTTCAATTATGAATAAAACTGCTAATTAACTCTTTGACGCAGATGGGACACCGGTGTCCCTTTTGCTTATTTAATTTTTGACGCTCTTATTACAAATATTATTATTATTATTATGATAGTTTTTTTATTATAAAAGAGAGTCTAATAGTTACTATAAAAAATTTATTAGATTATCAGAGTAAATTTGTTACTAAAATAAAAATGTTAATTAAAAGTAGTTTAAAAACTTTTTATCAACCAATTTCAAAAAAAAAAAAATTCTAATTAAATTTGATTACTTAAAAAAGATCAGTAATGAATTATTGCTACTCGTATATCTAAGTAATTGTAAATAAGTGCAATTTGTGAAAATATTTATTCATGGGACGCCCGTGTCCCATGATGAATTTACCTTTAACGTAGAAAGGGACACCGGTGCCCCACTCTATATTTTAGAACCAAAATTAATTAAAATTTTAAATATAACATTTTTCACTTATTTAGATCTAAAATGACTTAAAAGTATCAAAAAAGTGTAAAATTATGTTTGAGAAATCTGCTTCAAAGGGTTAAAAGAATACAGTAGAACCTCGTACAAAACGCTCCCACAAAACGCGATTTCGTATAACGCGGCGAAAAATCTGAGTCTGTTACTCATATAACGCGATAAAGAGTCTCGTATAACGCGTAAGATAAAGGAAGCACGTGACATCTTTTCTGATTTCAACCTGTTCAATGTTACTTACTTTTTCATTGCAGATAAGGATTGCTCCGTTACTATGCCAACACCCGACGCTTTTGGTCTCATTGCGGAATAAAATCGTTTGCTCAAAGTCTACTCAATGTATGTCTCCTATAACGTGATTTCCTATTACGCGGAACCAGAGCTGCCAACTTTTTAAACTTTTAAATCAAAATTGACACCAGTATTTTTAAATGGAACATGTTATGTATATTTTCGACGATTAATATTGAAAAAATTAGCTATAAAAATTTTCCGGTTTGAAGTCTCCCTTGAAAAACAGGAGACTTGGCATCTATGCGCGGAACGTATCATTCGCGTTATACGAGAGTCTACTGTAATAATGTTGTTCCAAAATTGAATTTTTTTCCCATTTTATAAATAAAATCTCTCTGAATTGGGCCCGTCTGGTATCTACGAATGGTTAGCTCTCTGTACTTCAACTGTCGGTTTCCGGGTTCGATTCCCGATTTAGACATTGTTGTTCGTTGTGTTTCGGAACTTAAACCCTAGTTTCCAACTTAAAACTTTAAGCCGTAGTTGCGGTTCTAATGAGCTTTTATGTATAAAAACGACTGGAAAACGTGACAATACCAAACCTGTAACTACATCTGTGCTTAAAAAAAAAAAAAAAAAAAAATTTAATTCTAAAAATTTTTTACACGTTTTTAATTGTGCATAAGATTTTTATCGTTATTTTCTTATTTACTTTTCACTATATTATTACTTTTTTCCTTTATTGTGCAAAATTGAGAAAAATGATACAATCACTTACTGAAGATAATTTCTATCCTACGTTCTCTTGATAAGAAGAATGCATTTTCTCACGGCCTTTGCCTTTTAACGATTATCAGACGATAAGACTTCGCGCATCTCTAAATAAAATCAGAAACTGAAAAGGAGGATAATCGATTGTTGATCCTTCTCCTAATTTCAGCTCTTATCAGTAAAGATAATCGTAAAAGTTAACTTTTTCGTATTTTAAATATTTCATTTATCCATTCTATTTAAATAATATTAAAAGTAATAGTTATCAGTTTTTGCAATTGCATTCATTTAAAATCAAACATATAGGCAATTTCACAGCAAAAATGCTATTACGCGTTCTTTAATGTTTACGTTCAGAATACCCGACTATCATAGGTAATGGAAGTATTGCATTCGGTCCAAAACTTCGATATCGAGTTTTCACCTGATTTACACGTTTTAAGTTAGGTCTCCTGGGTCCAAAAAAGTATTATTATTAGTTTTTTTCAATTAGGCTGTATGTGTGTGTGTGTGGGGGGGGGGGGGGTATCATATCACCGAAACTAATAAAGATAGAACTACGGAACTTCAGAATTGAGACAGGTCTGGTGTACAGATGAATTTTTCAAAATGTATTGAAAATTGGAAAAACGGAAGTGGGTCTGTAAGCCTGTATTTCAGAAACCGCTTTAATGATTTTCTTCAGAGTTGCTATATAAACACTTTATTAGATGTCCTTTCGAATGATATAGTTAGTTAGTTCAGGAAATTGATAGGATTCTGTATAAATAGCTCAATTTAATATGTCATTTGTATAGAATGAAACTAAACTTTCTTTGAATATTTAGTATTGCACTTTTTTAGGGTGAAATCGTCAGTTTTCATTATGGTAGATAATTTTAATAAATAATAATACATTATTTGTACTGTGTAAAATTGTATTCGATAATATAGAACAAAATCTTGTATAGGCTACAACATACTAATTTTTACTTTTATTTTTTAACCACATTATAGTTAAGTCTTAAAATGTAACGAAACATTATCTGGATGGCCGGTTTCACTTGGAATTATTGTAAAAATCAGTTGTCGACTAAATAGTGTCGACTAAATAGTCCTCGGAAATCCTTATTATAAGGCTATATATATATATTTTTATTGCATTTTTAGCATTATGCACCATATATCGGAGAATATTTGTCTTAATAATCAAGATAATTCGATGAACCATCTCAAAAATTCAAAAACACCAAATTTTTCTCAAAATCGTTCGAGCAGTCTAGAATAAAAAATTTCTGCCACATTTAACATACTGTGGTGGATTATGGGTAATGTTAATTTTTCTGAAAATGAGGATGAGTCAGATTCGTTTGTCATCTTAAAAATCATTTAATTCTAAATTATATACGTATATACTATATGTATTTTATTTACATATTAATTATATTTGTATAAAAAAGGCGCCAGATGCAGTGCTAAGTTTATACAAAAATTATATAGTTTTAAATAGAATTAGTTCAAAATAAGTGGGCGTGGTTAACAAAAAGAAAATAAAAACTGTTAATAAATGGAAAAACAATGAATTAAAGTATTGAAAAAACATTTGCAAAATAAGATTTTGTGTGAAACACCTATCCGCTTTCTCTTTTCTTAAAAATTGTCTTTACTGCTGATCCCCACCCATTGAAGAGGGAGCGGATAGGTGTTTTTCACATGAAGTGTTATTTTGTAAATTTTTTTTCGATACTTTATTTTGTTTTTGTATTTAACATTTTTTTGTTTTTTGTTAACCTCACCAACTTATCTTAAACCCGTACACCTATTTATTACTTTCTATTTAAAACTAATATATATATATATATATATATATATATATATATATATATATATATATACACACACAAACACACACACAAGATTAATTCGTTTAATAAGAAGAAAATTTTTCTGTTTAAATGTATACAATAAGATATATTTACAAGAATACGTAATCGCTTCTGCTAATTATAATCCCCTAAATTTTGCAAAACATTTTATTCCTCTCAAATACAGAAAATTTAAAGAAAATAATTAACACCAAATTAAAAATTTATTCGTCTTACATACTTAAATAGCTTTTAACAACATTCTGTATTTACGAGGATTAAGAATGAATTATTAAATTTCTAATAGAAACTGACTCGTAAGCAAAAAGACGTTTTCAATACCTTTAATGATTTTTAAACACTTAGTTATGTTCTCATTAGAGTAAATACTTATTAGAGTGTTCATGAAGTGATATGCTCTGGAAAAGGAAAAAATATAAGAACTCATAAATATTAGCATCTGAGAAAGCCCAAAGATTAGAAGGGGGGGGGGGAGTTAAATACTTTAAAATACTATTAGTTAGTAGTAATATAATAGTTAAATACTATTTTATGAACTAATAGAAAGCACATTTCTAGATTATTAAAATATACTAACTAAGCCATGCGCAATTTTTGCAGAACATTTTATTTATTTATTTTTTAATTTACCTTTTAAAATTTGAAACTTGTAAGTCTTATACCAATTTCAACATCCAATTAAGAATTTTAATTCACCAGAAGGGAAGTTATTATTAGTTTCTGTGAGATGAAACGCTAATGATAATTAAACAAAATCAATCAAAGAAAAGTTTCAAAATAAAATATTCATGTTTTATGACCCAGTTTTCGTATTTCTTCAGACAAGATAGCTTTAATAAAGAACCCTTATGGCGAGTTTTAAATTTTTGCCGCCATGTTGGCGAGATCACTTTTTTTATTTTATTTTTATTATTATTTATTCATTTTGACATAATTGTTTGTTAAACACACTTAGTACCTATTTTCCTTATACTTTTTATTATTGCGTTTTTCTGTCAGTTTATGACAAAAGTTAATATTTTGTTTATATCTTTAACGCATTGCTGGGTTTAAAATGACTGTAAAGATGCAACTTTTAAAAATAAGTTTTTTCCATAAAATGATCTAATCAGACAAATAGTCTTTTTTTTTTTTTTTTAATTAGATCACTGAATTGAGTCCGCGTGCTTTAAAAATCTTACTCTTGATAATATGATTAATATGACGTCAGTTTTGAGCGTTAGTTTCCAGAAACATAGGATTTCATAAAGAAGATATTCACAGTTTACCCTTATTTTCCTTCCCTAAACACAGGCCCACCAGCGGTCTAGAGTTTCTGTCCTCCAAGCTGGTAGACGTGAGGTGCCGGGTTCGATCCCAGGTCGCGTTCGTCGACCTAACCACTCGGAGTTTTGCTCCGAAACTTGCATAAATACAGGCTAGGACCCCTTAGAAAAACCCCCACGGAGGGCATTCCCCGTCAGGCCTAGGACCCTTAGTGCAGTCACTAGGCCTTAATCCTTATATCTATCACACCTTCCCTGTACATAATCTGTCACATATAATCAAAATTATGAATTATTCTAATTAATGATATGGGTAAATATATCTCTTTTCAAAGAATACTCGGGAAAAAAAAAAAAAAAAAAAAAAAAAAAACGACGTTTTTAAAAATTTGTTATTAAAGATCAAAGAGAGATTACTAGCGTAAAGCAAATCCTCTTATAAATTGATGGATGGTTTTTCTTAAAAATATTTCGCCATTTTTCTAAAGTTATGAATAATTTAAATTATTTGAAATATATTTACATAAAAGTGCCCACATGTATTTTTAATGCTGGAAAATAATTTTACGCAGCAGTACTTTCCTAGTAGGGAATTTGACTAAAACAGAGAAAAAAATATATTCTGATGTTTGATTTTCCATTTCGATGATTTCAAAAAAAGAAATCGATGAATACACTATTTGCTTAACAAACGTTTGATATTTTCTCTTCCCCCGCCATCTTCCTCCCTGTGTTGCCTAGGTGATGTTACCTGCATGTCAAGTGTAATTACTGCAACGAAAATATTTATGTTATTTTTATTTTTTAAATTGCTTTTGCTTTTACATATAATATTCAACTGTTGCGAGATTGTGTTTAAAAAAAAAAAAAAAAAAAAAAAAAAAAACGTTATTGAATATTTAATTTTATTCTATGTAAAGTTTCATTTAAGGGGGAGGGATAATGTATATATTAACTAATAAATATATTTTTATGGATAACTTTCTATGGAATCGAGATAAATATCGCGTTTGGGAGACCTCAAAATGTGTAAAATCCATCAAAAACTTCACAAATCCAGTACTTCTATATATATAGAAGAAAGTAAAAAAAAATGTTGATATTGATTACAAAAAATCTCCCAGTTGTGTCTTTTTTTTTTTTTTTTTTTTTTTTTTTTTTAATACATTATTTATTGATAAATTTGAGTTTGAATATTTCTTGTAGTCCTGTAAATTTATACCATTTTCTATAGAATACGTCATTTTCTGTATATAAATAGTTTATCCTAATTTCGTTAGGTTTCGTTAAGCATAAAAATGATGAAATGTTTTAAAAGAAATACCTCTCATAAAACATAATGTAGTTGAATTCTCTAGCTAGTCTTTGTACAAATACCAGTTGCATTATATGTACGACTTTCAGTTAAAAACATTCTAGAGTAAATGTATATAACGCACCAGTTTGAACTAACTATAAAAACAATTACAGAAAAAAAGAACTTTTTATATACCACGTTTTTAAATTTTTTCTTTAATGATATAAACTTGACAATTCTATGTATTAGTAAATACCTTTTTAAAAAAAATTTGATGAATTATCCCATCAACTTGAAAGAAATTGATCCAATGCGTAATAAAGAGAACAATTATAAAAAAATTCAAACATTTATTAATTGAATAAAAGTATTTAAAAGAATGAATTGTTATCGTGTTCTGAGCTATTCTAAAAGTTTCAACTGTCAAGCTAGTCGGGAAGCAAGTTAAAAATCGATTGCAAGATTTGTACTGGACAAACATACAAGAAAGCGAGTTAATAAAAATCTGCTAAAATATATAAGTGCGATAACTCGTAGGCAAGTGAAAGGAAATAGACATATTTAAACCTTGTCTAGTAAAGTAAAATAAATAAGAATAAAAAATGATATAGGGTAGGTGATCCAGTGATTGGCATGCTCGAGTAATTGACATCTATCCCGAAATAATTAAGAAAAATAATAAAATCATATTATACATATAAGAATTTTAACATTTTATGCCAAACACTGGAGCATAGGGTGCTAATAACTGGTAAAATGAATAGCTAGCAGTGTCAAACACTGGAACATAGGGGGCCAATTACTGATTGAAAAAAAAACTGGCAGTGTCGATTGCTGGAACATTGAGTGGGTGTCAAATAACAATTCATAAAAAAAAAAAAAAATTGTTATCAAATGTATATATTTTAACATATATGTGGTTCTGAATGTCTTTCATGCCATATGTACTAACTTAAGATTTCTAAAAATATTTTCTCATGACTAGAACATTAAAAACATCAGATTGCTCTAAAAGTGTCAATCACTGGGTGAACTTACCCTACTATAGTTTTAATGTATTCCGAAGCATTTTTAACCCCGCCTTTATTTCGCACCACTTTATTTGTAGAATTTTTTCTCCAATATATAACTATGATAAAAAAAGAAAAATTTACTCTATATTAAAAAAAAAAAAAAAAAAAAAAAAAGTGGTATGAAATAAAGGCGGGGTTAAAAATGCTCAGGAATAAATTAAAATCTTGGCCACTCTGATATACTTGCTCTGAAGTTAAGTTCCTGTTCTTTATAAAATATCCACGATGCTGCACTTCTTTATTTTTCTTCCTAGTACACAAAATGCTATATATATGTAATCAAAACTACCTTATGCTAATTAATGTTATACATAAAATTATCTTCAAAAAAAGTTTTCAGCTACACCATTCGAAGATTAAAGAGATTAAAGGCACAATGATAATCTTGTTATAAATTTCTAAATATTTTTTTACAACACAACTTCGCTCTTTTCTAAACTTATGAATAATTAAAATTATTTGAAATATTATTTACATAAAAGTGCCCTCACGTATTTTTCATGCTGGTAAGAAGTTTACATACGATATAATGTTTCGCGGCCCGTATTTTTCTAGCTAGAAATTTGACAAAGAGAAATATTCCGATGTTTCATTTTCCATTTCGATGATTTCAAAAGAAATCGATGAATGTACTGTTTGTTTAATAAACGTTTGATCTTTCCTTCCCCTTTTTTTCTTTTATGTTGCCTAGGTGATATTACTTGCATATTAAGTGTAGTTTTAGTAACGAAAATATTTTAATTTTCTTTACCTTGTGTATAATGTTCAACAGATGGTAGATTGCGTTTTTTAAAAGTAGTTATTAGGGTTATTGTGATTTTTTTTTTTTATCATAAATAAAGTTTAATTAAGGAGAATAATAACGCAAATATTAGTTCAAATAATAAAACATTTTTCCTGTTAAATAATATTTTTCTTGATTTAATAGAAGTTGATTGTCATTAAAAAAAAAAATAAATAAATAAATAAATAAAAAAAATGGTATGAAATAGAATGTTCAGCAATTATTGGTGCTATTTAAATATTTGTGCCGTAGTTGAATAGAAGGCATTTCCCGTTTATTCAGATTGTGATATGAATTGTTTATAAAACTTACTGACTTACCTAACAAGTTTCCTAACTTGTCAACAAGTTAAGAAAGTTAAAAAAATAAAAATATTAAGTCAGGAAATGCATAATGATTTATTAAAGAAAAATTGCATAACTGATAATCGTTTTAATAAATTTAACTTGGTTAAATATAAATATTTAAAAAATAAATAAGTAAATTAAAAATTAAAATAAAAAAGCTTTATTTACGCTCAAAACAAAAACAATTTTTAAATTACAATGCTTTTACAATTAGTAATACTTTTAACTGGTATTGATGTGTATTACTTCTGACTGGTTCAGCAGTCAAATATCGACTTCTTTTTTTTTTTTTAAGAACTATTTAAGTAATCAATATAAACAGATATTCAAATCTTCCCTCTAAACGGTGTTCTTAGAGCTTACTGTGTCCTTAAAATAAAATGAAATAATAATAATAAAGAAAAAAATAATTACTATCAGCATTTTTTTTTTTTTTTTACGTTACTGTAAGCACACCCCTACGAGCTCTATTTCTTTCATAATCTGACTAATCAAAGTTCTTATGGGCATCTAATAACAAAGAACACTGTCTATATCCAAATAATATATCAACCGCTTAAATAAAAAATAAATAAATTTATTATAGTATTTACTTCTGTTGCTAGACAAATAAAAAAAAAAAAAAAAAAACATTTCGACCTTCTCAACCTTCCCTCCTGGGGGGAAAAAAAAAAAAAAAACTTTTTCTATACTGTCCGTTTTGATACTGGTTATTATTAATTAACATCATCGATTAAACAAAACTTGATATGTGAGAAGGTCATTATGAGACATTATGCTGATTCAAGTTGAATACTTTTCGGCCAATAGATGGCGCTGCTACACTGGAAATTTCCTCCATAACAGGATGGCTATATCTCAACTTGCATGGCACGTAATTGTGCGAAACTTGATATGTTAGATAACTATTATAAAACGTATTTTTTAAGATGTTATTTATAGACAATAAAACTGTCTTTCTTTGGATATTTAGTGTTAGTTTTCTCTAAGATGAAAATCGTTTGCATTCATCATGTTATGTAATTTTAATAATTTTGATACATTATTTGCCGTTAGTGAATTTGTATAGGAAAATATAGAAGAAAGTCTTGTAGTTAGCACATCATACTAGGGTTTTTTTTTTTTTTTTTTTTTTAAGCCAGCGCTTTTTTTTACTGTCTTACAGTAGTCATAAATGAATACTACTTTAAATAAATAAACGTTCGATAGAAACTCACGTTGGGATATTTTTTTTACCCCTCTTGCCCATCCAAATGTTTAGAAATATAAAATATCAGCGTGACATACAACAAATAATGTAATAGACTCTTGAAATCTCCTTTTCGTGCGTTCTCTCAATACAATCGATCGGAAAGATCATTTAATACGATTTTATTTTTTCTTTCCTTTCTCTAATTCTGTGCACGTTTCCCTGGTGATTTCGATAACATGGATAAACGGAGTCTTAATACGGTGCACTTGTTGAAAAGAGTTTCTTCAAATTCGGTTGTTAAGGGTTTAAAATGGCTTTCTCCGTATCGACTTTTTTTATTCTTCCACTTTCGACGTGAAGAATAAAAAGGATTACTCAAAAAATGTTTTTAGAATTCTTTTTAATACGAAAATTTAAATTCTGAAGAATTTTTTTTTTTTCTTCAAGTATTTTATTTATAACTAGCAAACCCGTGCGAAATATTCGCCCTTTATTTCTTTTCTTATTTACCTTTAAAATTTGAAACTCATAAATGTTATACCAATTTCACCACCTAATTAAAATTTTAATTTACCAGAAGCCAAATTGTTATTAGAAACAAATTAATATTATACAATAGTGAAAGCAAAATCATTCAAAGAAAGGTTTCCAAATAAAATTCATGGTTCACGACCCAATTTTCATACTTCCACAGGCAGTAGAGTTTTAATATAGGACTCCCACGACGCCTTTTAAATTTTTGTCGCCATGTTGGCGATAACTTTCTATTAATTTCAGTATACTCTTTTTGTTATAAAAATAAATAAATAAATAAAAATAAAATTCCTATTTTGATTATATTTTTTGATTGTGTTTTATAGTCGATTTATGACTCAAAAGTTCATATTCGGATATATCTTTAAAATATTACTAGGTTTAAAATGACGCTTGCAAAGATTCCGAAGAAACAACAGTTAAAAATACATTTTTTCGTAAAATTTTCTCATCAGACAAACTTCGTCATTTTTTCTTATTAGTCCATTGAGCTAACTCCGCGTGCTTAAGTATTGTCTATGCATAAATATACATTTTTTTTAATCCTCGCGTATCGTATCGTTTCGAGAAAAAAAAATTATTAAAACTGGTACGAAACGATACCATACGCGAGAATAAAAAAAGTAATAATTATACCTGGACAATATTTAAGCACGCGGACTTAGCTCATTGGACTAATAAGAAAAAGTGACGACATTTGTCAGATGAGATTATGTTACGAAAAAAATGTATTTTTAACAGTTGCTTCTTTAGAATCTTTGCAACCGTCATTTTAAACCTAACAATATTTTAAAGATATATACATAATCGGAACTTTTGTGTCATGAATTGACTGAAAAACACAATCATAAAAAATATAATCAGAATAGGAATTATTTTATTTATTTAAAAACAAAAATCCAAAACTAACAAAAAGTCATCGCCAACATGGCGACAAAAATTTAAAAGGCGTCGCGGGAGTCCTATATTAAAACTGTACTGTCTGCGGAAGTATGAAAATTGGGTCGTGAACTATGAATTTTATTTGGAAACCTATCTTTGAATGATTTTGGCTTCACTATTGTACAATATTAATTTGGTTTTAATAATAAATTGGCTTTTGGTAAACTAAAATTTTAATTAGATTAGATGGTGAAATTGGTATAACGTTTATGAGTTTCAAATTTTAAAGGTAAATAAGAAAAGAAATAAAATGCGAATATTTCGCATGGGTTTGCTAGTATATAAATATATATGAAAAAATGTTAGTTACATTTTTAACCAACATATCGCGCTGTATTCACAATGTCCTTACATTTTAAACAGATCCGCCTGATCAAATGACGTTATATGTACTGCGAATACTGAAGCTTTTTTAGGAGAATTCAAATGTGAAACTTGTGACGGTCATTCTATGAATGACGGCCGTTACATTGAGTATTTATAGCCCCTGTTACGTTGTTGAACGTTCAGCGCCGCAATAGAAAAGTAATTTTACCATTAACCCATATTTCACCATCGTCCTAAAAATAGGACATCATGCACAAGTGGTATTTATATAAATTCTTTTGAATATTTTAATTCAAATTAAAGGCGATATATTGTTTAAAAGTCCAATAAATACATATGTGTCTTTATCGTTTGTTTAAATTAACGTTTAATATATTTTTACTTTCCCAACACTTTCCTCAAAAAAAAAAGTAAAGTGCAAAGTAAAGTAAAGTATTGTAATCATGTCAAAAATCCGAATTTGAGATTTTGATGTATCTATACGTTTCGAGGTCCCTTCAGTCCGTTTTCACATTTTTTACGATGTATGTATGTATGTGTATGTCTGTGAGTGAACACGCTAGCGTCTAAACGCTTTGTTCGAATAAGCTGAAAGTTGGTACTTATAAGTCACCATAGTACGAACCCTATTGATTTTGGTGAATCTAGCACTTATAGTTTTTTTTTTTTTTTTTTTTTTTTTTACAGGGACACCAGGAAAAATTCTTCATCATTATGGCCTATGGGGGCAAATTTTTAAAAGTGTGATAGCGTCTAAACGCTTTATTAATCTGAGCAAAAAATTTGTACACATGTTATAGGTCACAGTTGCACGAACTGTATAGATTTTGGTGAATTTAGCACTAAAGTTTTTTTACACAAAGAAAAATTCTTTATCATTATGGCCTATGGGACCAAATTTTTAAAAGTGCGATAGCATCTAAACGCCTTATTCCATTGAGCTGAAAATTTATATGAATATTATAAATCACTGTTGCACTAACTATTACTCATTTTGGTGAGGTTTTTAGGTTTTTACAGGGACACAACGAAAAATTCTTTATCATTATGATCTATGGGCTCAATGTTCAGTAGCGTTAAATAAAACATCGTGTAATATATGGAGAAAAATACTCAAACACTCTATTATGTTTTTCTCTCTTTTGTTTGTTTAACAACTCCTCTTTCTTTACTTTATCTATAAAACTGTTAATTACTCAATGTTCGGAAAGTCGAGTGGAGTCACTCCAGATTTTTTTTTATTTTTAAAATGACGATTCTTGAAGATTTATTCCTTACATTTTCAACACATTATTACTTAAAAAGGTTTAATGTTCAAGAATAACGGACATGTAAATTTATTGAGGTAATATTCTACAGTTAAACTTTAGTTAAATTTAATCCTATTAATAATAATTAATTAAATTATTATGAAAAATTGCTGTTTTGAAGTTAAATATGATTGATTTTCACTTGTTTTTTTTCCATATTATTCTTTCAGATTTTTTTTCTTGTCTTTTGGGTGTTATTGGGTATAGCTTGTTGTAGATGTTTAGCATTATGCATACAGCAAGACAAAAATAACACCTATTTTACATGCAATATTCATTCTATACCCTTGAAAAAGTAATGATGTTGTATGTTTCAATTTAAGGATGCTTGATTTTCGTAAAGTTTATTCGTGTTTTTTCTAGTTTCATGGGATGCATGGTTTCATCTAATTCAATGTTTGAAAAGGTTTTCATTATATATATATAATCACATTCCTTGTTTGGCTCTTTGTGGATCTATGCATTTTAACGGCTCTTTGATGTAGAACTGTTTTATCTAAGTTAATCTATATTAAGTAAATTATTATTGATAAATCACTACAAGGTAAGACTTTAAAGAAAAATAATAAGTTCTTCACTTACCTTGTATTTAGTAGTGCAGTAGGAGCTTCTTTCTCCGGCATATTGTAGTCCAAAAAAAGGCTTTTCTTGAAAGTTGTTAAGCATTCACTAATAAGCATATATTACAACTAATAATATAAAAAATTATTTAAATTTGTTTAAATGAATCTGCAAATAATTCTGTATTGTAATTAGCTTTATTAGTGTATATTTTAGGAGTGCATTTTTATGCATCCTTTCTGGTTGAGGAAATGTTACAGACTGCCAAGAAGAATTTAAATTACAATTTTTAAGTATATCATTATGAATCATAAATTGTTATATTATATTATATTATGACATTTGAAAGGAAAAGTTAATATCTTATTTTGTTTATACAATATCATTAAACTACATCGTTGAAAGAAATAAAACAGTAATTTAGAATAACATGATTTCCCATAAAGTTTGAAATTAATAGTTCTGTAAAATAAATAATGGTTTGAAAATGTTTATTTAGAGAGAAGAAAAAGTTATTATGAGTCTATAAATCTTTCACTCGCGGTGTTCAAGGTCAAATTTAATTATAGATGATATTACTTTGTTTATAGTTCTGAAATAAATGACAGTAAATAAATGAAAAGTTTATGGAGATGATAATACATCTATCAATCTATATCGCAATTTTTTGTGTCAGTCTTTCCTCTATGTTAAAGTCAGTTCTATATTTTTTTGTGCTGTTATTTAGTTCTATTAATTGCTAAATTTTAAGATTAAATTTTATTACGTTATCTATTATTTATATTTGCATTTAAATTCCATCTGCTGCCTATGCGCATTTAGTTTAAATGTATATTGATTAATATAAACAGTTTTTTCATTTATTTAAAATCTAGTTTATGTTTTAATGTATATATAATTATATATATACATATGTTTGCCAATTTGCCTTTACCATCAATATTTTAAAAGTTTACATGCACTTTGATTACAGCTGCAATGGCGATTTTTCTTATGTGTATTATTTCAATTGTTAATCATATTCCTTGTTTGGCTGTTTGTGGATCTATGCATTTAACGGCTCTTTGATGTAGAACTGTTTTATCTAAGTTAATCTATATCGCAATTTTTTGTGTCAGTCTTTCCTCTATGTTAAATTCAGTTCTATATTTTTGAGTGCTGTTATTGTTTTAGTTCTATTAATTGCTAAATTTTAAGGATAAATTTTATTACGTTATCTATTATTTATATATATATATATATCTATAGTGATAAGTATAAAGGATTTAAGTCCATATTCTTGATTTTTCAGGAGACGAAAAATTAAGTTTAACTAGCTAAAAACAAATAAGAAGAATGGATTAGGGAAAAGGTATTTCGTTGATTTTTACCCTTTATACCATTCAGTGGTTGTCAACCTTCATTTAATAACGGGAAAAATTGAATTAAATATTTTATACCATACATGAATGGTAAATTTCTAAATTGGTCCTTTTTTTACCAATGGATTTTCTCAAAGACTAAATGACATAGAATTAAATCCTTTATACCAATCGATAGAGAATTTTTTTCTGAGTCTGACTATGTACTTAACTCAAAATTGACATTTTTGGACTTAAATCCTTTATACTTATCAGTACAGATATATACTTTAAAAATAATCAATATTTTGCAGAAAGCTCTTAAACCTGCTTCCACAAATTTTATATTCAAAAGAAGCTCTCTCTCTCTCTAAGTAGTTAAGTATCTGAAAAGTGCTTTGTACCGTTTTTGTTCATATGATGAACATTTTCATAGTTTTCAGCACGTATTTCCTTTTTTGTTTTTCGAGAAAAAAGTCCTTAGTTTAAAAATAAGTGCATTGACATGAGTGTTTTTGATGCATAATGAAAGGAGAATGATGAAAATCCTGATATAGTAAAATTTGTACTTAGGTCCGTTGATCATTGCGAGGTTATTAAAAATCATTGTGGGCTGGATTTTGAGGAAAATAATTGCTAATATATATTTTAGGTTTAAAAAATATGATGTCTTTCGTAATTTGTAGATTTCTTTTTATCTAAAAGCATGAAAAATTAATGCATCTAAATTAAAGACTATGTGGTGCTTTCATAAATTTGAGGGCAAATATCTTAAATCGCAAAACTTTTTTCGGACTGAAATAATTATAATCGATGCGCTACTTTTTTTTTTTTTTTTTTTATTATTATTATTTCGTTTCGAAACAATTGTTGTTGATATCATTTTGTTCTTTATACAGTTTGTTCAGAAAGTTGGTTCTGCTCCTAAGCGAGCAGACAGAAGGTGCCGAGCTTGAACCCAGGTTGCGCTCGTCAGCCTAACATTTGGAATTATCCGTGTCTTCTAGGAATATCGCGTAAATACAAGCTGGGATCCCTTAGAAAGACTCCTACACGCGGAAGTTATATCGTATATGGCTTAAATAGGATTTGCCTAGTTTTAGGTCCTAGTGTATGTGATATTAGTGCAACTGACCATAAACCCGTAATTGCCCCCCCCCCCCCCATCATTCAGCACTTTTATTCTAGTTCACTTTACTGCAGCATGCAGTACTTTGTACCCATTCTTCGCACTGGGTTTATTAAATGAACAAAATATCTGAATTGGGCAAGACTCATTTGAAACTTATATTTAAGTATTTAAATTGAGAGTTTGAATATGTACCTAATTAAATTGATCTGCGTACTTCCGGTATGTAGGGTCTTATAAATGTATATATTCAGATTATCTCTGTACGATTATTTCAAAAATTATATTTCTAACTATCGTAAATTTTATTTTGGTCAAAACTTTTGTATCTATGGGAAGGTATTTTTCTAACGGTGGTGTAATAAATAGGGTTGTTCAAAATAATAATAATAATGACCCTCATCTGTCATTCACGATTCCGGTTAGACCGCCTCAAAACAGAAACTTTTAGCAGCCATTTTTTTTTTTTTTTTTTTTTTTTTCCGTTTGTTCAACTCACTGAGCTGGTTCGACTTGAGGAAACATACAAATAATGTTTTTTATCGCACGTATTCTTATTTATTTCTTCTAAAACCTTGAAAAACTATTTAATTGTAATGTTTAAAGGTCTAAATTAAATATAACGGATCACTGGCTATTATAAACATGAACCTATAAATAGAATTATGCAACTTCATGATTGTAAGCAACGCAATACCAAATAAAAACAAACCAAAACTGTTGCCATTCAGGAAATACAAATTCCAAATGGACAACTCTTTAATTCCGAATGAACGACTCTTTGACTGTTTCTTAAAAAAAATAAATAAATAAATAAATAAACTCTTAAAGTATTTCTAAAACATATTAAAGCCTTAAAACTCTTAAAATATTTGTAAAAACATATTAAAGTCTTTAAATATTTTTATCAAGCTTCATTGTTTGTTTATATTGTAAGGTATGATTGGCGTAGAGTTCAGTACGTAAATGTCGCCAGTTGATTTTAGTTTTGAAATTAGTGTAAAGTTATAGTTGGGATAGAATGTTTGGTTGGGCAAGTAAAGGTCACCAGTTGAAATGAGTATTGAAAGTAGAGTAGTCTAAGGTGATAATGTCGAGTCAAGATAAAATATTCGCTTGAGAATGAGAAAGTCCCTAGCTGGATCCTAGATATTTTGGCGATGTTATGGGTGAGATAGCTGGTTGGAAGTATCGAGTAGAGGTGAATTTGGGTTAGCATGGAGTGTCTGTAATTTTTGAATAGTTAGTTAGAAAATACGCAAGCAAAGTGATGACGTCACTGGCCGTCAGTGGATGCAAGAAAAAGATTTCCTATATTAATCGCCCATTGGATTTTTTGTAAAAAATTATTAAAATTGAGGAAAATTATTTCCCGATTTTAATCCCCATATTTCGGTATAGATATGTATTAGTTATCATGTGCATGAGTTAGATTAAGTTGTTTTTGCTGTAAAATTGATAAAATTTAAATTTTAAATTTCAAAACTCTAGAAAAAAAAATGGCGAACTTCCATATTCGATTCAAAACATAAACATTTCATTTCAAAGGATGATATGCAGACAATAAATATCCAACTAATATACTAATTAAAAGGAAAATGATAAATATTCTATCATAATTTGAAGTCAAATTTGTTTTCAAATGTCTAAATAAAGTGTCTGATATAAGATACTCATATGTTGCAGCGGAAGAGATTTAATATATGTCATCCTTGGCGGAAAAAAAATGTCGCCAAATTATCTGGCGAACATATTTAATTCCTTTCAAAAATCATGGTTATTTTAACAACTTATATTAAGAGAGCGATGAATTATATGAAACAATATTTCGTACAATACATATTACGAAAATAAACATCTGGCATGTATATTTTCGTATTATGTTTGTAATCGCCAAATACAAAAATAAAGCCAAAGATGACACAGTTTTGAAATTTAAAATTTTGTCAATTTGACAGCAAAATTACTCAATCTAGCACATGGATACGATAGCATATCTATACCCAAATACGAGTATTAAAATTGGGAAATAATTTTCTTCGATTTTTAATAATTTTTTACAAAAAATCCAATGGACGATTAACATAGGGAATCTTTTTCTTGCATCCACGGACGGTCAGTGACGTCACACTTCGCTTGCGTATTTGAAAACAGGATCTTCGATAGTCTTAAAAAAAAAAGTATTTTGGTAAAATGAAGTGAAACGTTTTTTACTTTCTCTTACCCATAGGGTCGAGAAAGTATTGTTTTAGGGTCAAATTTTCGAACGTGAGTTTTTGTTATACTTACATGTTCTGAGGTCCCCTAAATACGAAAATCATGTTTTAGCGAATGGTCTCTGTGTGTGTGTCTGTCTGTCTGTCTGTCCGTGTGGATGTATGTGTGTCTGTTATTAGCATATCTCAAGAACAAATAGTAACAGAAATTCCAAACTCGGTATTCTAAATGTGTATCATATAGGGATGGTACAGTAAGCTTTTCGTTGAGATGAAGCAAATGGTTCGTGTACAGGGACATTCAAAAGTATTCAAATACATTACGTCTATGGGGGAAATTGCAAGTAAGTAGAATTTAACATCTATAGACTGCACTAAACCAAATGAAACGAATATATATTTTTTGTAATAGAGATAGTCAACTGGGAAAATTTTTTTGTGTATGTAGGAGCCTCGCCCCCCCCCCTCCAGGGGAGTAAATTTTCATGATGGGTATCTTTCAAAAGAGCTCGCCAATACCTTTAAAACGAGTGGTTGAACCATCGATCTGCGATAATTTAAAATAAATTTATCGATTTTTTTCATTTTTTTTTTTTTTTTTTTTAAACTTTAATATTGAGAATAAATTCAACTTTTTTTTGAATATTTAGTGTTATACTGCTTCTCTAATATGGAAATCGTCTGTATTATCATACAATATAACTATTTTAAATAATAATTTGAATAAATTATTTTTTAAAAACAGAATTATTTTTTCATAACCGAATTAAATTCTGTATAAATGTAGGTGCATTAATGAAACGGGGGGGGGGGGGGGGAGGGGGGCAGAACTAATTATCATATAAAACTCTTCAGAAGCCTAATTTGAATTGTTTAACATAGGTTTACATAACAGTACTCGTTATCTTACCTCTAATCTCCAACCTGTACTTATAGTATTAAATTTCAGGGTAAGAGAAAGTCGTGTGAGTGACACACCAGATTATTCTTATTATGAGGACTTTAAATAGAGCACTTAACGGAACACTGGGATGTGTTGTTGCTGTTGTGTTGTCGGGCCTATATTTTTTGTCAACCAGCAGTTTTTTTTTATTGTCATTCATATTTATTGATCGGGTAGAATTTTTTAAATTTCAGAACGAAAATTATAAAATATCGAAACATATTTGATTTATAAACAAAAATTGAAAATACATTTAAATGATCACGTGGTAATCTTCATGATCTAAACATTGTTTTCAAGATTTATCGTTCACATTCCGTCATTTTTGACGGGGTTATATACTAGTAGTTAAATATTAACTGATTGATATGTTTACCTTATGAAGACTGAATAAAATTTCATTATTCGTAAAATATCAAAAATGGGGTTATTCTTTATCATTATTATTCTTTATTTAATTATTTAGGGTAGGTGCTCCAGTGATTGGTATGCTCCAGTAATTGACATCTATCTCGAAATAATTAATAAATAAGAAAAATAATAAAGTCATATATTTTACATAGAATTTTAACATTTTATGTCAAACACTGGAGTGTAGGGTGCTAATAACTGGTATAACTGAATAACTAGCAGTGTCAAACACTGGAACATAGGGGGCCAATGACTGATAAAATGAAAAACTGGCAGTGTCAGTTACTGGAACATTGAATGGGTGTCAAATAAAAATTCATAAATAAAAATAATAATTGTTTTCAAATGTATTTATTTTAACATTTATGTGGTTCTGAATGTCTTTCATACCACATGTACTAACTTAAGATTTCTAAAAATATTTTCTGATGACTAGAACATTCAAAACATCAGAGATTGCTCTAAAAGTGTCAATCACTGGTGCACTTACCCTATTTATTTTATTTTTTGTTTATAAAAGATGCTAAAGAAATCATTTAACAAACTATAAATTAAATAGGAAAATTTTTTATTATTATTTAATAACATAATATATATATATATATATATATATATATATATATATATATATATATATATAGCAGCAAATATTGACGAAATTAATAGTTTTTAAATCATTGATATGAGTTCATGAATTTTACAAATTGAATGATAATGAGAGAGTAAAAAGATAGAAAAAAAAAAAAAAAAATGCTAATTTCTAGTCTTAACGGAGTAGTGTTGGTTCTTTGCCTAATAATTTCTATATTAGAAAGCATTTTATAATTTATGGGAAATGCATGTTTTAGCATTCCTGTTTTTTCTTATTTATATGTTTTGAGTATCTTATAAATCTAGGATGGGTTAGCTTATATTATTAATATATTAAAAAATATATAATTTTCTCGTTTAAAACTGTTGAGGAATTCAAGTCTAATCCTATTTAAATCTGTAAGGAAAAATATTTTTTAAAACTTTTTTCACTTTTATAATTTTAATATTCTACCAGACATTTATGCCGTAAAAAATTTTTACGCATTTCTTTTTTTTTATTTTTAACAAAAACGTGTTATACACAATACCTAGCATGTTTAAATCTAATAATAGAGTTCATAAGAAAAGAATTTTAAAGAACACATTTCCTCTCAAATCTTTGACAAACTTTTCGAAAAATTTTCTCGTCTACCTCTATTCTATAAATAGTTTTAGGAAATTGAAAACTATTCTTTAAGTTTCCTTTTTATTTATTTTTTATTTTTTTCTTTCAGCAGATCAGGAAATTTATTTAGGTGTCAATTCCTGTATTTTTTTTACTTCCATTACCCGACTACCGTGAGTAATGGAAATAATGTATTCGGTCGAAATATTCCATATCGAATTTTTACTTGATTTACATATTGCTAAGGTCTTATGAGTTCAAAAAAGTGGTTTTCGGAATTGGTCAGTGTGTATGTATGTGCGTATGTATACGTGTGGGGACTCTACTGACTATCGTATCTCCAAAAGGAATAAAAACAGAATGCCGAAACTTCAGAATTAAGATAGGTTCAGTGCACAGTTTATGTTGGCAACTTTTGGTGATAATTCGAATACCGGAAAAGGGACCGTATGTCCGTATCTCAAAAACGGCTCTAACGGTTTTCTTCAAAACTGCTCAAATTTCAGATAATTCGCAAGAATTTTTTCTCTCCCTAACGTTATCAAACAAATAATTTAATATTCTACTTTTTAACTGTATTATTACACAAAATTACCGTAATTTAGTGTATATAAGTCGCACTGGTAGATAAGCCGCAGCTTATTAAAATGTTGCGAAAAAATGCTCTTAGATAAACCGCACCGGAAGGTAAGCCGCGGCTTATGCAAGCATTGTTACTATGATGTGACAGATAAATAAGGAAAAAAGATATCAGTCTTCTGACATCTACGCAAGTTAATAAAAATAATAAAATTTTAATTATACAGTAACCGCCGCTTAATAAAATCACTGGTTAATAAAATCAGCCGCTTAATCTGATCAAATCGCCAAGACCGGAATCAAATCAATACAAACTACTTTTAAAGCCGCCGCTTAATAAAATCAGCATCGCCGGTTAATAAACTCAAAAATATCTTCTCAGCAGCCAAAAATATCATTTATGCAGACTAAAAAAAATTTTTTTTTTACTTACATTGTGATTTTTTTTTTCTTTTTTTTTTAACAAAAAAAGAAATTAAAGCACAACAAACCCTTCATTATCGCTCATTGTCCAATATTTTATACTTGCAGCATAGTTACAAATTCAACACGCCCCGCTACTTATCTCCGTAACAATTTCATGCAACGTATTTTTCAAAGCGCAGTAATAAAATGCAAATTTGATTTGATATGATTTTTTTTTCTAATTATTAGAAGCAATTTCTAGTTCTTATTTTGAAATTACTATAATTCATGAGGTTTAAACGGAAAGATTTTAAATTTATAAGAACAGCGTGAACTTTTGGTAAAGTAATGATTTTCCTCTAACGAAAGTTCACGGGAATTTACAATGCGTTTAATTTACTCATATCGAAGAAACAATTAGTTAATTATATGCCAAAAATTAATTAATATTGTTTACTAATTATATTATTCGTTACCTTTTGAAGTTTCTTTCGAAATTCATGGAAGTAATACATTTTCCTTAAGGGCAGGAACGTTCGCCGGATATAAAAATCAGCCGCTTAATAAAATCACTTTTGCTCAGAACGAATGTGAGTTTAATAATCGACGGGAACTGTAAATGAAAATAATAAATTATTTAAGAAATAATTACGTATAAAGAAAATAAAATCAAAATATACCAGTATGCAGATATAATGCAACAAATATGAGAAACACGGGAACAAGATGGTGGAATCTAGGCATATATATATACATATATACAAAGTCATAAAAATAATTAATTATGAATGAAAGTAATAAATTATTTTGAAAGGCACTGTGTAAAAAAAAAAAAAAAAAAAAAAAAAAAATTAAAAAAAAATAAATAAAAAAATAAATAAAACAAAGCCAGTATACAAATACGATGCAAAAAATCAAAAACAAGGGAACAAGATGTCGAACTCAAGACGTATATGCAAATTAATCAAAATAAGAGATTATTAGTTAATAAAATAAGATTATAAGCGTGAGTCAGTGCTCGAGAAATTCGAATACTAAACTTCCGTTTTCGGGGAAGATCGCGACTGTTCCAAAAAGTATGGACGACGGAATTTGGCATTATTTAGATAGTCCGCACTGATTGATAAGCCGCAGTCCCCAAAAATCAATGTTTTTTTTAAAAGATAGCCCGCGGCTTATCTTCACTAAATTACGGTAGTTCATTTTGAATCTATAACGTTGCGTGCCCAATCATTCAAATATTAAATTTTTCTTGCATTTAAATAAGAGATTATAACAGAAATATTATTATTATTGTAAAAGTAGCGATACAAACGTTTGTGAATACTTGATTTATATACCATATTGTTCCATTAACAATACTTTCAGTTCGTGTACAAGATAAATTGCATTTGTATGTTATTGTGTGGCATTGTTTTTTACGATTACATGTCTACGTTTTTCATTTTATTATCCTATTGTGATTACACACGATTCTAACATAATCTATTGCCTTCTATTCAAGTTTGTAATTTTGCAAATGATATATGCAATTCCAACCTGTCTAAAATCTAATAAGAGAGATTGCGAAAAGAGTATAATAAAAAAAATCTCATTTCCTTGCAAATCTTTGACAAACTTCTCTAAAAATTTTCTTGTCTGCTTCCATTCTATAAATAGATCAGGAAATTGAAAACTATTCCTCGAGTTTTCTGTTTTACTTTTAATGGATCAGGAAATTAATTCAATCGTCCATTCCTCTAAATTATTTTTTTCTCTCTTTTTTTTTTTTTTTTTTAACACTGTGTGAATACTTAACTTTCAAATGATTTGCATTTTTTTTTTTTTTTTTACTTTATCCATATATGGTAGAAAAAAAAGTAATCCCCTCCCCTTAGTGTTTCAAAATTGAATTCTCGTGGTTATTACGAAATTTTCATTTCATTTTTTTTTTTTTTTTTAAGGTTTAACGATTCGATTCAAATATTGTAATTTTTTTCCCCTTTTTGAGTATCGTTGCAACAGATTAATTATCTTTTCTGCATCAAATGGTTTGTTGCACTAAAAGTATATTTACAGTCAAATTGGAAACAAAGAGTAGTCCGTTTACTGCCATTAAAATCCGGCCTTGGCAACTTGGTGACACATTTGGGGGAAAAAAAATAGTTTGGGATTTTTGAAGCTCTATGATAATTAACACCCAAGTTCTGTAACTTTCCGTTGGATTCTTGAACAAAACCATCGCTAAACTCCTCTGTCAAAAGCATAACTAGGGAAAGGTTGTCTATCGTGGTCAGTTATGTTAAAAATTTATTCTGAGCAATTGCCACACAGACTTTGTTTAAAGAGAATAATCTTTGTTCGTGAATAAGCGAAATACCTGTATCTGTGGAGTATATAACGCTGATTGCTTTACTCTTGAGAAGCAAATGATTGCTCTATTGGACTGTTTTCAGAATACTTGTTGAACAGGTACTTTTATGATAAGAGTGTCAGATTTATCGGACTGTTTCGGGAACATTCGTTGAATTGACAAATTTATTGGACTGTTTCGAGAATATTCATTGAATTGAAAATTTTATTGTACTGAATCAGGAATATTTGCCGCAATGATAGCTATGTTGGACTGTTGAATAAAGGGACTAGAACCTGCTTATTTCTTTAGGAACCACTTTCGTCAAGCCATAATGTCGAATTTTTTCGCAGCAATATGTATGATTATGAAAAAATATCTAACAGGTAGTATAACAGATTTTTGTGAGTACTTTGTGTGTGTGTGTCATATACACCCCGTGACAAAAATATGGGTACAAAGGGTTTTTTCTTTGATTTTTCATAAAATAACATTATCTAAATTGTGCTTATCATTTATTATTATCGTAAAATAACACTGTTCCCGGACTAATTTTTGTTTTAAGACTAATTTAGAAAAAAATTTCTAATTTAAGACTACATACCGCGACAAAAAGATAGGAACAAAGGTTTTTTTTTTTTTTTTTTTTTTGAATATGATTATTTTGAATATGATTCAAACATTTAATATGTTTTTGATATAATATTTTGTTGTGATAATAAATAATCAGCACAATTTAGATAATGTTATTATATGAAAAATTAAAAAAAATAAAAACCCTTTGTTCCTATCTTTTTGTCGCGGAGTGTAGTCTTAAATTAGAAAAATTTTTAGCCTTAAAACTTTTCTAAATTAGTCTTAAAACAAAAATTAGTCCCGGAATAGTATTATTTTATGATAATAATAAATGGTAAGCACAATTTAGATAAGGTTATTTTATGAAAAATCAAAGAAAAAACCCTTTGTACCTATCTTTTTGTCTCGGGGTGTAGATGTGTATATATATATTCTATTGCTTTTTACGCTTTTTCTGTCTAAATTATATTGCGATTACACAATTCTGTCATAAATATGATTTATTACATATTATTTAAATTTTATTTAACTGAAAAAATTATTATTCACAATATGATGCAATCTCTAAACTCTAATAATTATTTTGTCAATAGAATGCTTGAATAGAAATACTTTTTATTGACATTCTTCAATGAGAAAATAAATAAATAAATAATTAAAATAGACTCTTTTTATTGTGCGAGTGGATTAGGAAATCTAAGTTGTACACAATAACAAGCATTTTAAAATGTAATAGGTTTGTAGAAAAAAAAAGTGCTTTAAAACTATTTCTGATTTCTTTAACAATTCTTTGAATGAAACTTTCATTTAAAAAGAAAAAAAGTCTATTTTTTTCTATTAAATGGATCAGGAAATTAAAACCTATTGCTGAAGTTTGCTTTTATTTCCTTTTTGTTTCTTTTTCGTAATTGGTCAGGAAATTGGTGAAAGAATCTGCTCCTCTATTTTTTCCCCCCGACACAGATTTCACCCCCCCCCCCCAAATTTTTAGACGTTTTCCGAGATACGATTCTCGTTTTCTGTCTCTCTTGCACAAAATTCGTTTGTTTATCATCATACTGTGAAATTGTCTTTTTTGAACAAGTTTAACCGCCCCAGATGTTTAAATAATCGAAATTTATTGTATCTAAATAGTCATGATATTCTAATTGTGCATTTATTTTCATTTATTTTATTTTTTGTTCTGTAAAGGTAGAATTACAAGAACGTGTGAGAGTACATATAACTGTGAATAACACATTGCGTTTTCCTTACACTTAAACTGTGTTTATACGCAATGTTTTATATATATATATATATATATATATAAACTTTTTTTTTTTTGGGGGGGGGGGGGGTGGTGGTATTCCCTCCCGATTTCCTAACACACAATTGTACCATAAAATAGAACTTTCAATTTCAAAGTAAAAAAATTCACACAATGCCATTTCAAAATCTAATAGAGTGCATGGAAAAAGTTCTTTTAAACTTTACAAAATTTTCAGTGAATTCTTTATAATGAAATAAAAATTTCTTGTTTACTTTCATTTTAAAAATAGATAACTAAATTCAAACTTATTTCTGAAGTTTGCATTCTTTTTTTTTTTTTTTTTTTCCTTTTCCTTAATAATATCAGGAAATTAATGCTAGCTTCATCTAGTCTAGATTTTATTTTTTAAATACTTTAAATTTAGGATGTTTTGCAAAATTTTTTTCTGTCAGTATCGAGCAACTAATTTAAAATTCTATTTGTCAATCTTACCGTTGATTTAAAAAAAAAAAAAAAAATGTTTTCTACAATTTTGAAATTTCAATATTTTTTATATAGTTGTCATAAAAACTAATGAACTTACACATCAACCCAATATTGGTATAGCGTTACGGAAAACAGATGAAGTATCTGAGTTCTTTTGTGTAACCCTGTACACTAATTCTTAATTACATGCATACTATTTTTTCCCACAGTAATCATGCTTTTAAGAAATAGGCTAATGTTTCCTTTTATTGGATGCAATGTGACTATGTTAAAATGCTCTTTTAAAAATATCACTTTGATCCAAATTTTCTTTCCTTTTCTAATAAAAGCCAGTAAATCAGTGTTGGGCATAATTGATTAAAAAGTAATTGAATTACAATTATTTTACTGTCAATCAATTAACAAGTAATTGATTACAAATAAATTGAATTACTTATTCAATTTATTTGTAATAATTCAATTTATTTGTAATCAATTACTTGTTGATCGATTGACAGTAAAATAATTATAATTGTAATTTAATTGTAATTCAATCACTTTTTAATCAATTATGCCCAACACTGCCAGTAAATAATATGTAAACAACTAATTAAATGTAATGTTTCCTTGTTAGTTTCGTGTAACTTATACTATGTTACCGTTAGTACGATACCGTTAATATTTATTAATAATACTAAAATATATTTATTAATGAAATAATACTAAAATATTTATTATTAAGTATATTTCTTTAAAATTTTATTTCATTGCAAAAATCTTTCACTAAATTTTTTTAAAGCTTTTAACTTTTAATTTCAACTTTTACTCTATAAATAGATCAGAGGAGTAAAACAAATTCCCTAAATTTTCTTTTGGTTTTCTTTTTAAGTACATTAAAAAATTGAAAAAGGAGTCTTTTTTTTTTTTTTTTTTTTTTTTTTAACGCGAAGTTCTTAAAGTTTGAATGATTTTTGCAAGATGACGTCAAAGAACTTATTTAAAATTCTACTTCTAAAACTCACGTTCTTTTATATGTAAAGAACGTGAGTTTATATATAAAATTTTCAAACTAATGTGAAATTTTGTTTTTTTTGGAGGACAAGTATAAAGTTTCTAGTCATTTAAATACTATATTATACATTCGAATATATTATACTAGACCTATTTATTTTAATTTATTTATTCATTTGTAAATTTTGCATTATGGATGTTTGTGAATTCCTCATTTTGCATAACTTTTTTTTTAACTCACTAATTGCGTATTCACTTAACAGTGTTATAACATATTACATATCATGTATTTCGACAATTGTGGAACAAAATTGTTAGAATTGTTCTTTAAATAATAAAATTGTACTTTTAAAAAATTAAAGAACACGCTTTTATTGAAATGTGAACTAAAAAGAACAAAATATCTATCTTTATAGTATTAAAATGAAGTGCAAGAGAAAATCGTGTGAGTGACACACCACAAAATTTACATACTTTTAAATTTTTAATAAAATAATTTAGAATTAAACAAAAACCATTTTTAAAAAATCTCCCCTGACTGGGCTCGAACGTTAGACCTTGTAGGTTCGTAGCCCAGAGCTTTACCACACAGCCACATCGTTCACGTAGGGAAAGTCTTTTTTAACAATATGGATTTTTTGTTTGCTCCCAGAGTGGTTACAGACATGTGAAGCTAATAAAAGCGTGTTTAAATAATATTATAGTTTTAAAAAATTAAAGAACACGCTTTTATTGAAATGTGAACTAAAAAGCATCTATCATAGTATTAAAATGCAGGGTAAGAGAAAATCGTGTGAGTGACACACCATAATATTTACATACATTTAAATCTTTAATTAAAATAATTTAGAATTAAACAAAAACAATTTTTAAAAAATCTCGCCTGACTGGGCTCGAACGCTAGACCATTAGGTTCGTAGCACGGAGCCACAGCCTTCACGTAGGGAAAGTCTTTTTTTTTTACAATATAGATTTTTTGTTTGCTCCCAGAGCGGTTACAAACATACATACAGGTGAAGTTAATAAAAGCGTGTTTAAACAAAAAAAAAAAAAAAAGTTACGCGTTATTAAATTTGTCAAACCGAAAGTATGTTACACACAATAACAAGCAATCTTAAATCTAATAATAGTTTTTGAAAAGACTGCTTTAAACTTTATTTTATTTTTTTTAGAAATCTCACTAAATCTTTTCAAAAAAAAAAAATATCTCGTCTACTTTTTATTCTATAAATAGATTAGGAAATTCAAACCTCTGAAGTTTACAGCGATTTCTTTCTTTCTTTTCTTTTCTTTTTTTTTTTTTTTTTTCATTGATCAGGAAACTGATTCAATCGTCTTTTATTTTTTATTTATTTTTTTTTTTTTAAGTACTTAAATTTTGGAGGTTTTGCAAGATTTTCTTCTATTTCGAACAACTAATTTAAAATTCTACTTCTAAAGTTCGCCTTTTTCTATTGAAATGTGTTTCTTTCTAGACGGCCACGGATCTTTCTTTTTTCGGACAGGTTTAAAGTTTCCAGTCATTTAAATATTCGATTTTTCTTGCATTTTAAATATATGATTATAGAAGAATTGGTTTTATTTTACTTGTCTTGTTCGTATTTTCGTCACGTTTTTTTATTCTAATGTACGCTCATTGCATTCATTCGAGTTTTTAGATTCATTTGTTTTTTTTTTCTCAACAGGACTGCGTGAGGGTTTTTCCTTTTTATTATTATGTGGACTTTTTTAGGCCAGCTGTGTTAGATTAACTACAGAAAAAATATTCTTTAAAATAAGAACTGCAATTTTAAGGAACAATTTTTTTTCCCAAACTTTTTCTTTGGGAAAAAAACTTTTTCGTGTTCTTTTTTTTTTTTTTTACCCTAGGTTTTATTTTTATTTATTTTATGTATTTATTTTTTTCCGGTTCTTGTATTAATTTCCTAGTTGTATTCAGACGTGCCCTGATTTTGAAATAAATTTTTATTCAGTTGTATAGGTTTAAATCTTTAACGGAATGTATTTTTGTGTGCAGTAAGGTTTAAGGCCGTTTGACTGCAATTGGGTCCAAGGTATTTTTAAGCATTTTTATGTTACATGCGAATATACAACGCCCACATTAACGTATATACATGTTTCCATTATATTACCCTACATGCCAACATGACTAATTTTAAAATCAGATTTATCCACCAGTATTTTTAAAAAGGAATCTGTCGCATAATTTTTCAACGAAAACATAAAATTAAATAAACTGAAAACATTTATAAAAACTTTTCGGTGTGAAGTCTCTATTGAAATTAACTCACAAGAAAATATTCAAAAAGTGTCGTCTTCAAAAAATATTGAAAAAAAAAAAAAAAAAAAATATATATATATATATATATATATATATATATATATATATGCGTGATTCTACTCTTCTTAAAACACCAGAAAGTGAAAGAATTGTCGGCTAAAATGAATTACAGCGACCACAAAAAATTATCAAAATTAAACATATTTGGCGATTTCGCACTGTTAGGCGATTGATTTTGAGTACATGGCGGAGTAGCAAAACACGGTTCTGTTCGTACACGGCAATCTCGAACTTATCGCCTAACAGCGCTAAATCGGCAAAAAAAGCTTAATTTTTATAATTTTTTGTGGTCGCTGTAATTCATTTCAGCCGATTTTTCACGTTCTGGTGTTTTATGAAGAGTAGAATTACATTTTTTTTCAATATTTTTTGAAGATACCTTTTGAATGTTTCCTTGTAAGACTTAGCATCTATGTATAACACTATCACATATACAAATGCGCACACCAGAGGCGTTGGAAAGGGGAGAGGCTCAGGGGACTCAATCCCCCCCCCTGCCTCTATTGATTATTACAAAATTTCCTTTAAATGCCAAATAAAAGAATCACCAAATTTAAACCAAAATTAATGTGTTATAAATGCTCATAATTGGCAATATTTTATAATTAATACTAATAATTAGTAAATGCTAATTAACATTTAATTATTAACTGATTCTGTTAAGATTAATTTTGAGTAAGTTTTAAGATTAAATTTTTTTTATCCCTTCCTGTGATTCTTGAACTGCTACGCCCTTGCCTAACACATCGAAATGCTAGTACATACTTATCAAATAACACTTTATTTATCTTGATAATGTTTTTTTATTTGTAATTTCTTTTTTTATTTCTTCAAAATGAAACAATTCAGACTGTATTAATGTTTTTATATTTATAATTTCTTTTTTTTTTTTTTTTTTTTTTTAATTCTTCAAAATTGAACAATTCCGAATTCCGACTCTAAAGATTGCACTTATTTTTATAGTCTCGTGACTGAGAAATATTAGACAGGGATTGATCCAGGTTTTAATTTTTGGGGTTTGATTTGTGTGTGTGTGTGTGTGGGGGGGGGGGGGGGGACACATATTCACAACCTTCCATTTTTGATTATCATTGTATATAATGTTTAATATCGAGTTAACAGAGATTCGTTGAATCAAATACGGGCATTAATTATTAAAAATACTGAAAACATGGGGAAAAAATGCTTTAAACGGTATTTTTAATAAAATAAAACCTTGTGAAGGTTTTGGGGTGTTTATTTTGGTGTGTTTATTTTGGGGATTTGAGTTTTGCGAAAGGCCCTTCTATATGATGTGGAATTTTGTAAAGGGGCAGCAAAAGGTAACATTTTTTGCTTGGACCGATCCCTAATTCAATTCTTCATTGCATTTAATATCTTTCTTTTATATACATAAAAAGAAAATATTGGTTTCGTGAAAAGTTTCGATCTCTAGCTTTTGATGGATTTACACTTTTTAAGATGTCCTGAACACGATTTAATCATTTTTAGAAAATCTGTGTGTAATCACAAAATTTTCGAAACGCTGTATCTCAAAAGCTAATGGACGGAATTCAGTATAAATTTCTATTAGGTTGGACCTTAACTTTAGTTGGTTTTGATTAGCTTTTAGGATATATTACCCAACAAGCGGTATCCCATGTTATTATTATTATTTTTTTTCATAATTTTAATACGGCTGGAAATTTCGCTTTACATGTTGTTACTTATGCCAGTTGGAAGCTTCGACCCCTGGTAGTTGAAATTACCCGGATTTAAGGCGGCAGGGGATTGCCTTCCGTTTTAGTGGAGCATTACTAGTAGTGAAAGAACGACTTATCTCGAGAAATTGAAGAAAGATGACAGCACCAGCAAACAACAAGAGCTTGAATTTTAATCCAGATCAGGGGCGAGTAAATCTCATGAACCAGTACCCTAGAGGTATAATTTTGGATTTGAAGTTTGAGGACTCTGCGACCATAACAGATTTAACGTGCATCACTCGCCATTAGCTTTCACGACAGTGTTCGGCCGGTTCGATAATCGAACCCGCAATCTTTCAGTTACAAGCTCGCTGCTCGTAGTGTCAGGCTACAGCAGCCTGCATAAACGAGGAGTAAAAAAAAGGACAGTGTTTCCCCCAATTTTAAATGAGATGACAATTTTAAATGAGATGTATTTCGAATAAAATTATCGTCACGATAATAATTTAATTTCACTGAGTAGTTAAAACACGTAAAAGTATTTACGCAGAAGAAAAATAACACATATAACTCATAAGCCTGACGATGAGAGAATTTGATATATATTTATAGATAGATATGTATATAAACTGAAATAAATACATTATTTTTCTGTGATGAAATCGTCTGCATTTATCATGAAAAATATTTTTTTTTTTTAAATAATAATTTTAGTAAGGAATTTGTACTGTAAGATTTTGTATAAGGAAATATAGAAGAAAGTTTTGTAGTTGCCACAACATGCTAATTTTTTTTGTTTTTAGTCTTATGTTTTACCAAAGCTAGTTTTCAGTAAACGTATGATGTATGTCAGTATAAAGTATTTAATTGAAGTATATTATTTATAAATATTTTTGCCAACTTTCTTATCCTCAGTTTCTTTTCTTTTTCTTTAAAATATCGTATACGCATCTAATTATGGTTAAATGCAGTGAGCTTTTCAAAAAAGTCCACGGCATATATATAAGCTTGTACTATTGATTGATTCGGTTCATCGCTGCCTATAACCTTACCATTGTGACTAAAACTTCTTTAGAGTCAAATATTTTCAGCTTTTTATCTGATACAAATTTTTCACCTCGAAAACATTTATTTTTCTGGAAGAGCAATTGTTTAAAAACTTCCAGATCTCTTCCTAAAATGTTTTTATAATTTTATAATCGAAAATATTTTGTTACAGTATTCTTATTTCTTTTCCCTTTTTGTTTTCGCAATCTTATTTCTTAAGATATAAAACATTTTCTTTTTTTGAGAAAGTCTCAGCGATTTCACTAAAAGGTGAAAGATTGTTTTGTAGTGAGGAAAGTATTGTAATCATGTCAAAAATCCGAATTTGAGATTTTGATGTTTCTATACGTTTCGAGTTTCCCCGAGTCCGTTTTCACTATTTTTACGATGTTATATGTCTGTGAGTGAACACGCTAGCGCCTAAACGCTTTGTTCGAATAAGCTGAAAGTTGGTACGTATATTGTAAGTCACCATAGCACGAACCCTATTGATTTTAGTGAATCTGGCAGTGCGATAGCGTCTGAACACTTTATTAATCTGAGCAAAAAATTTGTGCACACGTTATAGGTTACAGTTACACGAACTGTATAGATTTTGGTGAATTTATCACTTAGTTTTTTTTACAGGGGCACAAAGAAAAATTCTTTATCATTATGGCCTATGGGGCCAAATTTTCAAAAGTGTGATAGCGTCTAAACGCCTTGTTAATCTGAGCAAAAAATTTGTACACATGTTATAGGTCACAGTTGCACCAAATGCACAGATTTTGGTGAATTTAGCACTTAGTTTTTTTTTTTTTTTTTTTATAGGGACACAAAGAAAAATTCTTTCTCATTATGGCCTATGGGACCAAATTTTTACAAGTGCGATAGCATCTAAACGCCTTATTCAATTGAGCTGAAAATTTATATGAATATTATAAATCACCGTTGCACTAACTATAATCATTTTGGTGAATCTAGCTTTTATAGGTTTTTACAGGGATACAACGAAAAATTCTTTATCATTATGATCTATGGGCTCAAAGTTCAGCAGCGTTAAATAGAACATCGTGTAATATATGGAGAAAAATACTCACACTCTATTATGGTTTTCTCTTTTTTGTTTGTTTAACAACTCCTCTTTCTTAACTTTATCTACAAAATTGTTAATTACTCAATGTTCGGAAAGTCGATTGGAGTGACTCCAGTTCTTCTTTTTTTTACCATAATTTTTTTAAATTTGCTTACTTTTTTTTTTTTCTTCCCCAACTCCATATATTTTTCTGACGTTATTAATCTCTCTCTCTCTCTCCTTTTTTTTTTTTTTTTTTTTTTTTTTTTTTTTTTTTAATTACTGTCAGAGAATTGGAAATTTTCTATGCATATACATTCAAATCTATCGATATTATACATTTTAAAAATTTTAGAAAAGTACATAAAAAAAAAAATAATAATAATTCGAAAATTTTATTTATTTAAAAATCTGAAAAATGTTCCATTGTATTTACTTTTAAACTTGTTTTTATAATATTTTAGCTCAAAAATATATTCTAAACATACTTGGTGTCTGTGGATTCATTGATAAGTGAATTTTAGAAAAGTGTTTTTATAGTTGAAAGTTAAAAATTTGCATTAAACTTCGCCATTCAAGCATAAAAATGTGTGTGTATGTGTGTATATATATAAAAAAAGAAAGAAAATTTGATTTATGTGCATCATTGAATCTACAAATTACAATACCCAAATACTTTTAAAATTCAATAATCCAAAATCAAGAGGAAATATTAAAAAGTAAAAAAAAATTAATTTTTTTTAACGTAGTTTTCAGTAAATTAAATTTTCAATATTGCTACATTTCAATCAATGTGTATGCAAAATTTCATAATTCTAAAAGAAAAAAAAAAAAAAATAAAATAAATAAAAATAAGTCTGCTATTCTTTTAAAAAGCATTAAAATTCCCCCCCCCCCCTCTCTCTCTCTCTCTCTCTCTCTCTCTTTTTTTTTTTTTTTGTAATCTAATTGGCTTCTGATCGAAGTATTATAATTTTAAACCTATTGGCATCGTCCACCTCTGCCTAAGATCTTCACCATTATGATTAAACATTATTCGAGTCTAACATTTCTCCTTTTTATATTTGTCTTTTTATCAGATGTAAATTTAAATCCTTAAGTTTTTTTTTTTTTTTTTTTCTTGTTAAGAGGAATCATTTAAAAACTATCCAAACCTCTCTTTCGAGAAAGTTTTTTTTTTCCTCTCTTTTGTTGAAATTTGATGTCATAAATATTTTGTTACAATATTCGTATTGTTTTCTCTTTTTGTTTTCCCAATCGTATTTTCTTAAAACACAAAACCAGGTCTTTTCTATTTCTTTACGGAAGTCGAGGCGATTGCACTAAAAGGCAAAAAAAGAGAGCGAGATTTTTTTTTTTTTTTTAAATCATTCTTATCTACATTAAGGAATAAAATACTGTTTTATTTTAAAGTATCTAGCAAAGTTTTATTCATCTTTTTAAATATATATTTAGAATATATGTTTTTATTTTTAGTTGAAACATTTCTAACGCATGATTAAAAAATAAAATTAATACTTTAGTTGTATTAAATAAAACAGGAAAACTGATGTTTAAAGATACTATTATACACACATATATAAAATAATAACAAATACACATTTGTTTCGAATCATTCAGTTTAAGCACTATACTTTATCAAGTGGGAAAACGTAAGCACTTGTAAAGCGGGAAAGCAGGTTTGTTTGATGATGGTCGTAGCATGCCAATTACATAAATCTATATATTAATGCGCAAACATGAAATTTAAGGTAATTTTCTTAAAAATTAGTATACTTTAGAAGGTGTAGTTGATGTGGGTTGGAAAAAAAAAAAAAAAAAATCACGCTAAGAAAGAAGAAAAAATTTCGCCTTTTTTAAATACATTTTCATGTTATAAACGTAATCTAATGTATTTAAAATTTCTATACAAAAAAAAAAGTTAAATTTGAATATGCAACTTTTTAAAATGCAATAGTTTTTTTTTTTTTTTTTTTTTTTTTAAGGTATATTAATTATTGAGAATATTGTTTACATGGAAATTTAGCATTTCTGTATTTATTATTTATATGTTCACTTATAATAAAAAAAAGAAAAAAGAAAAAAATTGCTGAGTTTTCGACCACTAGATGATACTATCAATAATTAATAAGCAAAAATTTGAGCACTATATTTAAAAAGTGCTATATTATAGAAATTGGCACAATATATTCATTCTGCTCTAAAATAGGTAAAACTTATTGAACTTAATGAGGTATATCACATGTTACTATGGATAAATATTTGTCTGCAAATGTACTAATCCACTTTAAAAAAAAAAAAAAATCTTTAGAACAAAATGGTTGTAGGCACGGGTGCCACATGAAATCAATAACGTACTAACATTCTAAATTTGTTTCATATTTATGCTGTACCTTATTTTGTAATAATTTTTAAATGTTTTTTTCCAACATTTTTTTAAAATTTAATTTATTGAATTTATTTTATTTTATTTATTTGAGGGGGGGAGCCCGTATTTTTCCCCCACAAAATAATACACAAGTGTCCGAGAGGTTCTGCTCTTAAATCTGCTAGATGAGTTGCCAAGTTTGAACTCAGGTCGCGTTTATAGTCTAATCCGTTCAGATTTCTCCATAGTTTTCCCTGAAATTTGGGTGAATCCTATAGAATCACCCCTCATGGTTATATTTCATACAGTTCTAGGTCGCTGGTA